>JAVXUP010001750.1:0-196503 GCA_033070095.1 Escallonia herrerae | reverse complement strand
ATACATAGATCATCAAACCTCGACTGAAAACCAATTAATTCCTGCAAATTTGGAAGACCGCCGAAATGGAAAACTCTATGTATGGCAGTGTCTGTGTTGGCTACCTTGTCGACAATTGTCTACCACGGCAACTACTTGTTGGACTCATGATAGTAGCAGGGCTTGGTGGTGGTGTTGATGGGACAATAATTAGTGATAATAATGCGGTGGAGTCGATTAGGAACAAATGTGGTAGTGGTGCAAGTAATGACTTGGACTGACTGAGCCACTCAGGGCGATGGTGGTGGTGGTAGTTTGGTTGAGGGTGAGATTTGACGAGGCGGCTAAGCATCAAGTGGGAAGACAAACTCTGAAAGGTGGTCAAAAGTGGCCAAAAGGTGAAAAAAGAAACAATGGGCAACTGTGCAATTCCTCAAAAAACAAAGGGTAAATAAGTTATTACACTCTAAAAACTAGAAACTGAAGGCATAAAAGTAGTAAATTTAAAAATAAAAAAAAACCTTAAAAGCTTGTTCAAAGCACGTACCATAAATAGTTACCAACATACATAAACATAAAAGCAGTTAACGAAAATAGAAGACCTACAAGGCGGGGTGCCATACAGGATCTCGCTACCATAAGCTTACCCACAACAATTACAACATCAAAACTATACAACCCACCCAATTGCATCATTACATCACAAGCGCAATCCACACGAAACGCCAATTGTTTTGACATTCATATGAGCAACTAGCAGCCTCACCCCACAAACAACCCTCTACGCATCAATGCTCACACTTCATAATAAAGAAAACTTGTGCATTTGTTCTTTCCCTCCCCCATGTCGTTTCCTTCAGCCACCGGTCAAGTTCTCAAAATGCGTCTCAGGCTTATGCTCAAGGAAGGAACAAGCATTAAACATGGCGGTCACAAGCATGTGGGCCGCCATCCCGTTAGGAGAGTATCAGATCTCATTCAATGCCCTTTCAGCTACAGCAAGCTACGCATTGAGTTGGCCATTTGTCGAGCCATATATCGGGCAAAAGAGTTGATTCAGTCAATAGCCATTACCATCGCTTTCTCAGTGGTGAACCTTTTACAACGGCCTTCATATTCTGTGAATCTTTAAAACAAACAAAGTGCACAATGGTTTTCCCATTTGGGTATACAGCAAAGACGCTAGTCCCTAACTTCTTGTTGCAAAGAGAGCACATACTGTCACTGGTGATCTTCACAACTGTTTTCCTTTGGTTATAAAGTTCGTCTTTCACCTGTTGTATGCAATCATATTCCAGAGAAGTAGAGTATAATGGAGTAAGATTAAGAGCAAAATTGTGTGCGCGTATGTTGGGGTAGAGAAAATATCAGCAACAATAAGTCAAATTTAGAATACATTGTCCACATCTCATTTTTCTGCTGTGATTGTATTGCACTTCTAGCAATGAAGGTGAAAATTATGGGGTGTGGATTTGGACTTTCCCTAAATACTGTAATATAAACTGTTTCTCATGACGACTATATGGCGCAAGGTTGAAAAGTTCATTCAGGCACTAACTATTGTAAGAACATAACATGAGAGTGGAGAAATGACAGACAAAGCTCTTATATAGTGTTCTGTTGCCCAGTCATGTGAACATACTGAAGCGATCATCGCTTTACTAGTATGCAACAGCTATAAAATTTTGACTTTATGAGAAAAGTGAGAAAGAAAAAGTAGATTCACATGTACCGTCGTCTCACTGAACAATAAACACTTTCTTCTAGATGATAATGTCGAAAGTTAATTGTTTCTTTGTCTAAATAATTTCTCCAATTCAAACGCTGAATATAAATTCAGTGCATATCTATCTATACATACCTGGAGGTTCTCACTCTCTCTCAAGCTCTTGATGACTGAAAAGTTCCGGTATGCTTCACTGGATTTCCTCAGTAGGGGTCCAAGAAATGGAAGCAAATTCTGACCAATCCGAAAAAGAAAGAAAGAAACTTATCATATGAGACTATTCTGTCAACAAATGTGCACTTGCGCATGCTGACGAGTAGTACTGTGTAACATGCTAAAAAAGGTATTCCAGAAAAGTACACCAAGAGTATTCCCGAGGTAAGCTGCCGAGTTAAACTGCTACTCGTCTACTTTTTCCTCCTAAACAATTGTTATATTTTTATCATTACCAAGCTTTCGTAGTTATTGCTAATTACATTGAAACAATGACAAAAAATGTTGGCGAAAATGGGAACTAATTGCCAGGAATATTGATGCTCCAGAAATAATGACATATAAAATCATGACATGCATTTTTTAAAAGTGCCCTACCTGAAAATTTAAGAACTGCCTGGAGCATTTGGTGAGAGCTTCGGGTTATTTCGAATTATACCCTTGGGATAAAAATAATGCCAACAAAGACAGGCTACGGTTTAAAGGGAAATCACAATATTTATGTCAAACATTCCTGCATATTATTTATGGTTCATAATGCTGCCACACACACACCACATCTCAACTTTACACAGTGATTGGGGCGATGGAGTAGCAGAAGCAATCATATATTTCACGGGGTTTAAAACAATGGCGATAGAAACAAACTAGTTAAAACAAAGAGGCCTCGTTTCTTAGTTTGCAGTTTTCTTTATCCAAGTTTCAAGAAATTGAACATAAATAATTGTCTGATCTGTAAAGTGGTATTTAGGCCTTGTGCCGTAAGACAATTTTAACCCACAAAAGGTTCAAAAAAGAAAATTGGGGGGGGGGGGGGGGGGGGGTTGTTACCCATTGTCAAGTTTGGTTCTTTTAACTAACAATTTCCGTATTTTCATTTGTTCCATAGGCACTGCGTCACAGGAAAATGACCTCTTTTAACTCACTCTTTCCCTTTCCAAAGAATTTCCCAAGTATATCAGTGTATAGGTCCTCTATCCCTAGGTCATTACCTGTAGCTTAGTTTCTCTTGGTAAAAGCTTTAGAGCCTGTGCTCCGTTGAGGCGGTCCCACCTCTGGCTCAAAAGATCAAGGACCTCATCAAGCATTATAGTAGAACCGGCTTCCTCAACAGGATCATCTGCATCACCGTCACTTCTCCCACTATCAGTGCTACTTGGGCTGATTCGGGTGTCCTCTGCACCTTCAATCTCTGCAATTTTTTTCGCTAAACGGCCTCCTTTAGTTTTAGCTGAAGTCCAAGAACTAACTTTTGGAATAGCAGTACTCTGAGATGTCACCAGATTAGTAATTCGCTTTTCAAAATTTTTCGTTGTCCTCTGAGGATTCAAATAAATTTGCAGCAGAGTGAGGTATATATTGCTATTAGATTTTGCAGAACGCTGGTGCAGTCCAGACTCGTACACGCGATCGCAGTAAGACAGCGCTAGTTCAGGAACATGAAGCTACAAAAGTCAAGAAAATTGAAGCGAATAATTGATAAGCCCAAGATCAGTGCATGGACAAACTTGAAGATTAATGGACTTTTATGCACCCCAGCCCAATGACACTGCATTAATGAGCTTCCCTTACTGTCTTTGGCAGCTGCAGTGATCAACTAAGCATCTAAGACCTCGATGTTATTTTTGGAGGAGGTTCAAACTGCTCTAACTAAACAGACAACCTCTAAGATTATTTAGCAGGTTGGCATATCTGTTCGACAATTGCCACCCCTGTAGAAGAGCCACTGAGAGGACTAATGCATATGTACAGATAGATTGTAGCATTATTATGAAGACGTCTACAGTTCAAGGTCATGCTTCTTAGCAAGCGTCACCACCAAAGAACCTTCTCTTTTTGAAAAAATTGCACCTTAACCCAGAATAGATATACCTTATGAACATAGATGGATAAAGCGAGCTCATGTTGGTTCATTTTTCCCAACAAAACTGCACGCTCTTCATACAGAGCATCAGGGGGTAGTCGCTTTAACAAAACCTCCGGACTATATCCTGAGATGCCCTCCAGAGCAGATAATAGTTTCTTCCGTGTTGGGGAATATGCTTTCTCATCCCACTTCTGCTCAGCACTAAGATCAGCATACCAATCAAGCACATCAGAGAGATAGATTTGCACCTGCCATAGAGAGATACTACTTGATAAATGAGACGTTGCACCTCCACCACAAAGAATAAGAATATATTACTGGTCTTGTTGGGGTTGACGCAGCAACCCCTACTGCCAACTTTTACCAATTAGATTAATTTTCAGGTGAAGCAAACTGCTTCCATAGCGATCAGATCATCTAGTACACCTAGACGTGTAGTTTACCAATCTTTGGAACTACTGAAAGATAGAGGACTTTGTGTTTACCATTTCATTCTGCAAATTTCCCGAGATCCCATTTTCATTCATTGCAAGCATTAGTTCCAAATATCTGGCCTGCATGCTAGGAGCATGCTGTTTTAAATAAGAGTTAACCAAGTCTGCTGGAATGTTTCCTGACAAAAATAGCTCAATAGTTTGTGTTGGGCAGCTTTCAAGAACCAGCATCGAGAACTCCAGGACAAGCATAGGATCGGTCCCACAGAGAGGCTGCAAAATAAACACTCACATTTGGTCAATGCTCCCTTTAATTTTGAACTTAAAGTCAAATCTCAATTCCTTTGAAATACATATTGTTCTAATACATTAATGCAGCTTCTTAACAGCCAGTAAGAAGTAATACAGGACAAAGTATTAAAATGTAACTGATATTATTTAGACTACATAACCAAAAACTAATTAACTAAACACGGCAAAATAGAAGGGACTGTTCCAAGCAGAAGATGTTTGGTTAGGGAAGGTAGAAGAAGACATTCAAATGCTGACCAAAACTAAACTTTAGGCTTAAGGCCCATTAGAAAAACATAGATGTAACTGGAAGAAAATAAGACAGTGTCAATTTGGTAGTCGGCGATGGAAATAAAAGATAGGTAATAGGTCCAGCATTTATGTATGGAAATAAAAGTGGTGTCCCTCGGAGAAGTTCGTCAGGAGTTTGTGCAGTAAAAGCTCATCAGCTCTACGTGCCTTGTTAGAGTGTTGCTCATATCCTTAAATTCAAGTTAGCATTTTTAAAGTGCATAGTTTCCACCACATTATCAATGGTTGCAACAAAGAGAGCTCGCCAACCGAGCAAAAGTGCAACAAAAATGGCTCAAATGCAGATGTTGTCTGCACAAATACAGACATTTCAGTGAACTGTCCGCTTGGCAAGCCCCATTGGTGTCTTGATGATGGGTGGGGACTCCCCACCTTAGAACCACTAGAAATTAACAACTGTCAAGCTGGATGACGTCGTCGTTTTCTGCATTTTAATTTTGGAGTGGAACCTTATATTTGTCTTCTTTTCTTTTCCTTAATGTGAACACTTCATCTATATTTGAGTTTTGTCTTAAGGTTACACCCCCATGGCATACTAATTTATAAAACTTTATGCCTATCAAATAATACAATAAATCAAGTTTGTGAGTCTAGAAGGCATCTGATCTAGAGAGTTACGTATTTGTTCGCATCATCAACATTTTAAGTATCAGCAAACAGGACAGATAATCTTGCACCACACGAGCAAACTTACTTTGAGATATTCAATTATCATTTCAGGCTTGAACTTCTGGGTGAGCTCAGCTTGGAGTTGGTCTGAATTTGGCTCGTCTATTAGTTGATGAAGAAGTTTGAGAGCTTCGCGGTGCATCATATTGCATTTATAGAGTTCCAACAAGCAAGCGTATTGATTCCTCTTCTGTAAAAACTCCTCACAATTTTTTACATCACAAAAGTTGAGACCATTTAGTAGTTCCAAAGCAGCTGACGACTGTCCAGTCAGAAGCAAAGCCTGGAGTAGCGCAGTATCCAATATTGCTGCCATCTCCCTAGCACCCGAGTTGATGGGGATGTTCATTCGGCCCTGAGAGGTCAACGAAGTTACAATCAGAACACGATGCTAACCCGATATATCAATAGATATCAAACCTGCTAGACATACGCTGTTCATATTTTCGATATGGGAAAGTACCAGACATGTTCTGGATACTATTAAAACAAAATGACAAAACTATCAACTACAAAAGATGTGGTCAAACCTCGCATAACATAATGCACGATAAAGCTTTCCTTGATGTATGGGTTTCTTCACTAAAACCAAAAGCAAGTCTTTACTGCTATATTGGAAAGAGATGATGGAATTCCTTAGGATTCAGATATGTTATACTCCTAGTCCTAACATTTATCTGATCAACCTCTTGATATGGATGTTTCCCAAAAGGCACTTATAAAAAAAGAGGTGGCCCATTTTACTAAATCTTCATTTATAACTAATTGCCTGCCCTTCACATTACTAAGTCGTAATTATATGTCAGAAACAGTCAAAGTAGTTCTAAATTTAGTAACAGATTTCCATGAGAATTGGAAATGAACAAATTCTATTTCAATTTTTTTAAGGTTAAAGAAAAACAAGATTTCAGTGATATATTTGAGTGAAAAAAGGCCTGGGATTTCATAACTAAATAATCAATGTCAATCATGTCTCCAACTCATTGATATAAGTAGGATAACTTGCGCAAGATGCAGTGAAAGATACAACTGTGAAGAAACGGTAAAAAGAAACGATCATCTCCCGGTTTCTCTGCATATTAAACTAGAGGTACAGCTCCCTCAAATCCTCACTCCTCTTGTTTCTCAGTTGAAGTTAAATAAAAGAGATAAAGCTTATTCCTCAGATACATACGAATTAACTCAATGTTTTACCTTGATGGATTTCTTAGATCGACGGCTTTCATACGAAACAAAGGTATGGCCTACAGCATCTGAAACAACCTCCTCAGTTCCCTCAGCGGCGGCTCTTTCAACTATACTGTATCTCTTCTTTTGCAAGAACTTGATGAGGGCCATAAAAGTATTGTGGCTCATTTTCTTGGACTCAAGAGCATCACTCTCATCAGACTCCAATAGCTGAGGAGGAGGAGATGATTCCATATCATCTGACATACCAGAGGAAGCTCTTGATAAATATGATGCATCCCCAGTGATGTCCATGTACTTTTCTGGTTCAGCTCCCACAGAGTATTTAGGGAGAACAATGGATGGGTACAATGAAAGCACATACGTGATTTCTACTTGAGATGCCAAAAAGTGTTCCATGGCCTCCTCATAGCTCCCATTTTCAAATAGAAAGTGTGCATATCTGTTAATAAAAGAAGAAGTCAATATGCAGTTCTTAAGCACGTATAAATTGGTATTGTTGTTCCTGACAAAAACCAAAGAAGACCTACTAGCCAAGATTATGATTTCAGTAACGACTTCTTCTAAAATTGATATTAGACATGCCAAACAGGCATTTGTGTTTGCATCCCCAAAATGTATATAAACCCAAGAAAGATGTCTTTGGAACTTGACGTTCAGCCGCAAATATAATATAGTTTCTTTGCACCCCATAATTGGAGATAACGTATCCCTGAAAAATCTTTAGACTTTGAAATCCAACTTCAAAACAAAAAAAGTTCCAAGCAAAATTTAGTTTCTGGAAGTAATGAACCTTCACCTAAGTTACAGTGTAAACTCTCCAAAGTCAAAAAAAAAAAACACAAGATGATTTACCGAACAAATGGAGCAAGTGTGGTATTGCATACCAAACCTACTTATACAGAGGATGTTCACATGCCACTATTAGTGTAGAAGCTAAAACATAAAGTGATCAGCCTTTAGTATGCAGCGCCATTCTACTAAATACGATATTAAAAAGAATGCACAGTTTCCATTCACCTTATATGAATTGATTGCTCCTTTGCAGCTCGAAGGCTTGAATCTTCTGGTGGAAGCAACTTACATAAAGCCAACGCTTCCTCAAAATTTCCTGATGCAGTTAATTGTACAATCTGCAATGCAGATACAATATAATTATTTGGTTTCTACGAGGTCACTATATTTTCTGTGAGGTTTCCCATAGCCACGAAAATGGTCCTAAACGTTTCCTGGCTTCATTGAGCCACTTGATAACCCTGCTAAAGAATCTTCCTAATCACTCTCTTATTTTTATTTTCTTCCCTTCTCTTTCAATTGGAGAGAATCAAAAAGGGAGGGCCTACACATCTGAGACCTGTACTCCTTGCACAACATTTCTCAGGAAGAAAACAGCAATTTTTTGACAAAGTCCTGAGAAGACTTCAGCCCAAACTTGAAAAGAAAACCCGGTTCATAGTTGATAAATATCTCTTCTGGAATTAAACAAGCCGTGGAGAATACTTGTTAAGCAGTTGGGCAGCAGCACTTAGATTCTAATACTATGCTTTTGACTTTACTAAAAACAGTTTTAAGCATAAAGACAAGATATGCACTAATAAAAACCACGGAAACCTTATATCATCAATAGCTCGTTAGGAAGACAGGACAAAAGAAAGATAAATTTCCACGATTGTCACACAGCTTCATGTGAAGTTCCTCTTCAACAAGCCCCCAGAGGAAAGATCCATAACCACGCGCCCCCTCAATTTGAGAAAGAAGGTAGGTACGGTAAACAAATCTAATGTATATAAGAAGCCAAACATGAATATGATGTCATGTTATAGATAGCTCAATCCAAATGGATACATAGTAATGCACATATCATATTGCTTGATCATGAGTGACAGGAAAAAAAACAGCGAGATTTTTTTGTTGAAAGCCAGTGTACAACATTTTAAAAGCAGTACACAGTGTTATATCCATAATAGATCATATATTTTGCATAATATGAGATATACCTGTGCACCAAGTGGGACAGAAAAGAGTCCGTAAACAGACTTGTCTAATGTCACAATTACTCCATTGTTGCTTTGGAGAAGATGTCGAACATTGCGGAGGACAACCGTTTGTATCAATGGATAAGGAACTCGAAGAGACCGTATCTGCAAACCTAAAAAGGTCAGAATGCCCTAATTCACACCTCCTCAGATCTTCTCTTCCCACAAAAATACACAGAAAGAAAACTTATGTTGCTAAACAAATATGGTCAGGCTACCTCAACATGCCTCGGTAAGAGAGCTATTGCGTATGGCTTCTGAATAACAACAATTGCAGGAGACTCAGACCAACAAATCCTGCCTTCATGAAGAAGCTTCCCATTTTGGTCCACAAACACTCCAATGTTATCCTGAAAGCAGAATGAAATACAAAAACTATCAAATGCATATTCAAGTATGCATAACTACAGCAAAAAAGTCAAAATAAATTCAAACTTCAAAATAACTTAAAGTTATGCATTACAAAGATCTCACTGCCTTCTATCAAGATATTGGAATAGTAGAACTAATTAGAGAGAGGAGTTCCAAAACCAAACTCAAAAAAAAAAAATGTTTTACTAGATTTGTCTAAGATTATCTCTAGGATAAAAACATAATACGCAATTAGAGAAGGAATTTTGCCCAGATATTGCACAAGCATGACTGTACTTGCGGCATGGTCATTCACAATTCGAATAAAATTCCATGTTTTCTAATTTCCCTTCCCTACTTTCCTTCGTAATCCCCACGAAAAGAAGGTATGAGACAACGATCATGAGGAAGCAAGCACAAATTTCACCAAGCATGTTTTGGATACTTGAGTCTCAGAAGCAATTTCTTAAAGAACAGGTGGCACTAACTTCTGGTTTAAATACTCTCCCGTCAGCTAGGATTCCATTTATATGTAACTTCCAGTTCCTTTGCTAGACGTGCATTTGCTATTGCTAGATTGACGATGGTACATGTATTTGGTTTCAGCTTAGCAAACAAGTCAAGACCTCAGAAAAGAAGAAAACCTGAAGTGTTGCAAAAAACTGGAATGGGAAATGAAACGGAATTTTAACAACGATGCCCCCCTGTATAAGGACTACAACCTACGATCTTCGAGGTTATGCTTAGAAAACCTAAGATACTTCTTCCACTGTTGAGATTTCCTGATTTAAAAATGATACATCTGCTAAACAGCACTATTTCACTATAGAATTTTGTTAGCTAAGACTTCAGTTACGTACATTTTATTTTGCTAGTTCCATGTATCAAATCTAAGGTTTTATGTAATGTATTAATCATGCTAAACTTGTGAAGGAATATAAGCAAGGCAGGATTATAAAGTATGCTCCACCATGAAACTCATCTAGTGACACGATCATATTGTCTACTTAGAAAAGACTAGGTTGTTTCCAGTTGTAATACTTTAAAAGTTTAAAAAGTAAGATACATCTGCTCAACAACACAATTTCACCCTAGAATTTTGTTAATTAAACCTTCGAATCTAAGTTTTCATGCATCATATGGGATCATATTAAACTTGTGAAGAAATATATTGAAATAAATTATGCTCCACCATGAAACTCATCTAGCGACACGACCATATTGTCTACTCAGAAAAGACGGGTTGTCTCCAGTTGTAATACTCTAAAACTTCAAAAAGTATGACATCAGTAGTCACTTGTACTAAGTCAGAACTTGGCTGTACTGGAAAATTATGTAAATGCTGCAGCAACTGACAATCGACAATACTAAGTATACCTTTATATCTCTTAAAAGTGCATATAATTATATTCAATTATAAGATATATGGTAAATATCACGTACTGACGAGCGTAACAAGTAAGATGCAATGTAAATCTAATAGCCCTCGACGAATGCGCCAGAGAGGTGTTCTTAAACCGCGCATTATGGTATGTTATATCAGATGGAGGTTCCCAGAATATCATACTTTTCCTACCTAACAAACATGTTTCATTCTCCTCCTGTCTCGTGGCACTTCATACAAGGAAGCATCAATGACCATAATCTCATTCAGTGCCATCACAAAGTGTTGCAGTTGTTAGAGGATAATTCTGATACGAAATTAGAGTAGGTTTTTAAAATGACATTGTGTTGCCCTTTACAGTTGCCAAACAACCACTAAAATGGCAATGTGTTACCCCTTACAGTAGCCAAACAAATGGCAATGCCTAACTCCTTAAGTTATAAGCATAAAACATCAAAAAATTCAATGTGGGCCTTATTGTAAGACAGACAAAAAAACGATATGAAATCGCAATCGACAAGGTTAAGCGTACCTTCCCCAAAAGAAGTTCCCCAGATGGAAGAGATACAACTAATGGTGGAGCAATCCTTCCCGACGGAAATACTTCAGACAGTCCACCATTTGTGGCATTTAATATCATGTACTCTCTTCTTATACCCAAACAGATATTTTCACCACACCAGGCCAATGACTTGACTGTATCTGGGACACCAAATTCTTTCACCTCCACGAACCCCCTCCCCCCTTCACAAGTAGTTAAAGTATAGTCAAAGTATTGTAGTCAAAAGTGATTTACTTACCAGTTACTTTCTCAATCTCATAATCTTTGTCCCCTTTAACTATTTATGAGCTGAAATAGAATGCAAACATCTCTATACATTGAACTGAACACTGACAATAACTAACGACGGATCAGATTATTGCTTGGCCAGTCAAGCTGGGGCAGAAACATCATAAAAGGTCAATAATTAGAAGGGATTTGGAAAAAATCGAAGGGGTCAAGAATCATGAAATAAAGGAAGCACCGGTTCAAGGGGAAACACATAATTAGCAGAGAGCTCCTACACAGTTCGTATGAACAGAAATAAGAGGTCATCCCTACAATATTGGTAGTCGTAAAAAAATTTGAAGAAGTTACCATCATGTCTGAAGATACAAACTTTCTTTTGCCTAGCGAAGCACAAGAACCCCCTTCGATCATCCCACGAATACACATTAGCCCATTTCGCCTTGGTAATAACCGCAATTGTCTCCAAACTGGGGAGCCGATGGAACGCAATCGATTCGGAAAGAGAAAGAAGGAGCTCTCTCGACACCAGGACCTCCATTGCCACAATAGGCTTCTTGGCAAAACCATTGACGGTCCGCTCGAGCACGTAGGGCTCTTTACGCAGATCTAGGGTATGGGTAAGGCGATCGGGGGGCGGAGATTGATCGGAACTGGACGATTCAGGGCCGTAGATACGAAGAGAGCCGTCCGAGCATCCGACAAGTAGCTTTGAGCCATAGGATTCGATCGCGTCGATCTTGGCGGGGCAATCATTGATGAGCTCGAAGGAGTCATAGGCACTGTGTACCATCTCTGTTTTCTGCCTCCCTCTTCCTCCGTCTCTCTTGAGCTTTTTGAGAGGTAACAGATGTGGGCAAGAAAGAAATTCGTCGCCTTCACTTAAGCGCCAAATTGCAATGTCACTTGTCAATGGGCCGGGCTTGGGCCGGCCCGGCCCAGGCCCAGCGGGCCTCCAATGAAATCGGGCCAGGGCCGGGCCTCACAAATGAAAAACGGGCCGGGCCTAAAACCTGGAATGTATGGGCCCAGTCCAAGCCCAGGCCCTAGGCCCAATATTTAGGGCCGGGCCCGGGCCCAATCCAAAATTTTTTTTTCCTTTCTTCCCAACTTTTTATTATAAAGACTTCTTCTTCAGCAAAGGGCAAAATTTTTGTAAACGGATCACTGAGTATACAATCACTTTTTCACGAATTAACCCCCTTTCGAAAAGGCAAATTGATGTTGATTGACCATTAACCACGGATTAAGTACAAAAACTAGTTGTTCTAGCCCATACATACTGATTTTAAATGCAAAATTCAATCTCTTTCGTAATATGGTGTAAAACTTGTAAATGTCAAAGAAAAATAGAGTAGATCAAACAAAAACAATAACGAGATCGATGAAAATAAAATAACATTTTTTCTTGTTACATTCAAATTCTTTGGTCATTTAAAGAAACATGAGATTATTCTTCAAGGCTCTTTAACACGTTACCCACTTCATGAAATTAAATTTAGAATTCAATTCACCTCTTTTGGTTTGAAACAAAAAGAATACATAATTTTTATTTATGTTTAGAATACATGATAATTGTTTTTATAATTATTCCCTTAGCTTGTGATGTAGAACACAAAGCAAATTCTGTAAAATACATTAAATGAAAGCCCACTCAAAAATCATCAAAAACACGTCACAGTCACTACACACCTATACTTCTCTGCATATGTTAAAGAAAATACTGATCATATGAATTCAATAACACCTCAAAAACTATTAATTTAACTAAAAAGATCCAAAATATCAAAAAAATAATAATGTAATAAAATAGACTTAAAAAAATAGAAAAGAAAAAAATTGGGGGGGGGGGGGGCTAACGGGGCCGGGCCGGGCCAAACCCGGGCCATTTTAGGGCCGGGCCAAAAAAGGGCCGTTTTAGGGCCGGGCCGAGGCCGGGCCGGGGCCGGGCCCGTTTCTCAAAGAATTCAGCCTGGTCCCGGCCCTGGCCCAAGACCTAAGGGTTAGGGCCAGCCCGGGCCCAAAAATGGGCCGGGCCGGGCCAGCCCACGGGCCACCCGACCCATTTGACATCTCTAGTTGTCGTTAGTTCTTCCCCGCCTTTGAACAACCGAAAACCTCCAGTTCAAGTATTTTCTAAGAGACGGGCGCCGGCCACGGTGGTTAGGTTAACACTTAGCGGTTCTAAGAGGCGCGCTTCCACTCGGCCAATAATGCTATGCCTACTCCGACAGAGCCTGGAATTGTGTGATCAGCAGATCCAGGTAGAAAGACAAAAACTGTCGCTGAATATGTTTTCTGCGACAAATTGACAATGTCATCTTAACAACATGTTTCACAGCCATCCATCTTTAGCGACAAACTACTTTTCTTCTAAAAAAAAGAGTGTAAATAGTAATTTTGACTAAGGTAGCATACATTGAATCTATTTGAAATTACTTTTATTTTAATTTTTTAAAAAAAAATAAAATTAAAACAAAAATTAAAATCAATTTAGTTTTTATTTTTTACAAAAATAAATAGGTGTTTGATTACTCAATTTTTATTTTGAGTTTTTTCTTTGGAGGTGGTTAATTGGAGAAAAAAAGCCATTGGCACACAATTTTTGTTATTTTTCCCTTTAGTTTTGAAAATCAGTTTTTAAAGTAGAGTTGTTTTTAAGAACTCTCATTTTAGAGTTTTAATTTTTATTTTGAGACCCCCCCCCCCCCCCCCGATGGCCACCGTCGGTCGCCGGCCACCACCATGGCCACCGTAACCACCACCAAAGAAAAAATTCAAAATAAAAATTGGATAATCAAACATTCAAATGAAAAACCTCAAAATAAAAATTGGGTAATCAAATACTCATTTGTTGTTGTAAAAAATAAAAACTAAACTAAGCTGGTTCTGATTTTGATTTTTGTTTTTTTGAAAATAAAAAATCAAAACTGTAAGTGATTTCAAACAAACCTCAAATTTACGATTTTTTGTTTAAATTCTTATGTGCCTTGTCACCTCTTATTCTCATGTGCAAGAACAAAATTTTGCTCATATTGAATTTTTTTACGTTTAAGCAACTTTTACTCAAGTATCAAAGTAATAGTTGAATCTATTTTGTTTAATTTTAGTTGCACTCATTACTCACATTAGCAAGTTAAAAAAGTGTAAATCATAAGTTGGATCTGCAACGTCCATCATTGGTACGAAATACAAACAGGACAGCCCTTTATTTAGGAATTAGTCATTGGGATAACAAGTCTTGATGCTTCAACGACTCGGCTATCACCCAAAAAAAGTATTTACGAATTCTCCCGGTTAAGTGGGACATAAGAATTTTAGGAATTACAAACGTAGTCAAAAGCTAATTTTAGGGTTGGCATGGTCGCTTCTTGGCAACTAATGTCCCTATTCCCCATTGTTCTCGTGCTAAAGTGGCAAAAGTGCTAGCTATCAATCTTGAGTTCAAGAATTTAATTTTGGAAGACGACTCGTCAATAGTACGTCGATTCTACTTCTCAAGACAAAACTCGTTTTGCTAACGTGATAATTATCGTACATAACTTTCACAGATTGATTAGATGATTGGAGCAGTGCTCCTTTTTAATTAACTTTAGTAAAAGATCAGAGGGTGGTGTAACTCACGCAGTGGCTGAATTTGGTCGAGGGAAGGTGATCATAACCAGATGAAAATAAGTTCCTCCATATTCCATAGTAAGGGGTGTTGGTTTTTTATTCCAGGTGATCATAACCCTGAGGGGGGGTTGGTTTTTGATTAATGTATCTCTTTTTTCTGATTTATGTGTTTTGTCCCATTGTTTCAACAAATAAAAGACTCCTGCAACAGACTTCTATCTCTCTATCAATATCTAAAACCAGCTTTTTGAGAGGTTTACTATTTGAATAAACAAGGAGGGGAGGTCCTGGAATTCGTTTTGGAGAGGGCCCAGCTCGTATATAATTTTCTTTACGAAAAATATAGTATTAGCTTCCCATAATTGGTACGGGCTAGTTTTTAGTATTTTCTAACATCATTTTATGAGTTCAAGTTTCGACGGTCTCAAGCTTTTATTAATGCAAGAATGAACCTTAGAACAAAAGCTTTCAGAGTACAATTAGGTGCAGAATAGAGATGGCATTGTGTATGAGAGAGAGAGAGAGAGAGAGAGAGAGAGTAAGGAATGGGTAAACTCTATAATTTCTTTTTTATTTCACGGAGTGCAGACCGATATGGTTGAAGATTTTCTTAACCCTATCATCCGTTCAAATGAATCGAAGGTTCTCTTGTACGAAGGAGGGAGACTATGGTCTTTCTTTATATTTTGTAAAATTTTTTAAGTAATAATTACTTTATCATTAGCGGACCGTTATAAGTAACAAAGATTGTTTTACTTTATTTCATTTTTATAGGTCCATAAACCCGCATTTTGAAAATTTTAGGGCAATATTTAGTTATTATACTATACCTTGTTATGTAAAGGTTACTAGTGTCACTTAATTAAACCTATACATCAAACTATTCTTCTAGTTGTTGGAAGAAGATATTTTATGTGTATATTACAAGCTCTTTCACCTTCTATACCCAATATATATTGGCGCTTGTGTTTTGAGACACTTAATCTTTTACATTTTTTTACACTAACGTAACTATATATTCGTAACTACAAGTCTCCTTACAAAGATACTTGTGTAAAACTTTATGCCTTTCATGGTCTTGTTCTCTTCAGATTAAGATAATGAACAACCGGTATGCTTTTGTTGGGCAGAGAAAAGTATTGTGAGAAGCTTCAACTTTTCTAAAGTAGTGAAAACTTAGGCTTTGTTTGACAAAATTTTTGTTTTTTTGTTTTCAATTTGTTTAAAAAAAAAATTTTAAAGAGCAGTTTATTTTTTTTTATTGTGGTCTGCAGTGACGGTGGTCGACGGTGGCTGGTGGCTGCAGTTGGCGGTGGTCGCCTGCCATCGGTAGTCGCCAATAGTTGCCGCCGGCCTGCGGTGGCCACCGGCGGTGGGAGGAGGGTGGTGGTGGTGGTCTAAAAAAAAAAACCAATACTGAAAAAAAATCAGTTTTTGGAGTTTTTAAAAACAGCCTTAATTTAAAAACTGAAATTTTAAATTGAAGAAAAAAAAAAGGAAAATGGTTACCAAACACAACTTTTTTTTATCAGTTTTCAAAACTGAAAAAAAAAAAGTTGTGTCAAACAGAGCCTTACAGTAAAAAAAGTTAAGTTGTTATATACTAGAGACTATGCATAGAAACTTATTACATCGATGCATTCTGTATGGGTTCGAACCTTTTGAAAAGAGTGAATTAGTTCGAGCAACAACTCAATTTTAAAAAATTTATTTCTAAGGTGTTAAAAGGTTAATCCTTTATACCCTTAATGGTACCTCACATGATAAGAGCAATTGCGCGTTCCAAAAAGAGCATTCAAGTAAATGCCTCGGTTATACTCATATCTAATGGAGCTAAATTCTCTTATGATTTTGTTAAGTCATTTTTTGCTTGAGCTCACTAATATATTATATGTACTCCATATTTTTTTTGAATCTTTTTCTAGCATGTTAATGGCTAATTTTCTTTATAGCGAACGTCTTATCACGTATACATACGAGGACTCTAGGAAGGTAACAATGGTGTCCGTGGGAGAGGAATGCTTAATAAAGAAATGGAACTTCGGACCAATAGATAGTTGGGACGATACGGCCTCCTAGAGATAGATCGAGAACAAGACATGTTAGAGTGGATCATGAAAAGCTCCATTGACCATAGAGTTGGATACTGGTTTGAGTTATCTGATGCTTCTATATCACCTCAAGGCAAGTTTTCCAATTTCTTTATCTTGCATGTAGAAAATTTATATGTGATTTTGCTTCCAACTTTGATGCACTAGATTGAGATTTTTGAAGTGTGAAAGATGCCCAAGATATATATATATATATATATATATATATATATATATATATATATATATATATATATATATATATATATATATATATATATATATATATGTTTGTTGAATTCAAGGTTCTATGAGTACAGAGTCGATGACATTATGTTGATCGGTGTATAATACTTTTATGTAGCTTAGTCAAATTATATGTTTTCAAAAAAAAAGAAAAAAAAAAGTGTCACTACATAAAGGCTAATCTCTCTTATTGTAAAGTTTGTGCTCATAAAAGTTTTATGCACGCGACTTGCGTATTTGGTGTGTGATTCTTGTATCTAGCATGCATGTCGTATATTGAAAATTTTATGTGGGTGTAGCGTAACATTGGTCTTTGCATCCTATGCATCATGATACATAATATGAAAGATAGTGAAAGAAAAGGAGACAGAATATGTATCTTAATTTTTGTTGGAGGTATGAGGTAAATCTTCAACTTCTCTAAAGTGGTGCAAATTTAAAGAATTATAGCAAAAAAATTTAGGCTGTTTTATTCTGGAGGTGGCTCTTTAGGACTTATTGCATTTGTCACATCTCCAGGGGTGTGAACCATCTTAAAAATAGCGACCAAATTCGCACCTTAACCCAATGCTGACATTTTTGTTTATAACGTGTTCAAAGTAGATCCTTTAAACCACTGATTGTACTTTGCATGGCAAGAACAATGTCGTATTGCAAAAAGAGCATTCAGGTTAATGTATTTTTTATACTCACAACTAGTAGAGGTATTGTATGGGGGTTTTTAGAATTCTTTTATATCACAATTACTCTTCTTCTTTTTTTCCCTTAGTTTTCTTCTTGGTTGTGTCCCACCCCCAACCAGTGATCCATGATTTAAGGATGAAGATATTTTAGTAATATCTAGATAGAAGGAATCTTCTCTCTATCCCTATATAGCGACAATTATTGGTCATTAAATAATTTTAGTGACTTTCATTTAGTAATGTTACAAAATACTGTTGAGAATTGTCACTCAAAGTATTAAGTGAAAGTCACTAGAAATATTTAACGACTATTAATTGTTACAATATATATGGTTGGAAAAAGATAACATTCAAAATACGTTCTTTAAGAACTAAAGATGTTTGTTGTCGAACCCTTATGATCATCGAACCCTTTTATCTAATGCAAGGGTTTGTATGCTCTTTCCATGTATTGCACTCCAAAGCCCTCAAA
The DNA here is from genome assembly GCA_033070095.1 of Escallonia herrerae. Classification (NCBI taxonomy): domain Eukaryota; kingdom Viridiplantae; phylum Streptophyta; class Magnoliopsida; order Escalloniales; family Escalloniaceae; genus Escallonia; species Escallonia herrerae. The sequence goes on along the minus strand of JAVXUP010001750.1, from coordinate 178,160 downwards.
ATTGCACATTAACCAGCCATTGTCTCCCTAAGATTGAGCAGGAAATTGGTTTCATTTTGCATTTGCTAAAAAAGGGAGCAAGCATTTTGGTTGTGCCCCAAGAAAAAAGAGCAACCAAGTGTTAGCTTCCATTTCAAAGCAAAACAAACAACTCCATGAATACAATCGTGACCAAAGATAGAGTAAAATGACATATCCCCGCCCGAGAATGTCGGGTAAAACTTGGAAAAAAGAAGGTGTTTGACAAAGAGGAACAACTTACCCACCTTTTTTATCCCACAAAATCATCCACAAATGTAATAGAAAACAGACAGAAGGCATCTTTGAATTTCCAATGACATGGAGGGAGGAGACTGGTTGGCAGATACAGAAACGGGGGTTGTACGTATATCTTGACAGTTAGCTGAGTTTGCATGCAGAATGATCTAGAGACCGTTAGATACGTACAAAAACAAAACCAGAAACGCGTAAAGGGAGATTAATTAAAAAGTTGAAGGGGTGGAGGAAAGAGGAGGGGAGAAACAAGAGAAGGGTTTCTTGGATCAGGAAGGAACACCTCTCTTGGAGCTAAGGAAACGGAAAAGGGAAGGGAAGAAAATGGTGGAAAGCGTGCCATCGTCGAAGAGAGGATTGGCTGAAGATGTTGCTTTGATAGCGGGGTTGGTAGTGATGCAATTCATGATCGCAGGAAACACTGTGGCTCTGAGTTATTTCATGTCATTAGGCCTTCATCCTTCGTCTCTCATCATCCCTTCTGCCTTTGCCACTTTCCTTGTCCTTTCTCCCATAGCCACTTATTTTGAAAGGTAGGTATCCCCACCCCTATTCTACATATGGGTGCATTTTTGGTCGGAAGGATTAAGAATATAATTTGTTGATGTTGCAGGAGTACATGGCCCAAGAAATTCAGTTGGAAGTTGTTGGTTCAATTCGTTTTGATTGGCTTGGGAGGGTAAGTTAATAAGATGATTTCCCATTGCAATACTTTGGGTTCATGCATCATTCAAAACGATTATGAGAAGGGACGAAAGTAAATTTGTAGGGAATTGGTTTATAAACTGAAGAATATGTATTTCAAGAGTTTATTTGAATGTTGATGCTTCTCTTCAACTTACTTTTGAAATCAGATTCTCCATATCAAGGACTCGAATTGTTAGACATATCACCTGAGTCTCCTTGAAATTATCTAAATAGTGTTTATTTCTCGTTTCCATATCAATAACTGGACCTCGATCGGAGTCGTGAAATTTGATTCATCCATGCTTCCAATGTGTCCTAATAACTGCCACGGAACATGATTCATCCATGATTCACATATGTAAAATGCTAATTTTAAGATTGATCAAATGCGGTTATGATGCATAGCATGTGATTTAAGGGGCACCAGCAATTGCGTATGCTATGAATTCTACAATGCTAACATGTTCAGCCGTTGTATTTTACAATTCCCGTATACGGTGTCACGTGTTTTGTACTCAAACCTCTTAAAACACAAGTAGACAAGACTTGTATTTCAAGAATTAACAAATTCTGGATATGCTTGAAGTTGGAAGCAATTACATGGTCGGCATTAGGCGATAGACTTAACAATATTTTGAAGCCCTTTTCTCCTTTCCGAAAGAAGTAAACGGCTTACTCTGATTCCAATTAATCTTTTCACCTGTTATAAAAGAAAATCACACAATATTTCAAGAGAGTGCTGGTTTTGAATGAAAATTGAGCATTTGACTTGCTAGGGAGATAGATTTTATCTGTTTGCCTACGCACATAAATACAAGAACTTTTCGTGTTGTGAAAAATGAGACGCGGTGAAAGAGGCTCATGACATGGCTAGAGTTAATACTTAAAACATTGTACTCGAGGAGAATCCTTAGTGCGACTTTAGTTCCTGGAAGATGTTAATACTTAAAACATTGTACTCGAATCCTTAGTTTACAGCGACTTAGTTCCTGGAAGATGTTAACACTCAAAACATTGTACTCGAGGAGAATCCTTAGTTTACAGCGACTTCGTTCCTGGAAGATATAAACCCCAATTGGAGCGATGATATGGGTTAGTTGTCCGCTGAAAAGAACCAGCACAACTCTTCTGTATTTAAAGGCAAAAGGACTAGATTATTCAAACTCTTTGAATATGTTTTCTGCTGTTTGTTTTACAGGGTCACGTTATTCCAGTCCTTGTTACTTAAGGGGATTAATCTGACTTCACCTGCAATGGCGACAGCAATGCCAAACCTTGCTCCGGGACTCATCTTCCTCATTGCTTGGGCTTTTGGGTACAAGTTTACTTCCTCCAGTCCAGTTTTGAATTCTTTCTTTTTACGCGTCATTTTTTTGCTCAAGCCACACTGCTATGTATTGGCAACAATAATTATCATTTAGCAACAAATGAATTGTTACATTTAGCTTACATTTTTTCTCCTGCAGTTTAGAGACTGTCAAGCCAAATTGCATGTACAGCAAAATCAAAGTCGTGGGTACATTGCTGTGCGTCGTTGGCGCTGTTACAATGAGTCTCTCGCAGAGTGTTATGAATGGTCACTTGGCAAAAGAGGATGGCTTATCTTCTCCATCTCCACCAGCTGATGATCACAACATGTTCGATGAACAAAAGATAATTGGTTGCATCTATCTTCTGGCATCGGTTCTAGTCTTGTCGAGCTCTGTTGTCTTGCAGGTAGCCATTTTAGATGATATTCTGCGCCATAAAAAGGAGTATATAATTGACTTTAGAACTAGGAGTGCAACTTGAATTGGGTTTGTCGGGTATAACTAGGTTTTAGTATAGGTTGATCAAATCAAAGTAAGAAGTCTTTTATTTAAACAAAAAATAGAGTGGCCGGTGGCGGGCGATGGAGAAATGCTGGCGGCAGGAGGTGGTGGCGGCCCTGTGAAGGCCTGTTGTGGTTGCCGACATTGATAGGTGGCGTCGAATGGTGGTGCATGCGACTGCAGGTGGTGTTGGCGTTGGCCGGTGGTGGTTCTTTTTATGGAATTTAACAACAAAATATAAGTCTTTACATAAATGGGTTTTAAGCATTAATCCAAGACTTCGACGGGAGGAATCGTAGCGATGAAATAATCCACTATAATATTGGTTCAACCTATCCTACTTTATTTTGTACCTAAGTGGGTTGAATTGGGTTGAGAGAAAAGCTCTAGTTGGGTTGGTTAAGCCCATAAAACTCGACCCAAGTTAGGGAAGACAAAAACGACATATATATATATATATATATATATATATATATATATATATATATATATATATAACTCCTAAGTGTATTTGAAGTTTTTCCAAAAAAGTTGAACTAGTTTTGATGACAAAGGGAGTCCTCAGTACTTTAAAATGCTCTAACCACATTAAATCACACCATTAAGATTGTCTACTTTGATAGTGCTTCTTTCGGTGCAAAATGTCTAAATAAAGCGTGTTCGTTGAAGGCTTCAACATTGACGGAATTTCCTGCACCAATCTCCTTGTGTGCAATTACGTCCTTGTTTGGTGCGATTTTGACATTGGTTGTGGAGCTGATTCAAGGACACCATATCGAGACAGGATGGCCACTGCTGAGCGTGCATGAATTGATTGGCTATTCACTACTGGTAACGTCACTTCCTTCAGTAGTCTTAGTCATTTGGTTTTTTATTGATGTTGTCACTTGGTTGACAATGGCCACATGTAGACTCTCCGCTGTTGACAGTAACAGTAAGGCCATAACTTATGGATATGTGCAACAGGCAGGTACCGTAACTGGCGCTTGTCTAAGCTTCAATGGGTGGGCATTGAAGAAAAGAGGGCCAGTCCTGGTGTCTATGTTCAATCCCATTGGAACTGTCCTCTCAGTCATCTTCTCTATTTTCGCAGGAGACACCATTGGTCTAGGAAGGTATGCATGCATGGCCTGGTCTTCCATCTTCAATCCACGCTTCATGATTCTGATATAGGGGCTATTCTGGGGTTGTAACCACTGCAACAGTAGCCCTACATTGCACAAGCTGATGCAAATTTTGATTTTGAGTTCTTTTGTTGCCTATGTTATTTTTTACGCAGCATATCTGGCATGCTCCTCATGTTCACCGGTCTATACTTTGTGCTCTGGGCTAAAGGGAAGGAAGGAATTCCTCTCGAAGATGTTAACAGTGCATCGAAAAACGAATCCGACGCAGAGAAGCCTCTCCTTTCTTAGTATTCATGCGGTTGATCAGTTGGTTCACTGGCTGGTTGGTATTGTATATATATATGTGTAAAACAAGATATACCTCTGTTCCAAACCAGAAACTGAAGAAATCTGATTACAATTTGGACGATTCAATGGTCGCTAAATATGTGGCTTACATGAAGCCCCAGCAATTGCATACGACTAGTCTAGTATGCCTAAGTGTGGGAGATTAGTTTGTCAAAGCAGAAATTGTATATAGTTAGATTGAAGAAGAAATGTCTTCATCCTTTTTAACTACTTTTGTCAAAATCGGAACGAAAATATGCAAATGCGCACAAGATTGCACAATGGCAATGGTGGCAGGCAAGTAACTTTATAGGTATGGATGAAGTTGAGTGCACCAAGGTCAAATTCTTATAGACTAATGTCATTTTTCCAAAATTTAAGGTGACGAATTGCCCACTATGCTCAATAAATGGCTTAAAGCCACAAACAAGACCCTATTTCAAAAACTTAAACTCTTTTATGGAAATTTTCTTGCAAAAATTGCTATTTTATTACAATTTCATGGCACAGAATATGAGGGTAAATGTAGGGGCAGATTTTATAATTACTTGAGGTGGTCAATTGATCACCTTGATTTTTGGGATAAACATAGGTAGTAAAGGTTTGAGGTTTGAGCTTCACCGTCGTATTTGAGCTTTACAAGTGCTGCTAAAGTGATTATAATGCAACGGTTTTGAGAGACCTTCAGTGACAAAAGTAGAGCTTAAATATCTATTTTTCAAAATATATTTAGCTACTAATACACTCAATAATTTTCCACAAATTGTGGTCTACTTTAGACATTGACCACCTCATTTGTCCAATAATTCGACACTAGTGTTAAACTTTGACTACCTTAGCTCTGCCAATTAATGTTAAACAAAATAATCTCCAAAGGGTGGGTGAGAAAAGTCTATTTTACAGGACAGAAGCCTCAAAGTAATAAGCAAGCGGAAAAATAATCTTGTATTTTGTTCTATCTGGTAATGTTGAACACTTTTCTCATTTATTTGAAACTTGTCTTCCATCTTTTTACTCTTGGAAATTCATTGCTGGGCTGCCTTACAGGTGTGTACCTTGTCCGTGAAGTTGACCGGCCGGTGGCGCTGGCCACCACAAACAGTAGAAATATTCTCTCCACCACCCGAAAATAACGTCCATTACTCCTTCTCACTGCTCCCTTAACTAGTCTTCTGTGACTCTCATCCATAATCAACTAACTTGAACTTGAAAGTAGGACTTTTTGCTCCGTACAAGAGGACATTCGAATCAAATTAACCGTACATAAACATGTTACGGGCACGCCTCGAAGGGCATTATCACGTAAATGTATAACTATTAATGCACGTAATATGATTATGATCAGTTTCATTTGTTGTGTAAACATCATTTCGGTGTTGTGAGAATAACTTTTTCCAACTATATATCTAGAAACTGTGTACATATTCGCATGTCAAAGAGTATCTACTGTCTAGAACGTAACCTTTTACTGCTGCAAGAACTTCCACGTACACCTGTTATTCGGAAGTTAATGAACAACAAGAACCACACCTACTTTCTACGCCCCACCGCTATAGAGCGCTTCTCGAGTCGCGGTAAAGATGCCTTCACATGGCCTCTCGACCGTGAAAGGGCTGGCTTTGGTGAAAATGGTGCTTCAAGTGAAGAAGAAGATCTTGCAAATTGTCTCGTCATGCTAGCAAACGATTCTTCTTTCGGTAAAGATAGTGAGGTGGGCAAGGCTAACGAAGTGATGATGAAAGGGAAGTTTCAGTGCAAAGCTTGTGACAAAGTCTTCAATTCCCACCAAGCATTGGGAGGGCACAGAGCCAGTCACAAGAGTGTCAAGGGATGCGTTGCTGCAAGAATCGACCGTTTCAGCAACAATGACGATATTGTTGAGGAAGATGTCATCAGTGACGACGATGATCTCTCGATGGCAGCAATGTCAGGAAATAAAAGGAAACCTCAAATGCACGAGTGCTTGATATGTCACCGGGTGTTTTCATCAGGGCAGGCTTTAGGAGGACACAAGAGGTGTCATTGGCTCATGTCTGGCTTGTCAAATGGTACTAATCAAGAATCAGAAAACGATCACAGCGTAGAACGGATCAATAAGAAGCGCGCGTTTAGTAATTTGGGAATGCTCGATCTCAACTTCCCTCCAACAGTGGAAGATACGAGTGAAAGTTTTAGAGGAACCATGACCATTCATCAAGATCTGGAACCCTGGCAAATGTAAGTGAAGGTGTTGATGCAAAGGAACACCGCCACCATGATGGCTTCAAAGGCATGCATGCTCCTGTCCTTGATTCAAGTTATGAAAAAGATTGTACGACTGAAAAGTTGGCCATATTGGGTGATCTGAGAGATTTGGATGCAGGGTCTTCTCCATGGCTGCAGGTAGACATTGCCGCATTGGTTTAGCCACTGTTGGTAATTTTACTCTCTATTTGGAATCTCTTCTGAATGAACTTCTGTAATTCTTTATATGAATAATTATTCTCAAGTGGAAGACCACCAACTTGCCAGACAACAAAAGAAGATGAAATGAGCCATGTTAATTAAGTATTTTGCTAGACCTGAACGGTATAGGAGTGCTATTACTTTGTTATTGAGTGATGTAGATACCTTCTTCAGGACCCAGGATCTAGTAAAAATAATGATTTGATAGCGAAAAATGCCAAGTGACGGCACACTTTAGGTCATGAAATCCTTCGGAAGCAACTATCGTTCTTGCTCTCAATTTTGTTGTCGCTTTAAGTATACATTTTTGTACCTTAACTATTACAATATAAGTGTCGAATTAATCAATCTAACGTTTTTGCTCAGGGAATGACGACTTAGAGCACACTTTGCAAAGCTTTCGTTTGCTAAGGAGGTTGAAAAATGGCCAAATAAGTACCAGGAAGACAACCTTAAATATGTCACGTCTTTAAAGCCCACTGCATCATCAGTTATACTCCATACTTCTTTATTAGATACACGCGTAAGTAATTCAGGTTTAATTTTGAGAAGTTTGGGAATTTGAAAACGCCTATTTTCACACACTATATGTGGTTCCATATCTTCATTTTGTCAGTAAAAAGTGCGACATAAATCATTATTGATGAACAAGGGTGTCAAAAAGCCTAACATAGAATGAAAAGAGACATTACCAAAAACATTCCCTATTGTTTTTATTAGGTTCTTAAATGGACTTTCTTTTTTTGGTAAATCAAGTTTGAAATATAAAAAATCAATCGCCACAGAAGAATCATGTACATATGGTCATGGAAGCAATCAAACATCCGCAAAGTTGCAGACTTTTGAATTATAATCTCGGGGAGAGCATGCTTTAACTTGTAAGGTATCACTTGAAAATATAGATAACTTATTGCAGTTATTTCACAAAACTTTTGTGCCAGGCCTGCTACCACTCAGCATTGTTTGAATAAATGGAACAGCTGATTGATAAATGGTTTTGGCTGGTAATTAACACAAAACCAGCAAAAAAGGTTCAACATGTCAAACAAGTTATACCCTTTGCAACATGGCTTTATGCAATGTATAAGTAGTTGTAAGAAAATAAAACAATTACAAATATTTTTTTATATAAGTGTAATTTTCATTGGTAATGTATAAGTAGTTGTAAGCAAATAAAACAATTACAAAATTTTTTGTATGTAAGTATAATTTTCTCGGGTTGTAACATCAACCCGTGAAAGCTTAAATAGGAACGAGAAGGAAAATATCACTTTTAGTACTCCGTGTAGCTATTAGCTTCTCTCATTGTGATCCGTCAATTTAAGTATACTTTCATCTTTTGAAACTACCCACAAATTCATATATACTTGCTGATTTTCACAGACAAATTATTGACATTTCCTGGTAGGTACGAAAGCGTCAAATATGTCTAGTGACAATTTAAAAAAATATGTGGTTGTCGAAAGCTATCTACCTTCGTTCTCCAAGGCGATTGGTGCATAAAAATGTAACTAAAACATAGAGTTCCCACTTAATATCATTGATAACTTGGGTACCACATAAATTTTCCGTGTAATTATGGTTGAGCTGCGTCAACTCAAGGGCTCTTTCAATTTGGTCACCAAGCTAAATTCTAACCTAGAGACGAAGAGTTTGACTCTCCTCCCACATTGATTTAAACTAGTGAGTTGAGCCACGAAAAGCTGCTTTTGTAACATGTTGTATACAACTAGTGTGTTAGTATTATACAAGCTTTGATTGTGATGTTAATTGTCAACCTACGTGGTAATATACACTGCTGGCCAATAAATTACTGAGTCACGTGCAAATGACAATGATTGTCGGTACTTCTTTTCTTGTGAATATGAATAATATTAATAATTCATTACTTTAATGAGTTTTATGAGAGTCGTCATGACCATTATATATATATATAAAGTGCTTAAGATATTAATTATAAAAATAAAATAATATTGTCTCCAATTTAATGAAGTTAGGTTTTTAAATATCTGATTATGCAGGTTTTATCTGTCCACATCATCGGTGCTTTTTAAGTGAACCACAATATTCTCAAACTTGTTGCTTTATATAATCATGTATCATAAAGGTAATTATGGGAGTCTTTAGAGACTTGATTGTTTTACACATTGAAATGTTACTTAGCAATGTGTTATCAGTCGTAAACATTTGCACGTTTTAAATTATTTATTCATAACTTTACTTGTCGCTAAAGAATATCATTGACGGTAGACGACAAGGTGGCAAGTTAAGGTGAACTTTATAAGATCCTAATCATCCAATGGAGCAGCATATTATGGCCCATAAGTTTATGGGAGAGGCGTCAATTCCGTCAAACAAATATACCTCTCATAAGTTTATTTAATGATTACCCTTTACTGCAAAGAGGTACATATAGGCCTGCTCTGGACTTGCGGTAAGAACCGAAATGGCTGCAGCCTTAGCAGGAGAATGGGTGTCTTCAGCAGCACACCATCATGCCTGATTTCACTGCAAGCAAAGCCCAACCCTCGGGATACGCGCTAACCAAATCAAACCCACAGTTCGTATCTCTACGTACACCAGGCGCAGACACAGCTGAGCCACACGCAGACTTAGGGGAGTCACGTTTCTCACATGACTAGCCATCTGCTCCAGAATTTTCCCTGACTAAAGCCATGCATACTTGCCAGTTGCCACATTCTTTCTCCTTTCGTTTTTGTTCAGTCTGTATTTCTCATTATTTTGGGTGAAAGTTAAAGAAGTTTTTGAACAGAAATTTGTTGAACCAGTTGATTAGCTGGTATCAGCTTAAGGGCAGAAAATTGTTGTTAATGGTAGGTTATCATCTTGAATACTAGAAACTAGAAGGTGACCTTCGTGTTGGTGGAGATAGAATTTTTCATGTATACCGTGTAGAATATGAGATATCGATTGGCAAATCTTAACTACGAACTTAAAAACCTCCAAATCCTAAGCAAGTTTATGTTCTATTTGATAGGACCTATTGCCCAAGTGTTCCATTTTTGAAGCATTCATTCATAGCTAGTTATGTGACAGTTTTTAGGGCATATACACTAAAATGTTACGGTCTAGCTGTAGTATTTACAAGTTTCCGTATACATGCATTTTAATCTCAATTCCACGCTACCAATGAAAATAGTGCCTTCTCGTCTTCAAGACCGCTTGACAATTAAAAATGTTAAGTTCTCATATGTTCTAAAAGTTTAAGCTTATTAGATAATGTGTTCAACAAATGTTTTAACACTCATCTTCACGTGTACACCTCTGATTACACGTGAAGAGACAAATCAAAGTGCACAATCACCAAATATACAAATAAAGAGAATATAAACTGCATTACAATTACTTATACTATATTCGTTTCGTACGCTTAATTCAAGACTTCAACCAAATTTTTCTTCTTATTTTCAAACTACAAGGCACATTTTTATCCCAAAAAACAAAAAAAGCAAATGTTGTTGTTTTTAGAAGTATCTCAACCATTTTAATACATCGTCGCGATTTGCAAGTGATGTTGCAATTTTTCAGGACGACGTTATATTACGCGTTGCCACAACTTTTTGCAAGACTATAATTGATTGCCTTTTGAGACAACAAATTATTATTCACATGTCTCGATATTACTCAAAATATTGTTCTCTTTCTTTCTACAAAATATTTTAATTAAGCACTCTTTTTTTCTCTCTCTCTTTCTTTTTTCCGCATTTAGCTCAAAGAAGCCCCGAATGCATGCTCACTAATTTTTTTCCCAAATTTTTGCTACTCGTTTGTTTTCTCTGACAGACAACTATAGCGACTTGCACGATCAAAGAATGGCTCTATTTGTTGATGTGAATTTTAAAAAATAGAAAAGAATAGCAAACACCGAAGACACCCTAATTTTATTAGTGGATACCCTTTTCATTGTTTCTCAATTTCATAAAAAGTAAGCAGAGACGTATTTTTAGATTGAAACTAAATAAGAATAAATAAAGTTTAGGCGGCGGTGCAATTACATACAATAAGTAGCGCGTGGGTTACTTAAAAACATAAAATAGCGGCCGCCCGGGCCCGGCATGCTAAAAGTCCTTCAGTTTGAGTTGGTCGGAGGAAGGTAACCAAAAACGAAACAAGATTTCAGAATTGAGAATGGGTGAAGTTGTTAACCCAATTACTTGAATCAAAACTTTTGTGTTTTAGGAATTAAATTGGCGGGTGAAACAAAAATTTCATTTAACCGAATCAAATAATAGAAAAAGGCAGAAAAATTAGCTCCCAGAAAGGGTAAGCAAATAGGGACACCAAATAGAACAAAACTCAGAATTTTTTTCCTTTAATTATGCTGCTTATCAAAACTTAAAATGAATTTGGCCGTAATTCATAAACGCACACGTTGTTAGATGGACTTCACTGTGGGTGTGACGAGCTTGGTGAAGGATACGTATATTGTAAGCAAAAAAATTTCGGGGTTGTCCATCACTTATCGGACGGGAGTGGAGTTTTATCGAAAGAACCACAATGACATGAAAAGCAAACAAATTTAAAATTAGTCGGACCAATAAAATTTGTGGTGAGGAAAAATTTAGAGATCTAATACTAATGATTAGAGAAAAGTGAAAAATCCGTTTTTCTCTTTTCCTAAAAGTTAAAAGTAAAGGGGATGTTGCAACCCTTTTTTTTTTCCAATCAAGCATCTGGTACTTTGCATTAAGGGTAAGCACGGTTTAGTCGCTTGGAAGTTGAATATGCAACCATATGGATCTAGAAAAATATAAACTTTAATTTAGCAGTTCAATCTTGATAGTTTGAATGGATCATCAGTGTGGATGGTACGACGGATTTGGGCCTTTATTGTTTTTTCTTTTTGGACCTTTCAATTCACTATTGGGCATTCATAATACTCAAAAATATTGATTTCCTCGTGGCCTGCTTCAAGAATTTCGAACAGAAAAGTAAGTAGAGAATAATGGTCAGCTAGTAGGTTGGGTTCAATATTGATTTGTTCATAAGAGTGTGTTCATATATACATACACATTATTATATATAATAAAAGTGATGTTGCTCGGCTTGGTTTGGTGTTAACCGTCTCAAAAATGCCAAACCCAACGATTATCATGGTTTGATTTACGTCATCTCTCGAACGTAAACTAAACGGTATTTTTTTTTTTTTGGTTTCATCAGCTTGTGAATAATCGAATTGGACGGTTCAATTTTACCAGTTGAAGTATTTTCACTCTGTTGAGTTCTCACCCCTACTCTCAAGTTCGAACATAGTTGTTACTCGCTAACTAGTGAGAGTTGAATAAATTAAGTCGAAACATTAATTGGGTACTATAAAGAAGGCAAAGAAATCAAACTTTTTTTATGCTAATCAGCGTCGGTAGCACTAAGCAAGCTCCATCACATCATCCGAAAGAAAAATGCACAAAATCCTCATGGAATAGATGTAATCACTCTAGGGTTCTATGCATACATAATGTAATATCTGGTAATAGAGTAAACTTTTCCTTCTTTCTCAGCTTCTAAAGGCTTGAGTAATCTGTGTTATTATCGCGTTAATCAGCAATGATGGTCAACTGTGGAGAACTACGCAGCTGTTGCGTCTGGGAAGGGAGCCAGAAAAGAGACAGTTGAACACAAAAGATTCCCACCCCTATCCCCCTTCGTATGCGTGTGTCACATTCATGATTCCATAATACTAAGAGTTCTCATTTTATTTTTTTTGCTTTTATAATACTAAGAGTTATAGTTTTACTTTTAAAGATATTCTTCACTTGTATTTTGTGTACACAAGTATTTTGTCCCCGCAAAAGAACCTCGTGCATGCATTCTTGTTCTTTTTTTTTTTTTCTTTCTGATTAAATAAACTATGCAAGGGGGAGTGCATGGAATAACATTCTTTTCCGTGCATGTTCCTTTAATCCAAATGAAATAAAAGTATATGTTTATAGCTCCATCCACTGGAATAAAAAAAAATAACAGAGTCCATCCACTGGCTTATAAAAAATAAAAGAGAAAGACTCCGTCTACCGAGAAAATCTCGCGCGTGGTCTAGGCTCAATGGTCTAAAATGACATAGTTGGATGTCTATACGACTACTAAGAGAGAGCATCCTTACGATGAAGCTTTTTAAAACTTTCAACTTATACCCTTTATAAAATAGCAAAATAAAAAAGGACTTGTTAATCAATGTCATTGTTGAAAGTTTCTTAACATTTGATCAATAAACTGCTCCGCTGCATTACAATCAAAGCTTTTTTTAGATCAGCATTATTCAAACTGTTATACCCAAATATCTAACCGTTAATACTTTTGTTATATTTTCTGTTGCTCATTCCCTCTCGGTATCCATTTCTATTTCCCTTACTATGTATCCTTATTATTGGTATCAATCAGATTCAAATATGTATTTTTAATTAGGCACGAATCGCATATGCCGGTGACCTACGGGAGGAAAAACAATAGGATGAGGGTAGGGTTGTCTTTTATGATCCAAGGTCTTTCTTGAGGAGGTACTCAAGAACTTGAATTGATTTTTCATTATTAATTAATAATGTCGAGTGCATTTAAGGAGTATCATTTTCTTTTACGTGAACTTGTATTGCGAACATGGATTTTACAACTTAAATTTCTGTTTGCCCAGGAAAAAAAGGACAAAATATATGCAATAAATGAAAGCAAAAAAAGAGGTTATAAAGTGACATTTGTACTAGCAGAAAGTCTGCATTGTAGTAGAACATTGATGGGCAAGATTGGCATGTTACTTGTCCCTCTTTATCCACTCACTATCACACTTTTATTAACTTTTATTTATTATTCTGCTTTTCCTCTGAAAGTAATCAGAAATTTATGTTTTGGATATTCATTTTACACCATATATATATATATATATAGACACACACCAATTTTATAACTCAAATCACATTTTTGGGTTGTGTGGGTGTGTCTTTTGGTGGAAGAATGCTTGTCACCTACTCCTCTTAAGTTCCCACTCCCTCTGTAGTCTGTACTTATCAAGCTTTTTAGAGAGAGAAAAGAACTGAGCTCTGTAGAGGGAGAGAAACAGAGGGAACAGATTCAAGGAACAGAGAAGGTTGAAGCTTGATTTTCGTTTATTTTTCTGATTTTTTTGCTTGTGCTTTGTTTGGGCATGGAGAGGAGGCAGTGTAAGCTCTGTGACAGGAGTTTTGCAAGCGGCAAAGCTTTGGGTGGTCACATGAGGAGTCATCTAGCCACCCTACCGGTTCCACCGAAGGTTCAACTTGGTGAGTACCACACCGAGTCAAGTTCGTCACTTTCTTCTGCGGGGGATGAGGAGGAGGAAGAGGAGGAGATAGAGAGTGAAGAGAAGGTTTTGATTTATGGGTTGAGGGAAAATCCAAAGAAGAGCTTCAGGCTGGTAGATCCCCAGTTTCTAGATGCTGGGTCGGTTGTGCAGGACGGGGAGAGCGAGGCCGAGTCGACCAGGAACCCAACTCGGAAAAGATCCAAACGGGCGAGAAAAGTGGGCGTTGCGGCGGCGGCGGCGGCGGCGGCGGCGGAGGAAATGAAGAAGATTCCCCAGTTGAGGAAACCCAGTTCAACTACTGAGTCAGTGGCCGAGTTGGAACCGGTGGCGAGTTCAGTATCTGATGCTTCAACCGAAGAAGATGTTGCTCTGTGCCTAATGATGCTTTCCAGAGATGTTTGGACGAGTTCAGACGAATGTGAGGAGGTGAAACCGAGGGAGTTCAAGTGTGGGACGTGCAAGAAAGCTTTCAATTCCTTTCAAGCGCTGGGTGGACACAGCACGAGTCACAAGAAACGAAGTGTTGGTGCTGCTAAGAATGTGGATCATCAAGGAGTGCACGAGTGCCCATTTTGTTACAGGGTGTTCGGGTCGGGTCAAGCACTTGGCGGGCACAAGAGAAGCCATCTCTTGGCTTCATCAACAGATGCAACCGCTAAAGTAGCACAGCTTGGTGAAGGTTTGGTACAACAAAACAAGGCGACTAACTTCAGTGAAAGTATTTTGATAGATCTCAACTTGCCAGCTCCAGTGGAAGATGAAGACTTAAGCCAACTAGAGGAATCTGCAGTTTCTGATGCTGAATTCATCAATCCCATCACAGTTTGACCCACCATTCATAGCCATTGACAAGTTTTTGAGGTTAAAATCTTCACTTTACCGCTCTCTCTCTCTCTCTCTCTTGAACGAAGACTTTATTAGGCTGTTTTGGTCAATAATGTCAAACGGGTTATGCTGATACAAATTTCCTGAAATTGCCCAGTAGATTGTGGACAAGTCCTGCATCAGTAATTGTGATACATTGCTTTGAGGTTGTCACAATTCTTCAAGTGTTTTAAGACTTTTGGTCACAATGTGGCATACTCTGCAGTGCTAGTAACAGAAGAGCGGCAAGTTCACATAATCTACACTCCTTTCTAGTGATACATAAGAGTTTTGCTTGTGCAGCAAGAACTTTGTCTGTGAAGTTGGTGCTTTTAATTCTGTTAGCTGGTTCTGTTTTTCTGTTTCCAGCTGTTTCTTGTCACCTGTTACCACCTTTTCTCTTATTTATTAAAAAATCACCAAAAGTACATATTTTTCTCTCTCATCATTGCCTCTGTGGCCTTGTCTACTGGAGGTATGGAGAACTCTCTCTCTCTGATTCTTGGATAGAAATTACCAAAATAGTCACAGATGGGCATCTGATTTGTTGCTGGCAATAGATGAGAAATCTCTGATGGTGACCTGGGGAAGATCCAAATCCCTTGATCTTTTGGATAACGTGGGTTAAGAGTTTATTGGCCTTGAGCTGAACGAAGAACCTGGCAAAAGTTGGGTGTCAATTGTTGTAATTATGCTCATGCAGTTCTTGTGGAGAAATCAGGTCAGAACTGTTGGGAGTTTAAGCAACTGCTGGTGCAGAATACAAGGACGTTTTAGTGAGGGAATGTTGTTTCAGAGGACCATTTGTATCTGATGCATGTGATTGCTTGGTTTATGAGGACTTTTTGCTTCTATTTAGGAGTTGATGGTACATCCCATCTTTGATATTATTCAATGGAGCACCTCCGGTGTTCGTATAAGAGTAGCATGGCGACTGCAATTTTCCCTTTTTCTTTGTAATAAAAGTGATCAAAGGCGCTTTGGAAGTTGTTCAAGCGGTTACATCCAATTCACCCCTCAACCCAAATGGTAACGTCATAAGTCAGATTAGGGCCTTGATAGATTGAGATATCGGCACTGGAAAATATTTTTTGTGTGGTGGGAATCAAACTTCTGTGCGGACAAGTTATCTAAATTCACTGTTTTCCAGTTCTTTGAATTAGATATCATGGAAAGTCCTCCGCACCGAGGGACACACCGATAGAATCAAAGAAGCATAGTCTTGGTGTGGTCCGTCCACGTGATGTAATTCGGTACTTGCGTTTAGTTGGTCATTTGTCAGCAAGATACCAAACACTTTGGCACAATAACAAAGGTTAAGCGACGTAGTAAAACTCTCACAAATATTTGACCTTTCGGTTTCACCAAAATTGGTTGAGATTGACGGCTGCACTTCACTCCCGATCGCTTTTATTTGTCTTTTCGTTGTTACAGATCTTCTTCTAGTAATACTTTATTATCTCGTAGATCGACACATTTAAGATTTTTAATGGCAAAGGAGCTCAACGGTGAAAAATGGAGTGCAGATATTAAGGGCCTGTACGCTTACGAGGATTTTTTCTGTATTCTATATTATGTTTTTGTTTTTCATAATTTAGTATTCAGTTCTAAAATCGTATTGTGTACTTTTACTTTTTTCCGTATCTACTTTTTCAATTTTTTCTGTACGTTTATCATTTTCATTTTCATTTTCATTTTCACAAATTTTTTCTGAACTAATTCATTAATGGACCCCACTATTTCCATTTCTAGAAGATCCAGTGAAATGGGTGGTCTAGTTTGGTGAGTGTTTGTTGAAACAAGGTGATAGATATGAGGGAGAAGATGTGGTATTCTGATAAGGAGAATACAGTTCAAGGAAAAAGGTGAAAACACCCTTTGGGTATTTTCAGCTTTTTTGATACTATTTAAAATTTTTATTCAAAACAGAACCGAAAAAATGTAAACATACACGAAAAAAGTATTTTTTTTTATCATCATTACAAAAATGAAAACTGAAAAACATAAACGTACGGCCTCTAATTTTTTGAAACTTATTCTCCTATCTTTCTTATATCTCACAAAAATCCAAAAACTGAATTTGTGGTTCATCGAGTTTGAGCTAATTGTGGATTGTTTTCAAACGAAACCAACTGCAATGCACCATCTTTTTGTAGGACTGGGGCTACTAAGTGCTGCCTATTAACTAGTTTTACCAAACAATGTGTCAAATTTAATTCCTATTGTATGTCACTAAGCCTGAATGTCAAGAATATGAGGTGGCCATTGGACAAATGGCAAACCTTAATCTTGGGCCCTTGGAGATGTATAAGCAATCTTCCTTAAATGGTTCAAGGACATGAATAACCCATAAATGAGGTCATAGAAGTTTGCAACATCTCAAGAAATGTGATGTGGATGCAACCGGAAGCCAGTCCCCACCCTGATCCACCCAGGTACTGCGCTGCATTGTCACTTAGTCCATAGAGTTACTTGAGTATAATTTTTGTTACGGTTAGGATAGATCAACCGGTCGAGATTGCTAAAACATAAGTTAATTATTCTCTCCGTCTCAATTATTTGATCATGTTTGACTTGCACGCTTATTCAGTATATGAGTCATATTTAATAAACTTTTCATTATATTTCATATATATATATATATATATATATATATATATATAGAGAGAGAGATGGGTTGTTGGATGTTAAATGTGAAGAGAAATATAATAAAAAAATATAAAAAATGATGAACATGACAAAGCACATACATAATCTTTTTTAATTTGAAAAGTGGTCAATTTTTTGATACAATTCAAAAAAGAAATATGATAAAAAAAATTAGGACGGGGGGAGTATTAATGAAGTTGATAGTAGGTTAAAAGCTCGTGATGAAATATGAGTTTTGCCTTACGGATTCTTGTGTTCCGGTGAGTTGTAACTGGCTTCCTTGAATCAATGACGACATTTTGGGCCCTTAAAACATATTTGGGTCCAATCCAACTTGCTCCCTTAGGAGAGGGTGTTGACGGTGCATAATAAGAGCAAAACCACCTTGTGGAAAGCTCGGCAGTTTTGGGACTAAAGATCATGGTCATGGTGACGGCATATTTGATGGGGGCACGCATGTATTGTCGTTTTCATCAACTAGCAAAACCTGATTGTAGTGCTCAAAAGAGGTCAAAAGGACGAAACTAGCTAATGATGCAATGTTAAAGGACCAGCAGTGTAAGAATTAGTTCAATGACTAATTAAGCAACCCGCTAATAGTGAAGGGATCTTAAGGGAGCTTCTGCTTCGTGAGAATTGAGAAATGACTCCACCGTCCCTGTTGTGGGGCCCACAAAAGAGATTTTTTTTTTTGACGAAAATGGAGAAAAAAACTTGTATGACAAAATGTTTGAAATGAAAAGATTAGAGCGGTAAAGAAATTAATTAAATGACTAAGATGATGAATCATGTATAGTTCAAGGAGCGTACAAAATAATTTGTAACTTATAAACGATGACCACATCACAAATTTCATTTCATAAGAAAGATGAAGTACAGACATTCTATTCCGAACACCTCGTATATGATTTACCTCTTCCTTTATATAATGCTTAATTGTTCGCACGTTTTCATGTCGTCAGAGCCTTGGGATCAGACTTTGGTGGTATATTGACAAACATATATTGTCCCTTTAGAGACGAATACAATATTAATGAAAGAACTTGGTCCTTAGTAAGGTTCCACGGGGAACAAATTGCTTGGACTCTGAAAATTAAAGCTAATTCCTGTTGATGTGTGAGACAGTGCTTGAATAAGACGCATGAAGCTAAGGATTAGCATACAAAAAAAAAAAACTAATTCAGTAGTCCCTTTTTTCGGATCAGGATCCCCTTGTTAGACTTTATATCATTCATCTTGACCCCATAATCAAGATCATTAGAATCTTACAATAACATAAACATAAGAACGATAAGGTTACGAACTCACCGGAATCGAAGGAAGCCATAGATTACCAAGAGTTTTATTCCGATGATGAAAGAACGCTAAGATGCGGAAGCGAACACGTACCCTTTAGTATTGATCTTCACTACTCTTCTCTATTCTTGATGATGGAATAGAGTGGTGTATTTTTCTTTTGTCTAAGAGGCAAAGAGTGGCCAAAACATAATAATACCCTAGCCTCCAAGAAGAAAAGATATTTATATAGAGAGAGTAGTGGGATCAACCCTAAAGCCTGCTAAATCTCAACCGTCCATTAAAGTTAAGTGATTAGGGTCTATAAGCATTTTATACACAATAAATCATTAGTGTATTGGATACTAAATCAAATAGGCTCATAATGTTATTTAGCCTAATTTAATTAATTAATATCCAAGTCAAATAATAAGTCAACATTAGTATGACCCGTTAGGCCACTTAATTGGATTGGAACGATCAAATTCAACACCCCTGCCATAACCATGATTACAACAGGGGATCCTGGTCCCCCTTTTTCGGGCTCAGCTTACTGTGGCTTATAGAAGCCACAACAGATTTGCCAAACGAGACAAAAGCAAAGCTAACGGGCGTGTTCTTGACGTCCTCATCACCTCTGCCGAGTTATCTAGGCAAAAAAGGATTAGCAAGTGTGTTTGAACCAACAAATTTTTTCAACGATAACTTTTCTCTAATCAAATGTTTTTAAATGACATTAACTTTTTTAATTATTATTATTATTTGTAAAAATGAGATAATGAAGAATTTAATTCAAGAAGTTATTTTCTCATGAGAAGAAACTAACTTCTAATTGATAAGGGATAACCGTAGTTAATTACTTACTAACTTTGATCACGTGTGTTACACACAGGAATAACAACTATCAAAATACTTATTGAGAAATCTCGTATTTGTATTTCTAATAATAATTACATAATTGGTAGTGACAATAAGATAATCAAAATTTTATTTTTCTACCTTTTTTAAGAAGTTCTCTAATCAATTTTTATCGTTAAAAATGAACTTGAGAAATAATTGTTAGTTTTTAGTGACAAATGAAGATGAAAAGTGGTGTATAAAATAATAAAAATAGTTTCTCCTAACTGATAGCAAGTGTAGTGATAATATTAACAAAATAACTCGTGTGTTAAGGTTGTATTACTCAAGATCATTAAGAAAAGAGTAATAATATGTAATAAATAATTAAAAAATGGAGCATAAACGATATATAAAACTTGCAATGAAAGGAAAGAGATTATAGCGGTTTAATAGAAAAACTGGTAAAGAATATTGTATTTCCTTAAACAATAAAAAAGATTAAGATTAAAAGGGAACATAGCGAGAAATACTTTTGTCAAAATCTAGAAATTAATGAAATTGTAAATATAAATAAAATTTTTGAGTTGGACATATTGATATAGAAGAGAGAGAAATGTAAAATCTATAAAATTAGTTAAATTTCAAATGAAAAAAAGGAATTCAAATCAAATTGTGTGTGTGTGTGTGAGAGAGAGAGAGAGAGAGAGAGAGTGAGAGTCCAAATCATTATTCCAAAGGTAAGTAAATTTAAAATATTTTAAAAAATCAAAATAGAAAAGTTAATCTGATGAATTAAGAGAGTGTACAAATAAGTGATAACTAGAAAATATTTTCTTGACTTCGGCTTTCATATATATATATATATATATATATATATATATATATATATATATATATATATTAGTGTATAGTTAGATTTTTTAAGTGAGTACTTTGCCTTTTATGTAGCAGTTTATTCTACTGTATAGTTTGAAGTATTATTGTTGGGTCAAAAAACGAACATAAGAACAACACAATTCAACGAAATGACTTGACTTCAAGTATTTTTTTTTCCTTTTTTGTCTTGAGCTTTTCGGTATCGTGCCTGTTATCGGTATAGGCTCATGTTCCAAGTTTAAACACTTTGGCCCCGTTTGACAGGATTTTTGTCCAGTTTTGTAAACTGGAAAAAATAAACGCATTTGGTAATCACTTTTCATTTTTTTTCCTTCAGTTTAAAAAATCAGTTTTTAAATCAAGACTGTTTTTTAAAACTCTAAAAATGAGTTTCAGTTTTCAATTTTGATTTCTTTTTTAGACTACCACTCTTCCACCGCCGGCAGCCACCGCCACTGTCCATCGCAAGCAACCATCACCGCGCGATCGGCAGCCACCGTCACCCCCCACCACCCACAACAAACCACTATTAAAAAAAAAACTCAAAATAAAAACTGAATTATCAAACACCACTTATTTTTGTAAAAAAATAATAATAATAAATTGGTTTTAGTTTTTCTTTTTTTTTTTAAACTGAAAACCAAAACTGAAAGTGTTGTTAAACAGAACATTTATCTTTATTGCAAGAAGTTTTTTTTGTTGTTGGGCGCGCGGTCTTTAATTTTACTTTAAGTTCCCTTTTTTGCCGAAGTTTTCATTTTTAAAAAAGTGATCAGGTTAGAGTTAAAAGAATTCACGTGAAACTTAGTTCTTTTTTTTGCCGGCCCAAACAAAGTGAAAATTTCAAGCATAGGGTAATCCAGATAATATGTGGTAGCAAACAATGGCCTCCAATGACAAGAAATGCATGTTTGCTCAGATTTACACTCTTCTGAGTGTTTTCTCTTTAATTTTCTTTTTCATTTTATAAGTCCATTTGTCGTGACTCATAATTACTTTATTGATTAACAAATCAAAAAAAAAATTGGCAATCAAAGAGGAAGCAAAATCAAGGACCATAAAATCAATCAAAAGAAAAAGTCTAGAAAATGAGGATTGAGAAATCTGGAAACTTACTAGGAAAAATAATTAGAAATGGTATCAAGCAAGTATTTTGGCTTGCAAATATACTCGGCATTGAGATAGCCTTTGACACTTGATCCGACAGCTAACATGTTTTTCCCTCAAGTTGGGGTGATCTGGCTAATTGGGTTCATGATTTCCCTTTCTTTGTTCTGCATAGAAGGTCTATGCTCGAAGAGATACCTCAATCACGTTCACTTAGGGTTGGTTTGACAAAAAAAAAATTTGGTTTTCAGTTTTTAAAAAGCAGCTTATTTTTTTACAAAAAACAAGTGAGTATTTGATAACCTTTTTTTTTTAGTTTTTTTTTGGGTGTTTGGTAACCCTTTTTATTTTGATTTTTTTTTTGGTGGTTTGCTGTGGCGGTGGTCGACGGTGGCTGGTGGTGGCGGCCGGCGGTGGTTACCGGCTGCCGGCGGTCGGCGGTGCTGTCGGCGGCCGAAGGTGGCTGCCGGCTGCCGGCTGCCAGCTGTGGCTGTCGGCAGTCGCCGGAGGTGGCTGCCGGCGGTGGTCATCGGCAGCCGGAGGTGGCTGCCGGCAGTCGCCGGCGGTGGTGGCCGACAGCCGGAGGTGGTTGCCGGCGGTGGGAGGTTGGTGGTGGTGGTCTCAAAAAAAAATCAAAAGTGAAAAAAAAAAACCAATTTCTGGAGTTTTTTTTTTTACTCTCCAGTTTAAAAACTGGTTTTTAAAATTAGAGAAGGAAAAAAATTTGTTACCAAACGCATTTTTTTTTCCAATTTCCAAAACTGAAAAAAAAGAGAAAAAAAAAGAGTGTCAAACCTACCCTTAGTGTGCTGGTAAAGGCTCTTTCTTCACCCTGGGTTTAGTAAGGGGATTATCTTATCCTTATCGATGGCTGGATATTGTGCCTCAAAATGAGGCATCTGTATGCTGCCTGGATCCCTAGTCATATTCACATTGAGCATGTAGATTATACCCTGATAGTATAACAACTAGCGTAGGAGTATCTGATAGCTTGCTAATCATACCTCCTCAAAGCAATTGCTAAAATACTTTGATTATAAGAGCATGAAAAATGGTGGACTTTCACCTGGTGATGGTTGGCTTTCATGAAACCACTTCTTGAGATCTAATCGTGTTGACTTTATTGTATGCGAATGCCTTCGGCTGAGGGTGGGGATTATATGGGCCAGCACTGCGTCCGACTGACTTTGCATTTTTGGTTATTGCTCCTTTATTGATGGTGTCCTCAACTTGAGTGAGAGAACCCATTTATGCCTTGAACATGGTGTGGTAGTGGCCAAATATATACTCATGACAGACTAGTAGAATGGAATTTCTCACCGTGTTTGCTTGGTCCTTCTCCTAAGAGCAGTTGACTATGCGATCCACTTTGTTTCTCCATCGAATAATGAAGGCAGACACAGACCCCATCGGCTTTTGCTTGGTAGTCTCCAAATTGTGACGGGTGATATCCGGATCGGGATTACATTGGCATCGATTGACAAACTCGCAGACTACGTCCTCCCATGTGCAAACTCGTGACTCCTCAAGGGAGAAGGATGATTACAAAAATTTGATAAATGCTGCCGTCAACTATGTCTTCGCTGGAAGGTGATGGTTCGGTTGGAGGAGAGATAAGGATCGACATAGCCCATGGATCAATTTCCACACCCATGCAGATTGAGGGAGTCGTCGAAGAATGTAGATCAGTTTCACGACCCATGGATCGATTTTGCCTGTTTGTTTTTTGGAGGAGAGAAAGGGATTTCACCAGAAGGTCGAAGAGGTGGAATGTCGTCATTGCTAGAAAATGGAGGAGGTGGAGTGTCGTCGTTGCTGATAGATGGCAGATGGCAGATGGATTTAGAGGTCGAGAGAGAAGAGATAAAGAGGATAGCGGATTTAGCATGAGAGGCAGCCATCAGTGGGTTTAAAAGGACCTGAGTACCTCGATGACGTGATTTAATATGGGTCGTCGTCTCACAACAACCTCAATCGAACAACTGTATCAAGTGTTTTAAAGCATGACTTATGTATCTGTAACCCTAGTTATAATCAGACGATGCAGATCTAAATTCATTAGTAGCACCGCATGCTACTATGTTATAAGCTATCAATCGTTCCCATCTCTAAAATCTCCTCAATCCAAGGACCCATTTTAACGTGCCCACCAATCACTCCTTATAACTTCACTAACATGTCAATGAACCTAAAATTAGACTAAATGAAATTTTGATGGAAACAAACTAAATTTATGAAATTTTCTCAATGAATTGTTCGTTAGAGCTAAACGAAATTTAAAAGAAGAAGATACTCAGATTCATGGTGAATTTGTAAAAAAAAAACAATAGATTTGAAGCAATAGGTTTATTTGATAAGGTAATTGGCGACGGTTCTACAAAGATTGGTGATGGCTATATGAGGATTGACAACGGTTGATGGACGGGGCAGTAAGAATTGATGGGTGGAAGACTCGGTGGTGGTGGGGAGGAAGTTCTAGAAGCTGCTTTGAAGGGAGACGAGTTCACTTTTTAAATAAGATAAATAACCCCTTAACCAACCCCCCCACCGCCCCCCCCCCCCCACCCCCAAAACACACACACACACACACACAAAGCACAATAATTCATGTGGACAGAATTACCCGTTAATACATAGATAAAAACGAGTCCAATGGCATATTCAGCCCAATAATTGTGACACCAAATACTGGATATCATGCACACAAGATAAAACTTATCTTAACCGACCATACACTTTATTCTTACCGTTTATGCGAGACGACCTTTGCTTGACAAACTGCACAACCTTTGCTAAAACACATACCCATTTGCACGCTTTTATGTACTACAATGTACTGTTGAAATTCCATCAATTTCAACAATTTTGACCTCATTGCTTTGACTATTTTCCCTGCAGTCCAGAATTGCAAGGCTTATTATTACACAGATGAATTAACTTAGGGTGAGGCCATTGCCCACACCTGCCTTTAGATCAGTCCCCACTAGGTACTTGGTATAGCTAGAGAGACTTTGCCAATCACATTATAATAGAAACATCGATCCTCTCTTACTCTTCACGTGAAAGGAATAGATGGTGGTGGTTGTGACTTTTATTCGCAAGCAACTCACATCAATTGATAGAACCACACAATGTAAGGGCATAAGCGAATTCATAACCAAAAATAAACAAATAAAAAAATGCAACATAGTCTTTGTATAATCATTCATATAATCACTTATGCTCTAGTACTGGCAATGAATTTTTTTTTTGATGTGATAGCTTTTTATCGGACGGTGATGTTGTTCGACTTCGCATTTATTGTCACCTTTAATACTTGTATCTTGAATTTTATAACTGTTTCATAAACATTTGTACGTGTATTTGTATATATATATATATATATATATATATATTGTCACTTTTTGGTGGACCATGCAAGATGAGAAATGCCATGTAAACGATAAAATGGATGCTTGTGATTGTCACATGGACAGTTTTTGTGTTTTATAGTTGGAGCACGCTGTCCATGTGTGACAGAATAATCAATTGAGACTAATTTGTGTACTCCACTTATGGTGCAGGCCAACAGGGCCAGTTGACCTTTATAACACACTTTGTGGCAGACAATTGTTTATGTAGTAACTTTGTGAAGTTATTTTATAAGATTATGGATCTAACACTTGGTTTTAACTTTGTCATACTCGTATTTGTAATGATGAGTGACTTATTTCACATAACTATTAACTAGGGTAGTATATCGAGCTTTGGAAGCATCAACAACAAGCAACAAAAAAAATGCATGCAATGCTATTGCAAACTGTTTCCTTTTGATAGCAATAGATATGATTTTCAGTTTCATAATATGGTTGGAGAGGCGAGCTATCTCAAAGCCCTTTGGTGTAGACAATAAATTCCTGTATATGCGCTTTGTCAATACGTACGCAAGCTAACACTTTTTTGCTCCAATCTTTTTCAAGTAAACTTCAAGGGAATGTAATAACCTCATGTCGCACCAAAAGAGAGACTGACCAATCCAAGAACGGCCGAAGCAGGTAGACGGACAATGCTTCGGCCATTTAGCCAGGCCTAGCTATTATGGTATGGCCAAACAACTAAGCTAGCATATGATATTCCCTCTCTCTAAGATCGAAGCATGCGTACTTGTGAACATCTGACCCTCTAAAGAAAAATTCCGTTTGGATCTGTCAGTGCCTCCTAGAAGATCGAATTGTGACATTTGGTCTGCTGGACTTGGGTCTTCTGGCGACAAAAGTCCGTTTCTAAACTTCATTTGCGGCATTTTGATGTTGTCACTAATTTTCAATCATGGCTAGAGTATTTGTGAAAATAACACTAAAAACTTGTAAGGATGAATTCGTTGCATAGAAGGGTTAGAAGAGGATTGAGTAGCGCCAAAATAAAAGGACAAGTAAAGTTTGTGCTTTTGTTTGTTGGCTGCAATAATTTATGATCTAAAGTCTTAACGCATCACAACGATGTCGTACTTTATACTTATAGTCCTTGAATGACGGCAATAAATTGGAAGCTTCATCCAAGAAAGACAAATTTTGTTACTATTAGTCAAAATCCACAATTCTTGACTGCTTGAAGCTGGTCTACATTTTTAATATTCCATCCGAGAGAGAGAGAGGATTAAATCGGCACCATATTTATCAAAATCGCCTATATTTATCAAAAGATGCATCATCTATTTATGTTCGCTTTAGTGACGGTTAAGTGTGATTTCAGTTGTAATTTAATAAAAAGAATTAATTTATCATTTTTAGCAATAATTACTTGGGCAATTCTAACGTATTATTATGATATGAAAAGTTATATACAGTGTGACTCTAGACGTATAGTTTGAACTAAGTCAATACTGACATTTGTGCATTTTATGAAATCATTCATGGTACCCTGTCATCTCCAAAATTAATTTATATTATATATTTTTGGAGCCACCTTATTGGAATATTTTTCATGACTTAAACAAACCGTTTTTTTTTGTCTAATTATTAGAAAGGAAATCATTTCTCTCACTTAACAACCACCAAATATTCTTTACGACATTTAATTGAGATTTTACATACTGTGCATCGTGAGTTCTATTATCACTCAAATTTATAAAACTGTCTTCAATAAATGTATAATTATAACAAAAAAAATAAAATACTTTAACGAAATTAATCTGACCGGTCGATAGTCATTGAGATGGTCTCAATTTATTGCAAGACTCGCCCTAATGTTAAAGCATGTGCGTACTTTCGAAGCGGCGTGAGCAATTGCTAGCGTAGTGCCACTAATGAACTTTAGCGACAATTTCTTATTGCGGTGAGAGAGAAAGAGAGAGGAGGGAAAGCAAAAAACTTTGGTGGGGTGTTGAGACCTCTGGTACGAAATCGAGGGCTTGTCTTTGCTAACACACACACACACACACACACACACACACTGTCTGTCTCCCTCCTCTCTCTCTCTAAATATATGTTACATATTTGTAGTCCCGATTCTCCTACGATTTGCCGTCTTGATCTGTAAGTTAATCGATCATTACTTCAATCTCTGGTCTCCGATGCATTAAATTCAACCGACAATTTCCGGATTCTTAGGTAACTTTTGCTTGATTTATGGTCCGAGTTTTGTAAAAACCTAGATCTTGCATGTTTTGCTCTATTGCCTTCTTCAATTTAGGGTTTTGCGGTTAGGTCCTGTTTGGATCTCGACCGTTTGTGGCCTCGCTAGCTGCAATTTCGACGTTTCGGGTTGGCTATTTGGGAATTTGAGTGCTGAATTGGATTGGATCGAGGGAATAGGTAGGGCTAGGGTTTGGTTTTAGATGGCTTCGAATCCTCCATTTCAGGTGGAGGATACTGACGAGGATTTCTTCGACAAATTGGTCAATGACGATGATGACGATTACAACGTCGCCTCCTCATCAGCGGCGGAGCACAATTCGGCAGATACGGATTCGGACGAGACCAAGGCGTTTGCGAATTTGAGTATTGGCGAGGGCGGGACTGGATTCAAGGATTCGGGCAGCAGCGTTAGTGGGATTGTAGATCAAGTGGAAGGGTATGATGGGGATGGTAAAGGTTTATTGAGTGATGTGCGTTTGGAGGAGAGTAGCTCATTAGTGCCGTCGAATTCAGTTGGGGTTGACAGTGTGATCGAGTCGAATGATGGTGGGATAGGGACAGAGACGGTGAGTAAGAGTAGTGGATCTGGGAGCTCGGGCGTTAAGGAGGTGCAATGGAGCGCGTTTAGTACTGATTTAGTGCAGAATAATAATAATGGGTTTGGATCGTTTTCGGATTTTTTGACGGAATTTGGAGAGAGTGATGCTGATCCTTTTGCGAGTATCGGGAATAATGCGAATAATGAGTCAAAGATTGTGTCCGGCAGTGAAATACAGAATTCTGCTTATTTGGGAAATGCTAGTAATTACGTGCAACAACAAGAAGATCATGGGTATGCTGCAACTACAGAACAGAGTATGGATGGGCAGAATCTAAATAGCAGTGAGTACTGGGAGAATCAGTATCCCGGTTGGAAGTTTGACGTGGCGACAGGACAATGGTATCAAGTTGACGGTTATGATGCAGCTGCAACCGCACAGGGAAGCTCTGACTCCAACTCTGCAGCTGATTGGGCAGTTTCCGACATGAAATCTGAGGTTTCTTACCTGCAGCAAACTGCTAACTCTGTTGTGGGGACTGTAGCTGAGAATGGCACGATCGAGAGCATCTCTAACTGGAATCCGGTATCGCAAGCGAGTTACGCCACTGAGAGTATGCTGAAATGGAATCAGACTTCTCAAGCAAGATACATTACTGAGAGTGCGGCGAACTGGAATGAGGTTCCGCAAGGGACTTTAGCTGAGAGTAGCATGATCGAGAGCATCTCTAACAGGAATCAGGTATCGCGAGCGAGTTACACCTCTGAGAGTGTGCCGAATTGGAATCAGGATTCACAAGCAAGTCACACTACTGAGAATGTGTCGAATTGGAATCAGGTTTCACAAGGGAACAACGGGTACCCATCAAATATGATCTTCGATCCTCAATACCCTGGGTGGTATTTTGACACTAATATCCAAGATTGGCGGTCTTTGGATACATATCAATCTAGTGTTCAATCTTGGGATCAGTTGAACCCAATTGCATCAAGTAGTACTTACGAGGACAATCATCAACAGTCTCACACTGATTATGGACAAGTTAGTAGTTATGGATCTGGAGGCTTTAGTAGCCAACAGCAAAATAATGGCTGGGATGGGACTCCGAATAATTATAATCAGCAGGTCAATACGTGGCAACCTAATACTGATTCTTCGAGCATGGCTAACTCAGAATATGGTGGAACCAGACAGCTAAATCATAGCTCCAATTTTTCTGCAGTCAACCATGTCAATCAACAACAGCCACATAATTATGGAGGAACAGTTCCATTTTCTGAGAATTCAAGGCAGGGTCATAATGCATTTCCAGCTAGTTCTGTGTCACAAGCATTTGTTCCAGGGGGAGATTTCAGTCAGCAACGTAACGAGCAACAGAGTAATCAGACACATTTCTCAAATAATTACTATCCAAACCAGAATTCCTTTAATTATCCCCAGCAACCATTTCAAGCCGACCATCAATTTCCATATGCTCCTGCGGCAGGAAGGTCCTCGGCTGGCCGTCCTCCGCATGCTTTGGTTGCTTTTGGGTTTGGTGGAAAACTCATTGTGATGAAAGATGGTATGACTTCCACATCATCATCGTATGGAAGCCAGGTTAGTGCATGAGTATCCAATCTTTATGGTTAATTGCTTGAATCTAATGGACTGGTGATAATGTTTGTGATTCTTATGTGAAGGATCCGGTGGGAGGCTCAATATCTGTTCTCAACTTGACAGAAGTTGTTAATGATGGAACTGACGCTTCAACCGCAGGGGCAGGTGTCTGTGATTACTTTCGCACTCTCTGTCGACAGTCCTTTCCTGGTCCTTTGACCGGTGGGAATGTTGGTACTAAAGAGGTAAACAAATGGATTGACGAGAGGATCGTACAACGTGAATCTCCTGATATGGATTACAGGAAAGGAGAAATTTTGTGTTTGCTCTTCTCATTACTCAAAATAGCTTTTCAGCATTATGGAAAATTTCGCTCTCCATTTGGCTCTGACACTGCATTAAAGGTAAATGACTTGCATTATCCTCTGAGTTTAATTGCAATTCTGGTATGGGCACTGATAATGTTGTAGGACACAATGATTGTAATTTGGATTAAATTGCTTTGTGAAATGGCATTTAATTTGATGCATTGCTTTTTTTGTGTCCAAACTTTTGGAACTACGTGCTGGCCTATCCTATGCCTTTTATATTATCTTGCTTCCTTTAACGAACCTTTGTTTTAGGGGTCTGCTAATATTTATAGTGGTTTTTAGGTCAGAGTTCATTCATGGTTCAGGTGAAGCTGCCGCGTTATACAGTATGACAAAGATATTGTAATTTCATTTGTCTCAGAAAATTTCATTGACTTTTGCTTCTAATAGCGCTTATAAGCCATAACCTAGGATATCATCACCCCAAAAGATATTGGAAAGAAAATTTTCTGGTGGGTCAATCCATTAATTCTTAGGAAAAACTATTCTTCATGCATTGATCTTATAGGAAATTACTCATTTGCATGTAGAATACACCTTGTCCCAGAATAAGTGATCAAGATTGCTTTTAAGCTGGAAACCTTCTTAAAGTTCCATATATATCCTTTGCTTACGAACTCATGAGACAAATGGAGCCCACTTCTAAAAAAGCCCAACCACCGTCCTTTCACTGGTAAATCCAAGAGCTAGATGAAACAGACCAGGTAGTGAGAGATGGAGAGCGAGAGAGTGCTGTTTCCATTTTCATATTGGGTGAATTCCTCCTCACCGGCGACACCGCACCATGAAACCACTTCATCTCTAGCCATAGGTTACAAACCTGACGGCCACCTCTCCATTTCAGATCTAGAACATGAGCCTACCACGAAGAGGCATATGAAGCTTTTCAAGATTCTCGGGCAAGGAGCATATGAGCTATGCAACTGTCAGCAGATAAAGGTCTAGTAGATCTTTGGAAAAAAAAAAACTCCAGATTAGAAGCTCTAAAACGGCTTCGCGTAGCTAACAATGAGAGAGTGGGGATCATTCCTTGTTGCATTCTCCAACGGTCAAGGCTATTTTGACATGGTGCGTTGTCTTTGGTATCTTTTGGGTTATGCAATGTCGGTAGTGGGTGTTACGGAGTTGGGCGCCTTATTTTTTGGAAAAGAATGAAGCTAGTATATTGGATACAGTACCTCTATTCATATTTCTAGTCCTCTGCGGAGGCAGTGAAGTTTACCTGGGAGAGGCTTTTAAGTCTTGTGAGTTGCATTATGAATGGGCTAGCTCTTGAAGTATAAGATAACTTTCTTGCTGTGATATCTGCAATCCATCTGCTGTGCAAGTGTCCATGTGTTATGTCCGGCCTATATTATGTGTGACCTTATGAATTTTTAAAGTAAGCATGTCAAGCACAGATGAGATAGGTTTGTATTCAGAGGTGTGTGTAATCATGTCTGCTTTGACATGTATCATCAGGTTTATATGGTAAGTGGTATTTATGATTGAGTACGAAACTTTCTGTTTATGATCCCACTTTGGGTGAGTGCTTCAAACGAGTTGAGTGAACATGCTAACCAATTCGTGTGTTAAGAAAAGTAAAATTGCTGATCAGTACGGATATTTTGAGATTAGACTATTGTGGTGAAGGTGATCCAATAGCAAAGACTAGCACCCAAATTATTTAAAATTAGTTTCAGGGGGTACCATTTCATTGTCATTTACAGGATATTCTCCACTATAGATCTGCACATTTTGCGATTGCTATGGGCGAAGCATCATAGTTTATAGACTGGACTAATCTGGTTTTGATTGTGTTTTTTGTTACTTCTAATAGGAAAGCGATACTCCCGAATCAGCTGTTGCTAGACTTTTTGCATCTGCCAAGAGGAATGGCACACAATTTAACGAGTATGGTGCTCTTACTCACTGCTTGCAAAAATTGCCTTCTGAAGGAGAGATGCTGGTATTTTGTGATTCACTCTCCAAAGTTTTAAAACGGAATCTGTTTCATCTTCTAATAGCTATTGCTAAAAATTGTCAGGCTAGTGCTGCTGAGGTACAAACACTTTTGGTCTCAGGTAGAAAGAAAGAGGCTCTACATTGTGCACAGGAGGGTCAGTTGTGGGGGTACGCACTTCTTCTTGCTTCCCAACTTGGTGATCAGGTATGCTTCTTGCATGTTTCATCTTATACCTCGCCGGGGTTTGCAGTTTGATAATAGGCATATGCCTGAGGAAGAGTACAGCTTCGCATTTCTTACTATTTGTTTGTTCTTTTCTTGTATGTGGGTGGTGGCCATATTAATACAGTTTTACATTGAGACTGTCAAGCAAATGGCACTTCGCCAGTTAGTAGCAGGATCGCCTTTGCGGACATTATGCCTACTAATTGCTGGTCAACCAGCAGCTGTGTTTTCTGCAGAAAGCACAGCTGATAGTGGCATTCCTAATGCTGTAAATATGTCTCAACAGCCCGCTCAGGTATGTTCATATATGTCGGGTCTCTTTTCTGTCTGTTTTAAACCTTCTGCAGCGTAGAGCAATTGTGCACTATCAGGTCTTTCTTTTTTTGCTTGTTATGCAATTTAAATTTATGACTAGGATAAAAAATGTTTGGCTCAGCATTTGTTTTGCTCCTGCCTTCAGCTTGGTACTAATTGTATGCTTGACGACTGGGAAGAGAATTTGGCTGTGATAACTGCAAATAGGACAAAAGATGATGAACTTGTGCTTATTCATCTGGGAGACTGCCTGTGGAAAGAAAGAAGTGAAGTAAGTTCTGAACCTCATATTTCTTTGGATGAACGTTTTTGATATAACACTTATATTTAGTCCTGACATTTGGCTTTCTTGCTTGTTGAAATTTATCTCTAAGATTATCGCCGCACACATATGCTACTTAGTTGCTGAAGCGAACTTTGAACCATATTCGGACAGCGCAAGATTGTGTCTTGTTGGGGCAGATCACTGGAAGTTCCCTCGAACATATGCTAGCCCAGAGGCTATTCAGGTGCGACTGGATCGCCACCTACTCACATGCATACTTAGTATCACGCAAACCTCTTTAATTTCTCTTACACGGCTAACTTGATATGTTATGCGCTGAAGCTCTTCAAAGGTATTATTAAGTCCTAAAAAGTAATTTCCTCCAAACCCCATTTTCAGGGACCAAAATATGTAGCTAAAAATATTTATTGGCATGTTTGGTGGTAATCTATTGATGACCGAAGTAGCAGCAGCACTTTGCTAGAAGTGCCACCGGTTCTCTACTCTTCTATTCAGCTCAGAGCGTTACAAGAAAGGATCCAAAAATGCACAAAAGGGAAAATCTCAACTAATCTAATCTTTGCCCTCTTATCTTAAAGGTTAAATCTAATCTTTGTTAAAAGGAAAAGAAAACAAAAAGAATTGGTTTATCTTTGTAGAGAAATATGTATATGCATGTAAGCGTGTAGTTTTAATTAATGGTGAGATGTAAGGACATTTTGTGCTTTTGGACAGAGAACAGAGATATACGAGTACTCGAAGGTGCTTGGGAACTCTCAGTTTACCCTGCTACCATTTCAACCATATAAACTTTTATATGCACACATGCTGGCTGAAGTGGGAAGACTATCAGATTCATTGAAGTATGTACATAATAATTGTGTTTTCATTACTTCTTTGGGAGTCTCTGGTTTTCTTAGCAGTTTATGTTGATACAGGTACTGTCAGGCAATATCAAAATCTCTGAAAACTGGTCGAGCACCTGAAGTGGACACATGGAGACAATTAGTTTCATCTCTTGAGGAAAGAATAAGAACTCACCAACAGGTATTTTCTATTTCTTAATAAAAATGGGTTTACTTCATTGCATATTTGGCTTTTGCCAGAACAGGTGTTGAAGTTAACAGCTGTATTCGCACTAACGTGCTATGCTTTTGGGCAAAGTTCATAATAACTTTGGAGATTTGTGTCAATCTTTTACAGAACCCTATAAGTGAACTTCTTTTTGCAGGGTGGATTCTCAACAAATCTTGCTCCTGCAAAATTAGTTGGTAAATTGCTTAACCTATTTGATAGTACTGCTCATCGCGTTGTCGGGAGCTTACCACCACCTGTGCCATCACAATCTATGGGCACTGTACAAGTTAATGAAATTCATTACCAACCCATGGCGCCTAGGGTATCAACTAGTCAATCAACAATGGCAATGTCGTCATTAATGCCTTCAGCATCAATGGAGCCCATAAATGAACGGTCCACTGATGGCAATAGAATGACAATGTATAACAGAAGTGTTTCAGAGCCAGATTTTGGTAGATCTCCCAGGCAGGTTGGTGACTTCTGTTTTTCAGTAGAAATATCGTATTACACCCTTGCTTGATAAATCTGCTCACAATCTTATTGCCAACAGGTTGATCCATCAAAGGAAGCAACTTCAGCTAATGCTACACAAGGTAAAGCATCAACCTCTGGGGTGACATCTCGCTTTGGTCGCTTTGGTTTTGGTTCCCAGCTCTTCCAAAAGAC
Organism: Escallonia herrerae; assembly: GCA_033070095.1. NCBI lineage: Eukaryota > Viridiplantae > Streptophyta > Magnoliopsida > Escalloniales > Escalloniaceae > Escallonia > Escallonia herrerae. The sequence continues at coordinate 143,971 of JAVXUP010001750.1, read as the reverse complement.
CGTGGGTTATCTAAAGCCCCGCTCGGACAAGCAGGTAATTTTTTCTGATAATATGTTCGCACGAGGATCTGCCATATCTTTTTTTTTTTCCCCGGTTTTTGCAGAATCCCTCCTGTTTCTTATATAACCCCTTTTACTATGATTTAAAGGCGAAATTGGGTGATTCAAATAAGTTCTATTATGATGAGAAACTTAAAAGATGGGTAGAGGAAGGTGCTGAACCCCCAGCTGAGGAATCAGCCCTTCCGCCCCCACCCACAATGGCGGCGCTCTCAAATGGAACATCAGATTACAGCTTGAGAGGTGCACTAAAAAGTGAAGCGTCTCTCAGCAATGGAAGCCCAGAGTACAAGAGCCCTACTTCTCTGGGACATAGTTCAGGTATTCCACCAATTCCACCCACCTCAAATCAGTTCTCAGCTCGTGGGCGGATGGGTGTTCGATCAAGGTGAGTCAAAACCATTTCGTTTGTTTTTCTGACGCTGCATGGAAATATTCATGTAGAAATGCCGATTGGTTTGACAAAAGAAAGATTGAACAGGCGAAGTTGGTTTTCATCTGAATTGGCCTCCTAGCTTCTGTGTTTAAAACGAGTTTTAGCCTGTTGGAAGTGGTGACGTTTGTTTCAAGGAGATCCAGGGGTTCTGAAAGAAGCTGTCGTCACTTGGTGGTTCTCTGTTGACATTTTGGTAGTTAGTAATAACCATAATCTCAAAGAGAGTGCTGTTTTCATTCGTGCAAATATATAAGGGGATATAGCATCTGGTGGTCTTAAGTACTTGAGATTGACGTCTCTGTCCTAACAGTAAGGGAAGCTGGTCAATTTTATGTAGTTTGACCGCAAGTATGATTAGACTGTATTCAAGACTAGTACCTAGGATGTGTCTTCTTTCGTTATGGCCAGGAACGTCATCTACAAACTTGACAAAACCTGTTCTCAATCTGCCCTCAATCTGCCCTGGCTGGAGTATTTTCTTTGTTCTCCTTAGCACACAAGTTTGACAATACAATTTCTATTGGGATTTGGCAGGTACGTTGACACTTTTAACCAAGGTGGTGGGAACCCGACAAACTTGTTCCAGTCACCGTCTGTTCCTCCCATCAAACCCACTAGCAGTGGTAATCCAAAGTTTTTCGTTCCGGCACCGGTATCCTCAGTTGAAGACTCAGTTGACAGTACTGCGGGTGGCTTGCAGCATGATGCTGCCATAAATGAAAATCCTTCATTTACAACAATGGATGATGGATTCCAGTCACCAGCACCGCCACCAATGACTATGCAAAGGTTTGCAAGCATGGGCAACATCCCAAACAAGGGGGCAACTATGAGTGGCAATGGAAATGGCTCGCTTTCATCTCATTCGCGACGAACCGCATCATGGAGTGGTAGCTTAGGTGAGGCTTTTAGCCCTCCTAATAGAGCTGAAACGAAACCACTTGGAGAGGTATTGGGCATGCCTCCGTCATCATTTATGCCTGGTGAGTCTGCTTTGACGCACTCGTCCATGAATGGCAGCAGTTACGGAGACGACCTTCACGAAGTGGAACTTTGAGGCGACGAGGATGTAAATATGTATTCTGCGTCTCCTTTTGGCCGATGCACGGTTTGCTCGACACCAGGGGGTGGTAAGCAGTGGGATGTGTCGACAGGAGATCAGAAGATCTATTTAGCTTTTTGTTTTCTCCCAGAAATTTTCCCCCTTTATAAGTTGAAATGCGGTTGGCTTAGTTGTTTACTGTACTTTTAGAATTAGGTTTTGTTTCTCTCTCAGGAATTGACGCCATCTGGTGTTTGAAGGTGGTGGTATTTACGATGTAGCAAAGGAAGCGTGTGAGGGCTCGAATGTACAGTCGATTTGTTCATTTATTCAAGAGAACAAAATGTCCCCTGAAAAGTTAAAAAAAAAAGAAAGTAATGCTTGGGAGAAGTTCCTAGGTGGGGGAAAGATAAAAGTGTATCTAGTTGGAAAATAAGACGCTGTTTTTTCCAGTTTCACTGGAGTCGACTCATTTGATGAGACAAGTTGCAGATATGCTGTGTTTGTTAATGTGCTCTCTTCTCCACTTGCTCCTAATGGAATTAACCCGTTGGTTCTTTCCCACGCTTTGGTAATGTGCAATCAGTACAAAAAGTGTTCTCAAATAGTAACCTTTGAGTTCAATGGCCTTTCCCTGATCAGATTGCAAAAGTTGAGATTTTGGTGATTGTGATGTTTGGAGATTGTGTTAGACATGCGACAGTGATGGCGAGTAGCAAGGAGAGCGGCTGGGTACTTCTCTGTCTAGAATAGATTTGGCAGACGGGTAAAACCGTCGGGTCCGGGTAGTGCTCGGTGGGGTCAGATAAAAACGCGTCGGGTAAAATTTATCCGATTTTTTTCAGGTAGTTTTTTTCAATACCCGTACCCTACCCCTTGCGGGTCGGGTATTACTCGCGGGTAAATAATTAAATTTTTATTTTTTTATAAACAAGAATTGTCTCCAGTTAGGCATATATATTTTTTTGTTTCTTTTTCTTTTTTCAGCTAGTGTGTTCTTAATTTTTACGGGCTGTTAGAATTATTTTCAATTTCAGAAAAATTAGAATCAACAAACTTCTTAGATTCAACAAGCAAAACCAGCAACAATTAAATCAAAATGCAAAACTTAATTTCAGAAAAATTAGAATCAACAAACTTCTTAGAATCAAGTCAATCAACAAGTAAAACCAGCAACAATTAAATCAAAATACAAAACTTAAATTCCAAAATTGATCTGCCGAACGCCTCAACAAGCAAAACAATTAAAAATTGGCGATAGATATGTGGAGTTTGGCAGATCCGTGGCTGTCGGCGCCTGCCTCTTCTTCTGTGGGCGGTCGGCGGTAGGGATTGACAGCGAGGAGATCAAAGCAAGGCGCATCGGCGCCTGCCTCTTCTTCTGTGGCTGTCGGCAGCTTGTGGCGGTGGATCGGTTTTGTGGTGGTGGGTTTTCAAAACGGTATCAGGTCTCTGATGGTGGCGGTGGTCGGTTTCTGCGACATAGAGGGCTTGGTTAGGCGGGAGGTGCCGTAAGCTGGCGACTACGAGAGATGAGATGGACAGATCTGGTGGTCGGCCGAGAGAGTCTGCGATAGAGAGAGAGAAGTTATGGGGTGGGAGGCTGAGGAGAGATGGAGAAAGAGAAATGAATGTGAAAGAAGCCCTAACATTAGCCTCAATATATAGTAAGTCACCGGGTAACCCGCACCCAACACGGACGAGTTCTCTCAAAACGGTCCGCTCCGGGTACGGGTCAATTTTTTGCAGGTAACCATTTCTGCTACTCGTACCCGCGTTTTAGGCATGTGTTCGGGTCTAACCGCGGGTGTGGGTAAAATTTTGTCAGAAGTCAAGAGGTGAGAGGAAGGGGGAGAAGAAGACCAAAAGATAGGAGACTGATTTTAACTTCCACCCGAAACGGCGCCGTTTTGTGCTCTCCACAAGTATCTTGTCTACGGTGACACACAGATCCGCTTTGCCTTTGACAGAAATGGTGTTCTTTCGGTATGACTCTTTACTCGAAGTGCCATTTACCTTGCATTGCATATTTAAGAGACTTGACTACATTTTAATGGATGGAGCCGCTTCGAATCCTCTCTAAGAACCCATCATCTGCTTACGCTGAAAACCCAGTCTGCTTCCGTCGCCACTGTCGGTATCCATCGGTGCATGGTGGCGGCGTAATTCTTCTCTGTTTCTGAAGTTTTTTTTTCCTTGTCTTCTCCTTATCTGGCTTTTGTTGTAGGCGGGGTGACCGTTGCTTTTGGATTCGGTGGATGGGTTTTGGTTGGTGGTAGGCAAGGGAGCTAGATCTGCTCGAGCGAGGTGTCTCGGGGTTTGATGATATGATCTTCTTCGGTTATTGCGAATGCTTTCCGGTGGTGGTGGTAGTTGCGGAGGCCTCTCTCTTGGGTTACATCAGACCACAATGGTGGGGGCGACTAAGGGTAGTTGGTGCATGGTGAGGTCGGGTGGAGAGGGCGAAGTTTCGGGGGGTAGGGTTTTTCCTTCCCGCTTTCACCTAGCTTGATGCCCTCTCTGCTTTGATTTGTGTTGTGTGTGGTTTGGCTGGAGTGCATGTACTTTCAGGCTAGGGTTATCCTCTCCCCCTTCCATAAGGAGTGCATGTTGGTGGTACTAATTGTGTTAGTGCGGAGTTTAGCGCGTCTCGTGAGGAGTACAGTTCGGGTAGTATTTTTGTTTGCTTGTGTGTGGCCTTTGTGTTCATTAGGGCTGTGGTGATGTTCTTTTAGCCTTTTAAAGGCCTAGGGGTGACAGGTTTTTTTTTTCCTTTTGGTAAGTAGAACCGCAATTTATATTTGACCCGTTGATACGAGGACTCAAAACTCGGGACCTTGAAGTTATTATTCATGACTCTTGCTACTTCACTCATCTCATGGGCTTAGGGTGACGGATCTTTACTTTTGTGCTTTATGTGGGCCTTTGTTCGCTCTGTCGTTCCTTCTATGTGCTTTTGAAATATGCAGAACTTTTATCCTTGGAGTCAGGGACATTGGTCTCCCAATTTATGCTTCCATGGTTTATATTTCTACCATTCTACCAAAAGAAAGAAAGAAAGAAAGAAAGAGACTTGACTACAGCAAGCCACCTTTTGTGCACTGAGAGATCTCCATACCAAAAATTCTTACTCAAAACTGAAGCAATGGGGCTTTCCCCTTTGATCCTCTTCTTTTTTTTCACCCCACACGACCTGCTCTTTAACATTTTTCTTCTCCAAATAAGAGGCGAGTACTTATTTAGGTGGTAATGTTTTGGACCACACAACAGGGGTGGTCTTTCCACTTTTGTCCCAAGAAATGAAGTTAATTAGGAGAATTGTAATTATATGTGAACCAAATTACAAGAACAGTCAAGTTACTTTTCTGGAGCGTCACTAGATAATTCGTCTTCTCATTTACACTAGAGCTAGGTTACTTTCTAAGAAGACCTAAGAAACTTATTACAACCATTTCGAAATTAAAATAAATAAAAGTCTGTGAGCCTAACTTCTAATTATACTTAAACCATGCTTGAAGAAGACTCTAAAGCAGATTCAGTAACGAACTGGAATTATTTAGCTGTCTAGCAGGGGAAAGTGCATGCTTCTTTTGTTTTTGATCTTTTGTACCTTTTACCGATAAAAAGTTTCACATTAAAACAATATGAATAACATCAAGTAACTCACCTTGAATGATCTAATATTCACGCTATCTTTTTTTTTTCATTTCATTTTTCTTTATTTTTTAACATGAAAAAATGTCTATCCTAAAACCTCCCTCGAAAAAACGGAACCTAGCTCCTCTCCCCAACACACGTCCAGTACTTGAAGGATACTCCAAACTAATATCCAATGAGGAGCGAGAAAGTCACATCCAGCGCCTTTACCAGCAGCATCGCTACTGCAATAACTGGGAATGCACCACCATTGCATGATCCGGCGAAGTCTAAACACAAAATCGTCATGCCTTTGAAAATTAGTGCCAAGACAAACAAATGAACCCACCCCTACAATTCGGTAACAAAGAGACCAGGGAACCACCACTATGAACAACGGTGGCGCCAAGATAGCAACAGAGACGCACAAATTTGCAGAATACCCAAACAAGCTTTTAGGCCGGCCAAAAAACCGGTAGCGAATGAAACAGATTAGACCTGAATAGAACGGAAGCATAGAAGGGATAAACAAGAATAGAAACTAGACAAGGGAAAGACAAATATATCTCCTTTGTGTTGTTGCTTCTTTAGCAAGATGATCATCCACCTTTTGTTTTTGCCATGATAATAGGTATATATAGCAACCAACCGCAAAACTATAAATGTATTGTTGTACATGGCTATCAGAAGCAGGAAAACTTTGACCTAAGTGAGGTATCACGGGGTTCATATTGGGGATCATTTTTGGCATGATGCTAGAAAATTCATTGCGGGTTTGGCATTACTATCCTAAGTGCGTCCTGAGATTGTCATTCAAGCTTTACTCCTCTATTGCAGTTGATAATAATATGTCGTCCCCTGACACAGTTTTAAACTGAACCAACTAGCCACACGACACATAGAGAGAGAGAGAAAGAGACAACTTTAGCAGCGTAGTCGTGATTCGTGTAGATTCTTTTCCTATGTGCTTTCAAGTTTTAATGACGAGGGTAAGGCTTTTTATCTGAACTCCTGCAACTGGAGATTCTTTTGATTAATGTCTACACTAACGATACTTCGATGGAGAAATTTTGCAAACGGTGACTCGCAACGAGCTCAAGTGTAAGTAGCAAGTTTGAATAAGAGGTACATGTTGGGTGTGGAAAGCTGTTTATAGCAAGGACCATTGTACCATATTCATGCGGGATAGGAATAGTTGGCTGAAGTGCAGGCTTCTGGGTTGCAGCAAACATTTTTTTTGGTTAAGAGGAGAAATATTCCAATGATAAAATGTTTTACAAGTCATCCCGGCTATTTCATCTACGTTACAAACCGTAAAAGGGAACATCAAGTGCTACCTTAATATCTAACAGGTCTTTTCTGTCAGTCATTTGACCATGTTTGACACAATTACCTGTTCTGATCTTTGATGCGAATCACTGCAAGACTTCAGATCATTGATTTACAATTACATTATCAAATGGAATTAATTTGAGGGAGGGAGGGGGGGGGGGGGGGGGGAGAGAGAGAGAGAGAGAGAGAGAGAGAGAGATCATTGCTATAAGTAATTCCCTTTCGTATATGATATAAATGGTCAGGTTTCAAAATTCAGCTGAGCCAGGAGCCCGAGGGAAAGGAATCGTATCTCTTATATTATCTATTCCAGTTGCAAACTGCACTAGTCTCTCGAAGCCTAATCCAAAGCCCGCGTGAGGAACTGTAAGTTAAAAAGGAGAAGACACCACCTTGTTTAGTCCAAGTTTTAGACCTTTCAAGAGGAAGTAGAATAAAGTATTTACCATTCTGAAAGCAATACGTTACTGAATCATAAGAAGTTCTGGCCTGCCTTGGACTGGCCTCTTTCTTAAGGAAAAGGGGCCTTTCTTTTTTCACTCTCTTTTTTTGGAGGGCGGGGGGGGGGGGGGGGGGGGGGGGTGAGGTTGGGGGCGCAACATGATGCGGCCAGCTATGCCAGGGGATTTAGGCTTCACAGTCCTTTAAAACCAATAGAGTGAAATATTGGCAACAAAGAGAAAGGAGAAGCACATAGCATCTCCATTAAATGAGAGAGTTCAATAGCTGAGTTCACCTGAACCGTAGCGCCGCAAATCCAGATACCACCAATAGCTTTCCTTATTCAGCTTCAGGTCATCTAAGCGGTCTTCTAGATAGTCTAGACGTTCTTCTCTTTGGCTGCCACCAATCAGTTCACCTACCTGACAAACACAAGGAAGATTTTAAAGCCGGGGGGAGTGAGGGTGAGTGAAGATTCATGCAGCCAACACTCAAGCAGTTACTTGAAGGGTTGCTGACCCAGGAGTATTCAAGGTGTGCAAAATAAGAAGGGGTTAAACTTGGAGATAACACACACGTATAAAAATATCCACGTGGAAACATCAAATCCTGTGTTTCGGATGATGTTGTAATGGCACGAACCCAATTCCTGCATGACTTAAGGTGCTGAGATCGCCAGTACATAGAATATACTCATGCAGTAGAATGCCGAGAAGAAAAAAAATGAGGTGGAGCACATATGTTTTTGAAGTCAAATTACAGGTTTAAAAAAAAGATGGCCAGCAGAGATGGAACTGAAGGAAAACTTTCAGACGCCGTTACATTCTAGCAAGTAAAGGCGATTATTAAGTAAAGAAACAGAATAAAGAACCGAGATAAATATGAGGAAATTTAAAAATACAATTAGGGCTGCAACTCAGTTAGGTTGGTTGCTAATGGAGGTCAGTCAAGCCTCACCCAAGACCTGCCTACCTCTTTCAAAGCCCAAAACATCAATCCAGGCCACCCAACCAATCCCAGCCCAGATTCCCTTGAAAGGCTGAAGTTCTAGTAACCAAAGTTTATATGGAAAGAAGAAAGAATAAATCCATTTCATCATGTTAGAACTTGATAGTTATGAAGCAGTTACTCTTACGTGTTTATGTTGTTAAACGACCTGCTCAGTGACTATTATAAGAATTTGTTACAAGAATTTGTTGACGGTCTATCTATTTCTTGGGTTTGGAGGTTCCTCGGCGGTCCTCGGATACAGGTACATAGGTTTGCCCCGTCTAGTGGTTTCACTTTTGATAAAACTCACATATCGCAAAAACGGTTACATATATACGAATCTATGTGCCTATGCACTATAAGGATACACATACATGCTTACTTGCACAAAGGTACACGAGTAATCGCATCGGAAAAGTGATAACAAGGAATACATAAAAATAGGTATAAAGTTGCATATATATTGCATTCAAAATAGTAATGCACTATGGGCGGTATTAATTTACTGGGATAATGGATTTCAACTATTTTCAAATAGCCTTTAACTTTACTGAGCTACATGAATCATTTTCCGCCACTTTTCCTTTCTCCGTCAATTTGCCAAAACTCAATAAGAAGGTGTTTGAGATTGATTCTGGAGTACTCAAGCCTGTTTTAAATAGTTTAAAACAGGTTTCGGTGGTTTTTGGCAAAAAAGACGAAGCGTTCTAAACACCAAAAGTGTTTGAAACCATAAACCACACTTTCGTGTTTATGGTTGTAAACACTGTTGTAGAAACATACTTGACCAACAAAAGTACTAGATTAGCCTCTCATTTTTTTTAGTATGTTCGTTTTAGGGCTTCACTATTCTTACTACATGCAACTAAATAGAAAGAAAGGATGAACAAATATTATCATATGGGATATGATAATATACATAAGGGTGAAGAAAGAGTCATAGTATGTAGTTTACTTATTTTGAAAGTTTTGTTGACGGAAAAAATATTGAGAATATTCTTGCACGTTCTTTGATGCCCTTATTTGGTCGTTTTTCCTCATAAAAACTGTTTTCAGCACTTTTACCCAAACAGCAGACAGTTTCCAGCAAGTGTTTCTGCAACTTTTACCAAACAGAAATTGATTCTGCTAAAATCTGATTAAAACTGTTTTCCGAAACTGATTATGTTTTAATAACTGTTTTTAAAACTTTTCGAGGCACCCAAAAACCTTAACCGAAACTGTTGAAACCACCTACAGTATTTCTCCCTCATATTTTATTATCTTGGTGTACACCTAGTTTAAAAATATTATAGAGGTTATTGAATCCTTCATTCTGTTCCAGTTACCACTCATCGTGTTTATGTTCATATTCTATCCTTCATTACAGTAGAATTTACTCTTCAGAAACATAGTAATAATTCAAAGGTGATGGATATCGTACCCGTGGAACCAACATATCCATGGCTGCAACAGTCTTCCCATCATCATTTTGCCGCATATAAAATGCCTTTATCTCCTGAAAGTTTTTTTGAAGAAACTTCAAACATTGATCGCCTGACAGTATTCCATTTCTAAAAAAGTCGAGAAAGAATCATGCCTTTGGATAGTCTCTTAGTATAACAGGGGATCCACTAAAGGCCACTTCGGTAATGTAACGCTCGTGCTCACTTTGCAAGTCACATCCCCATTTCACCTATAAAAAGAATGATATACTTGAGTGGAAGACACGGTTTCCCATCTGGCAGAAACTCTATCCATAGCTCTCGTTGTGAATTAACAGATGTAAACGGTTGTTCCAAATATCTTATCAGTTTCAAATATAAGTCGATCAGTAAAAGATGAATATAAGCAGCTATCTCGTCCCAAAGGTAATGCATTGCGAGAAGAAGTAAATACCGGGAACTCGAACTTCTTATGTGCTCGTAGAAGAAGTTCAATTGCGTCCGAGTAAGTCAACTGCACGAACTTTTTCTCGACCACATCCTATTGATTGAGCCAAATTCATTGAAGTCCAAACATCAGGGTACATGCAAAATCTTGATAATCTTAAGGGAGAAAAAGGTCTAGAATGACATTTGCCAACAAGAAACAAAAATATGAACGATTAACTAGTACGTAATGCCGAATACTCATACACTCAATCGGTTGATAATTCCTTTCTCGATCCAAGTATTGAAGAAATCCATATCTTCCTTGCAGTTGTCAAGAACGTGTTTGACCTTAACGAATGCAAGATATATATCAGTTCAATAGTCCAACGTAAAGGAAAGTACATATCGAAGGATACTAAACAATCCCTAATCTTTCTAACGTTTAAGTTAATGGTGGATGTGGAAAGTAACGTACTACGTACTGGAGATAGGCAGTTGCACATGCCATGTCATCGTTTAGGTCGGCAAATGCAAGTTCCGGTTCAATCATCTTAAATGAGAGGAAAAACAGATGCAAGACGTTTCGTTAAAAATTTTTGACACAAAAACCCACAAGTCATAAAGAGAACCGGACCAGTGAGGCAATTGTCAAATACCCAGAACTCAGCCAAGTGCCGTGAAGTTTGAGAATTTTCGGCTCGAAACGTCGGACCAAATGTATACACCTGGATAAAAAACAGAAACCATAAATGCAAGGAATAAGCACATACATAATTAGTAAAAAATTCATCACAATTATATTGAATTGAGGACAAGAATCTGAGAAGTATATTACGTCAGAAAGAGCAGTCGCATATGTCTCGGCATTGAGTTGGCCCGAAACAGTTAAGAATGCTGGTTTCCCAAAAAAATCCTGTCATATACACCATGCAGATCATCATACATCAAGAATTTCATAAATACAATTGCAACCAGAATCGGCAAAGAGGGATAACCTCAGTTAATATTTTCATTTATATGAAGGACATATAGATAGAACATGACCGTTGTCATAGAGATATACATAAAACAAAAAACAGGGGAAGGCAGGAGCGGGGTGCATGAGGCACCTGCCAAAAGTGAATCTGGGAGATATATATATATATAGAGAGAGAGAGAATATATATATATATATATAGAGAGAGAGAGAGAGAATGAGGTTATCTTGGGACAATCAGTGGTATAACAAAAAGGGCAGGGGCATGTTAGTCATTTTTCACCAACTGCCCATATTTTAGGTGGTATGGTCGAGATTCAGAAGGGAAAAAAAAAGGCAATCTCTACCGTCCACATTGTGACGTGGATGGCTAGAGATCAGCTGAACAATTTAGCAACTATCTAGCGTTATATTTGGATCCGTGCTCACCATATATACATAAATACATATATGGGAGCTGATCCACTGCCAGCCAGCGTTGATCTGAATATCAATAGGTGATTTTTCTGGACCGTTAAAATCGTATTTTTTTTCTCACTTTTAACCATCGCCCCAAAAATGGGGGCCAGATGAGGCAAGCTCCACCCCACGGTTGCCACGGCTAGTACTACCCAACGACCACACCAACCACCAGAAAACCACCAACCCACCAGCGTCTAACCTCCATGGCTGCTTCACCACTGCGGTCCATAGATACACCGCATCGAGCCACCACAAGTGGTTGCAGTGTGTGTGTGAGCATGTGCGTGCGCACATGTTCTTGTATGTGTATGTATTGAGATTGGATGGTGGTTTGTGAAAATTAGTGGTTGGGTTGGACAAGATTTCAGGGTTTTGATGCAGCGGTGGTGGGTTTAATTCCTTGTGAAGGCAAGAACAGATTCATCCAGAAATTCTTATTTATACTGATTTAGGCTTTGGAACAAGATAAGCTGAAAGCACCTAGGAGATTTCTAATTAAAGAACAAGATAACCTCTCTGTGTATGTATTGGTGGGTTCTATTGGAGGCCGCTATTTGAATGGAGGTGGTCGTGGGTGGCAGTCTAAATCTTTGAACACTATGCAATTCTTTTTCATGGGTTTCTTTGCTGATATCATCATCCGCCCCTTCATGGGGCGGAAGAGGATATTATAACTTTTTTTGCCGTACGAGGGCAAAAAGGTAAAAAGTCTCATCAGGCCCATTGGGTGGGCAGACTTAAACAAACGCGAAAAAGAAAGATCTGCCATCCACAGACCACGTATAGCCAACCCAATCAGCACTAGCGACTTAGATAATAGAATAAATGCTGGGTAATTTGGTTTTGTACTCTGCCTAGCACGAATGCCAAGGCAACTCGTGGGCCCAATCTCCAGATTGTGTAACTTGGAGCTAAACCCCAGCAAAAACAAGAGCTGGTATACATTAGTTTTTAAGAAACTAAACTTTTCAGAAAGCATGTCCTCAAACTTGCATCTTTAATCGCGTGGCACAGATCCTGCAAAACACAAACTTGATATTGGCCTAGAACAAGGAAAAAAGTTAGATATGAACATGACTTACTTGCGACCAGTCAATTAAACCATCTTCTGTCTTGGGGATGGCATTGGCTGGAGAATCAACAGCTTCTCGGGAACTCGGGATCTGTTAAATGAAAAAGAGTATTACCAAAGCACCAACAGACGTCAGGAGAAATGAATGCAAGAGAACTAAAGAGCCGTCTGAATGGCTTCCCACATAAAGTAGCAAAACTCATTATTTGCAGCGTCCTTCATATCCTACCAGACTTTTAGAAATTTAGATTAATCATCTAAAAGGTTGCACTAATTGCAAATCACATATCTTTTGTATTTACAACAAAATGGTTTACATCATCTAGCAAATGAAAATGAACAGAGATAGCAAGAATAAGAGTGCACCTAATGTCTTTTTGCCATTAGATATGCCGTATACTGGTATGTTATTTGGTTCAACATGAATGCAGTAAGTGATTAGCTCCTTGTTGATTTAATGACTTCTTCTTAGCCAAACACTAAACATCAGGGTTATACAACTTCGACCACCTTAGAGTCAGCCCCCACACCCACTAAGAGATTAAGACATAATTTAAGTGGGAAAATGAGAATCTTTACAACAGGTAAATCACACATTGCTATATTGGTTAGAGTTTCTGCTTTCTAGTACTAGGAAGAAGCAACATGAAATTATGCAACTTTAATATATATCCTCAAAACACTTTTCAAGTGGATTCCCTCAGACATATAGCCCACACCTTCCATCTCAGGAAGCCAAAAAAAAAAGGAAAAGCAAAAAAGCATGGTGCATATCAGAAAGACAAAGAAAAGAAACTAAAAGGGATTTTGGTAAACCAAGAACAATGCAACTACCGTAAAGAAAACAAATAAATAGAAGCGCAATGAAATATGCCCACAAAAATTGCAAAGCAAAGCTCAAAAAATGAAGCCATTCAGTTTTCTATGCCACACATTAAAAAAATGAATGACACATTATCCACTTAACTGAGGGAAAACCTATTTTGAAAAGAGCATACCAAAGTGGTCACGCAGAACTGTTCGCCAGCTCCTTCACAATCCGAAGCAGTAATGATAGGACTTGAGATCCATATAAAGCCATTATCTTGGAAAAACTTGTGGGTAGCGTAGGCCAGAGCGTTCCTAACTCTTGCTACCTAAAACAAACTTCCACAGAATCACTAGATTATCACCCGTAGAGATGGCTCAAAACGAAAGCTTTTACGTCCACGAACAACGCAGAATATTGGTCCGCAAGCCTTTACATGATTATTTTGCAGTAATACACAACATGCAGGAGCTCTCACCCTCAACTTACCAGCAGATACAGTCACCAAATACCACAAAGCATACAAAGGATACAAGATCCTCATTGCTTGACATAGATTTTAAGATGATTAGTAATTGAAGCATATGTAGCTGAAGATAAGAAAAGAAAAACAGAAAGGTTTAATTTTTGCTTCACATAAGAATTTAACAAATATATAAGCATCAGAATACTTGGTTCTTTGTTAGACAAAGCAAAAGAGACGTAATTTCCTATCCTATAATATAGCCAGTGTATCACATAGAACTAGATAACTCTTAACAACCAAGACAAAAGGATGTTTCAACCAAGCCAGTGTACTAAATTTCTTGCACCAAAGACCTTAGGACAAAACCGAGATATAACCCAAGTGTCCTGATGCAGCAACACGAACTTAAGAGTATGATGCATAATAAATAGAACCATACCGCACCAAAGGTGTTTGTTCTGGGACGAAGATGAGCCTTGGTTCTCAAAAATTCTCTGCTAACTCTTTTCTTCTGGATTGGAAATGAGGGATCACTTTTACCAACCTATTTGAAGATCAAATGATGATATCATGTACAAGGTTTGCAAATGATCACTACCTACAAAAAATATGCAACGTAGGAGACACGGAGAAAAAGATCAGGGAAACCCGGTCAAGAGGGTCCACAATTGTTGAGTCTGAGGGAAAGTGATGCTGCTAGTCTAGAACAGCGAGGTCCAAAAGAGAAAAAAGGACAATAAAACTGCACAAGAAAAACTACCAAGGCCCGATGTGTACAGACAACTTCATTTTCAGTTTCTTCACCTTTTTGAACACATGTCTCATAAATCTATTCATCTTGAAATAAAATGATAATCAGGGATCCTTGGCAGCAGTATATTAATCAGATCAAGGGCATGCAAATGATATCAACAAACACTTTGTTTTATGCACGGCTTTAAGGGGCAAAATTCCAACTCTCCAAAATTGAAGAGATAGTGTATTTTGCAGACTGCAGAATGGCGCAACTGTGTTGCCTCAAGGAGGGACTGACAGCATTCAACACCTTTTCTTTGTCTGGACCTACTTTTTAAATCTATGCAATTGCAACAGAAGAGTACGGCAATGGGCTGATGAAATCATATCACTCATTCAGAATGCTTAGCTAAGCATTTTCAGGCCCGAGCTAGGAAACTCTTGCTGCCAAATGTGTATTGATTATGGAAGAAGTGAAACAGCGGAATCCACTAGGTACCTTTGGCCTCAGGTTGGATGTTTTCCTGTATATTCTCTGTGGTCACAAAGCTTACAATTTCGAAATAGAAAAAAATAAATAATGAAAGGAGTATAATCAAACTTTCAGGTATTATTATCCCAGCAGTAACCGAAATGAACTAGATTAGTTAAATACAACAAAGCTCTTATCTGCAGTGTAGTTTATAACCTTTTTCTCTATGATTAAGTCTTAATTAAGAGCAATTTAACGTATGTACACAGCCAGTCTACGCCTTTATATAATGCTGACAGCCACAATAAATGTTTATTCCTACCATTCTCCATTAAGGATGGAAAAACCGCCATAATAGAGACGAAACGTGGTATAAATCATCTCGCAATGTACAGCAAGAAGCTGGCCAAGAAGAAAGCGAAAGCCTTTTGGGGATCTAAAGCCTCCCCTCAACCCAACAAAAAAAGAGTACGCAAAAAAGGGCCTCAGTCCTTGAAACTGGTAGCTCAACGTCCTCAAGCATCCTAGGGATGTGTTCCAATCATGAACACCAGATAAATTGGAACAATAAAGATATGGCATGCTTTTACTAGCCAGGGATGAAAACATCGGATCAGTATTTCGAGATCTTCTCCTTCATCACCCCACCAACAAGAAGATAAACCTCAATCAATATAAAAGCATAACTGTAAATATCGCAAAAATACGTGATACATATCTTGTAATACAATAAGGTACAGAAAGAAACAATTGGAAATAGGCATATAAGAACTGGCATCGTATTTAGAGGTATCTTATGATACTGCTTGATGTAATTATTCTTCTTCAAAAGTTGGGTTTTTAACCTTTAAGATTTGTGTCATCTATACCAATTCACAGCCGGAATAATAGGTCGGTTTATAAGAGAACACAATTGCATCACTAGATTCATTTATTGTGCAAGATTATTCATGTCTCAACATTTTTTTTTACTTCCACGTGTTTAAACATTGTTTTATAGATTTAAAACGAGAATTGTATCTCACAAACAACTGCCCATATACTAAATATCATCTTACTTTATTCATTCTTGCCCAATTCGATCACTCCGGAGGAAGTTGCACAAGCCGGTTTTATAATATTCTGCTTGAATAGTTTCTATAAAAATCATTGCGTAGCGATAAGCTCTAGCTCGGACGAGATTCTCCCACTTTCCACAGTGGTGGGCAGGGTTTGGGCCCAGTTAGGGGTCCCATTAGTAGCCCCCTGGGCCCAATTCACCCCAGCCCATAAGAGTAACCAAGATCGTTAAGAAAACTAACATAATAGCCAAAGAGACTCTCGTAGAACCAGTCACCCAAGCAATAAAACACCTCGAAAATATCTGTTCCGGCAGACGCTGAAATTGACAACGTTTCTCTCCAGCCACATACCCCAGGAAAGACGAAAAAGCAACCTGACTGTCACTCCTTGGTACATACTAGAAACCAGCAACATAAAGAACCAACAGCTGATTATTTAATGTCTCTTACAAACAAATGTAACCTGAAAAACAAATGTAAGTAACCTATCCAAGTAAGCAGATAAGGCCACCGTTGGAGGCGCTTTTTACTGCTAAATAGCTCTCTGAGGAAAAAAAATGCCTGAATGCTGACATGTAAACAGCAAACGTATAAGAGTTTGACCTCAAAACAGCAGAATCCTGAGCTTTCGCTAGTGTTTTAAAGTACTGCAAAAGTCCAAAAGAACTGAACCACATTTCAAGCTTGTGTTCTCTTTCTGTATTAAAAACATTAATGCTGAGTAACTCTTTAACCCCAAAAAAGAAGATTAAGGAATTTTACTTTTTCCATTAAGACTATAATCTAGTATCAATTCACACAACTGCAACAAAAAGCAACTAAACCGTGGAATCAAACATTCCATGGTTACTTTTTTTTTTTTCTCTCTTTTCTTTTTTGTTGATTAGTAGGATTTTATTGACAAAACGAAAAAGAAACGCAGAGGGCGCGAACCCTAGCACACAAATGGTATAAAAAAATGAACCACCTATGCACCCCAGAAAACTATCCAAAAACTCCAGAAAAACATCATTGGAAACGATTTTTTCCTCAGCTCGATGAATAAATCATTTCCTCAGCACAAAAAGCCAAAGTAGACACACACACACAAAAAAAAGAAAGAGCCTTGAGATATTAATTGACATTTCATCCAAAAAATTGTTCCACAATATGCAAAAGACAAACCGACAACAGATCTGCATCAAAGTACTACAGAAAGGGCACGTTCATTACCATTACAAGTTTCTCCACCTTCAATTCTACTTTCTGCTTTGAGCCTTGACTGGTTATTAAAGTCCCTTGTACACTTACTGATGCTCCAGTTGTGATCGTTCCCCCCTCCACCTATCAATAACATTATTGCAATGAAAAATGTTAAGGGTTTTATGTACAAAGAACGGGCAACCCACAAAAATGAAATAAGGAAGTAGAAAACAATAACTTATAAACTGATCAAAACTCCTGAGACAAGCAAAAGATCACATTTCAGAACAGACGAAATAAGGGTACAAGCTAAAGGCACATCCAAGATGTACGAAGATTCATGCCTATGTGTTTTTCCATGCACACATAACTGCCTGCATGAGTACTGGTATAGAAATGCAATGCAAACAGTTTGTCTGCTATGAAGGAGAAACATTTCAACTTCCAAAATCAAATTCTATTTTTGCTAGACTCTTCTATTAAGCTACTTAAGGTCAACTGTTGCAAATTCAGAGATGTCATCTGTTAGAGGCAATGATTGGAGAGGCCCTTTCGTATACTAGAGAACGAGTCCAAGACTTTTATCCCAAACAAATCTCGGAACACCTCCCTCGTGCCTAGCGTGGAAAGCAGGGAGGCAGAATTAGAAGTAACAGGAAAACCGATCAGGAAGACAGGAGGCAGGAGGACGTGCCAGGACAGAATCAAGACAGACAAGCACTTCATACACACCCGTCTCTGATACCATGATAGATCATCCCAGTCAAAACAAGCGGGTAATGAGTGAAGAGGATCATATATTTAAAAGAAGTCCAAGTCTTTCGATGAGGGACAAGTTCTTTCGCATCAATAACCAAAGGTCCCACTGAGCACCGTGCACCGCGCCTATACTTTGGTAAGAATATATTATAAGTCTGGGGTGCGTTCTTGTTTCGGCTCAAATTTAAACACCGTGTTTGGGTTTACTGTTGTGATGCAAGACAACTGAGTTGGTTTCAAACAGGCACACCTTGTCGACAGACGTTTCAAACAAGCACACCTTGTCGACAAACTAAAGGCAACACATTGATGAGCTAAGTCAGCACATTAAATATTTAATAAGGTTCATAAGAAACAAATTCATCTAGTTATTTTGTTTGTTGAATTCAATATTATCCAGGACAGTATTTCAAAGTACTATTATGAGCAAGTTCTGCATTAGCACAAAAACAAAAAAATTACTTCATTGGCGACAAGTGTAAGATGAAACCAACACAAAGCAAAAGAAAACAGAACTAATCTAAATGGAAAGCATAAGTAGTACCTGGTCATAACCTTCGGCATCCGAGGTCATCACACATTGCATATTTGAAAGGCATGAACCATCATTAACCTGTGCAATCGAGTTACACACAGAACCATTTAGGAACCTCTAGTCCCTGCATTTCATAACTTTTAAGCACAAACTAAGCTCATATACTCCATCCAGTTCTTGGTTTTCGTCCCCTCCGACTTTCGGTAACTATCTAGGAATTCAAACATCTAAGCACTGAATCAAACTTATATATAGCTAATCACCGATCAACTAAGTAGGGGTGTTGTCTGACAAGTCAAGCTATGGCAAACAAATTCTTAAAAAAAGTCAAAAGGGTGAAACTTGCGGAATCAGTAAACAGCGAGTAAAGTCAAGTAATGCTGGCATTGTGCATTTGAGTTCGCAAGAAAGTGATACCTCCATAAACGTGACACTGCTCTGCACACGTAGTGTCCGAACCCAGCCTTTAACGCCTAGGGTCTGCCCTAGCCGGTCCAGTCCCTCGTCGGGCCCACCTTTTATATCCACAACTCTGAGCCGCGAACGGAAGTCTCCGACTTCCTCCCCGGCTCTCGGCCTCTCCACCGCCTCGGCAGTGGCAGCGCAGAAGCACCGGCGGTCGAACGGCGGAGTTGCGGCGGGGAGGCGCGGAGGGACATGGCGGAAATGGAGTTTTGGCTGGAAAACGGGGTGGTGGGGGTTGGTAAGGAGAGGTACGAGTTTTGATTGGATGGATTTGGGGAAGGGTTTGGTGCAGAAGGAGATGAATCGGACGGTGGAGAAGGGGATTGCGCGAGCCGGAGAAATGGCAACGGCCATTCGTTTATGTGGCTTTCGCCGTCTCTCTCTCGGGTTGGTCGGTTGCGGGATTTTTATACCCAACGGCTCACTCGGTGAACTTGGGGTGCAACTCTTTTGGCAGTGTGCGGATTGTTTTTTGGGAAAAGTAGGGAATGACCCCTCTACTTTACACGTTGTGCGATTTGCCTCCCTCCACTTCAAAAATAACCACTAAACTCCCCCACACTTACAGAAATTGGGCACCTTAGACGGAAACCGTTAATTTAACAGCGCGTGGTCAACACGCGCGTTGACTAACGATTTTTTTTTGTAAATGACGTTTTTGCCCATTCTGTTATGGGTAATTAACTAATGACCCCATGTATTATAGACGGTGTGCGATTTCCCCCCTCTACTTCAAACATAACCACTAAACCCCCCCCCCCCACACTTACGAAAATTGGACACTTTAGACGGGTTCGTTATGAATATTCGTGAAATGACCAAAATACCCTTATTTCCTTACCCTATTTAAGTTTAATACCATTCTTTCAACTTCTTTTTCTCTCCTCTCAGACTTTTTACTCAATCCCACATACACACACTCCACGCACACCCAGCACGCACGCACGCACGCACGTGCACACACACACACACACACACACACACACATACCCTAAACCCAGACATAGACGCGCACCCACTGCAAACATACACACACGCTACTCGCATGCGACTGTGGCGGCAACGTCATCGCGAATCTGGTGCAGCCCCAGCGGCATGTAGCCAGTCACGGTGGTCATGTGACGCTGCTTGGCGCGATGTTGTGGATTGGGGTGGAATGACGACGGAGGTTAGACCTGCGATTTGGGGACGTGGTCGTCGATCGTGGTGGCAGGGATCTGGACGGATGTGCGGCAATCAGACGCCGATAGCCTGTGTCTGTGGGGATTGATGTTACCGGTGTTGATTGCATCGGTCGGTTGGTGGCCGATGAAGAAGCCCCACTGGCTTGCAGACGCAAGGTGGTGGGAAATGGGAGCAATGAGGCAATTCACGACGATGTGTAGCCAAACAGTATAAAGTTGGGGGAGTTGGCCAGAATGGTGGTTACTGTGACGCTGATCATGGTAGTTGTTGCGCAGGTGATATACCAACGGCAATCGTGGTTCCTTTTTTTTTTTTGTAACTCCCTGGTGGTCGGAGAAAAAGACCAGTGGTTGTGCTCAGTGAATCACCAATTGTAGCGGGGTTGACCAGAAGAGGAGGTGCAGATTGCAGCAATCCCTTGTTTGCAATGAATCTGGTAGCGCAGAATGGGGTGGGGGACTGGTCTAACGGGTAGGGGGTGGGGAATGAAGGGGGGCGGGGGGGAGGGTCATGGGCAAAATTGTCATTTAAATTTAACGGTTTCCATTTAATGTGCCTAATTTCTGTAAGTGTAAGGGGGTTTAGTGGTTAATTTTAAAGTTGAGGAGGGAAAATTGCAAACCATGTATAGTACAGGGGGTCATTAACTAATAAAGAAATAAGGATATTTTGGTCATTTCACACTATTCATAACGGACCCGTCTAAGGTGCCCAATTTCTGTAAGTGTGGGGGGGTTTAGTGGTTAATTTTGAAGTGGAGGGGGGCAAATCGCACAACGTGTAAAGTAGAGGGGGTCATTCCCTACTTTCCCCTTGTTTCTTTTAGCTACTTATCAACTAAAGTCACCAATTTGCCCAAAATGGTCTAATTACGTTTGTTCGAGTACTCTCTCTCTCTCTCTCTCTGTGTGCGCGGGGGCGGGCGCATGTATTTCGCAGTCAAGTTTGCAATTATCGTGGGCAAAAGGCAAGAGATTTTTGGCTCAACCGTAGTCTAATGCACGGCGGTGTTACTTGCCACCTAACCACAGAAAAAGGGACAACATAAGCAGCACGATGATAAGTTTGTTCTGGTGCAAAATTCTCTTACTTTTTAGTCGCAGAGTTAAAGAAAGACTCGGCTTTAATATTCGACAACCCTAGTGGGAAACAAGTGGCTTTGCACAACTACATTCTTGTTGACATCCATTTGCTCTTGGCACATGGGGTCTAATACCTATATATCGCCATGTTCAAGTTTGCATTATTTTCTATCTTCTTGTGATAGTGAATAGTAAAATGTGAAGTTCATAACTATCGAGACTCTTATACGTTTAAAAACTGACAACGCACCATAATCCGTGATCTGACTCCTCATAAAAGCTTTGAAATGTGACTATCCCCATTTATACCAGCGTATTGAGCTCTGAATCTATCGTTCACCAATCTTGACCATGCTCTCCCACCCCCCCACCGCCACCTAGGGATGGCAATGAGGCGGGTCAGATGCGGATCTTATAAGATCCGTACCCGCCCCGTTACCCTTGAAATCACACCCCGCCCCGCACCGGGTTATATACCCTTCCCCACCCCGCCCCGCCATGTCCTTATGCCCTTCAAAATTGGCAGTAGATCACGACATTGATCAGATGGCAGCGATCACGGCAGCGACGGTTTGCTGATGATCGCAGGCGGTAGCGACTGCTTGGTGTCTGATGGCTTGCTGTTGCCTCAGTCGCCGACAGTGCCTTAGATCAGTAAATGGTCAGTTGCCGACTGTGCGAAGGAGAGGCCGGTGAGAGAAGAAGGAGGAGCGACGGCGGCGCGACACCTTTGTCGGCAGATGAAAATTAGGGTTGGTGCGGCGCCGCGCCGCGGCACCTTTGTTGTCGGCAGAGAGTGAGAGATTGATTGGGAATTAGGGTTGGGGAATGGGGATGATAAGGACATATTATATAGGTGTGAGATGGATGACTAGGATTAAAGATGAATAGGGTTAAATACCGGGGCGGAAGCGAGGCGGTTTGGACTAAATATCATACCCGCCCCTAACCCGCTGCTAATTTAAAAAAAAAAAACCATACCCGCCCCGTGGCCCGGTCAAAGTCCTATAGGAGCGGGGCGGGTGGAGATCCGCCGGTTGCGGGTCTTATTATCATCCCTACCGCCACCGTAAGGCTTAAATGAATACCCAAATGCTGATCAACATTGACCTAATATTACATTGTGAAAAAGTCATTGTGAATTACATGTTTGTTCAGTCGTTTAAGCTAAAAATGATTTGCTTCCGTCTTCCTAAAAATTGTTCCCATTTGTTCTTTCGTGCATGTTTTAAGATATTTCACTGTGATGCACTTGTTTCAAATCTATTCCCCTCATTTTCTTGATGCTTAATTGAGTTATAACAACCCTTCATGTATCGCCGCATGTGTTTGAGTTTGTTGGGAAGTCGAAGTCCTATGCCTACGTATTTTAAAGTCGCTAAAGTAGTGGCTAATGGTCCATTAACAAGTGGTCACCGCATTGTTTATGACGATAATAGCACATCTATGTTGTTTTGTGTCTGCTTTAATATGCTTTGCAACTTGTTAGTTTTGAGTTTTATATTGTTTCAGTATTTTTGGTCAAAACTTCCGCTTAAAATAATTGGTCTGCACGTATGAATGAAACGAGGCAAACTTCACTTCGTGTGATTTCTCCTCTCGTATCACTCTTGAATGATTATAGCCATTCCAAATAACTCATTTCGTGCCTTTTTGGTGTTAATTTTATACGATCCTATTGATTTTGATTATTGGCGATCATAATAGTATCACGACAACTGTCCTTTGCACTGCCACAGTTTTGGTTACAGCTTCTTGGGATCTTGCATTATGTTGGTCAATAGTCTCTTCACTATTCTCAAACTTTTTTTTTTTCACCTTGGACAACGAATCTCTACCATTTAATCGGCTTCTTTGGTTCATACGTATCGTCGCATCTATTAATTGTTCCATTTAACTCCAATTGCCAACAATTTTTGCTGCTCATTCGTTCTCTACTGTTGATTTTTTTTTTTTTGATAGTTTGAAGTGCCCCAGTGCTATCATTCTATCGTATGGTTATATCTTTGGCATATTGTCGGATGTCGCAAATATACGTCGTAAAGGTCAACAATCTTGGAGCATCAACTGAGTTTTTTTTATTAGTTTCTAAGAATGCGATTTGCATTTGATGTTCCAGTCTGTAAGTAACAAAAGAAGTACCAAAAAGGCGAAGGGCAGTTCTATGTCAAAGGAGGCTTTGCCAAAACCAAAGAGGAGAAAACAAGAGCCAACGTGTGTCGATCTAAGTGACCCATCTGAGAGGCACAGTGGTTTGCTGCAGTAAATTTCTCTGCCACGCCCAAAACACCCAAATGTACCAACTTCCATAACCTCTAATCTCTCGATTCCCATTCTCTCCACAAGCGGAACCCTAATAACTTCCCCACGATCCACGCCAAATGGATTTCTCCAAACTCCCAGAAGCCCAGCAACAGCAGCTCCAGCAGCTCCAACAGCAGTTCCAAGAACACCTCAAAGAACAGCAGCAACAAGAACAAGAAGCTCAACAAGAAGCCCAGCAGCAGCAGCAGCAGTACCAAGATTACGCTTCACAGTCCCACGATCCATCACAGGCCCAACCCTACGATCAATCCTATTATTCTTGTTACGGCTACCAAGAACCCCATCAACAACAACCACACCCGCAAACCCCGCAGCCAGAACAACGGCAACAACAATACGGTTATTGCCCGCCGGAGTACCAAACCGGTTACACCAATGCGTACCCGCAGCAGCAGTACTCGCAGCCCGATCCGCAGGGGATTGCAGGACTGTGGCAGGCGCAGCACCAGCAGAACGCGTATTATCCGCAGCAGGTGGGGTCCGGGCCGGGGCAGGGGGAGAGTATGGCGAATCCGAGGTTTTTGGCGGGGCAGGGGGGTCTGAATTCTGCAGCCGCGGCAGCGGTGGCGGTGCTGACGCAGCTGACACAGTTTGCCGGGAGTATGGATGCAGCGGAGAGGGCAATGGCTGGCCGGCACCAGGGTGGAGGGTACGGGCCGGGCCCTGTTCCCGGGGCATTTATGGGGCCAGGGCCAATGCATTATGGTCAGGGGCCGATGCGTCCACCGGTAGGTTCTAAACGTCATGTGTACTGTTTTGCGGTTGTGTAATTTACTCTGTGAATTTCATTGACATTCGTGTTTCAATTTGATATTAATTATTTATCTGCTACGAACATTCCTCATGGTTATTCACTATGGTTACCTGGTGTTCTATTGGGGTAAAGGCTCTTTTTTTTTCTTCATGAAATGGTTATTTGATTGGTAATTCTAATAAGAGTCTAGCTGAAATTTATCACTAGCATATACCAGAAGCTTAGACTATGTCTAAATAATAACGAATTCTACTGAGCTCCATGAATTACATTGTTGGGCACTGGGAAAAATGGGAAACTCTATACTGAGGAAGTGGAGTAACCATCTTTCCCACATGTCAAGCTAGCTCGTCGAGCATGTGATCACATCTGCAAATTTTGGAGTTGAAATCCCTGACTTTTAGTAAACTTGTATGAAAACTGTCTCTAACAGCATATGGGAAGTCCAATAGCTACAGAGGTAGAAAGAGGAAACAAGGACGTAAAGTGAGCTGGAAGGCCAGAAATACCAATCTTCACATGCGTAAGCTTTATCCTTGACAAGTTTGGCTGCTTCCATTCTGTCAACGAGACTTCTGAATAAGTTTAGTGTTGCGAAAGAATAAGTTTAGGAATTCTCTAGACATTAATTTGGCTTATAAATACCTGTGTTTTTTTCCTGCAAGCATAATCACAAAAAATTGACAAGGCTTGCAAGCCACCATTGTATTTCCATGTCTTATGCTTTGAAAGGTTTGAACTCTTTCTCAGTTTACAGGTTCTTCTTGTTACCTCATTTTGAACATGATTAGCTGTTTGTGATTTGAGTATTTTTGGATTAATGTGGTACAATTCTGACCTCCTCAAGTAGAGTGGCCTGCATTTAGAGCCTTAAGTGATGTTCAAAAGATCCTAAATTACTCATACTGAAAGCGTAGAGAGCATGCTTCTTGGCACACGATGAGTTACATTTCTTTCCTTCTTAGTGACAAATTTTTAACGATGCATTCTATTTCCCTTGGATGTTTTACCACAACATCAATATTATTGCTTCCCGCGGACAGGTAAAGTATGCTTAGTAGGGTTGGTAGTTATGCTAACTAACTGACATTGGTCAGATGATATATCTGTTAAGCGATATTTACTGCCCATATGGCCGAGAGTATAACTAGAGTGTTTATATGTTTAAACAAGTCGTTGATTCAAGAAACTTGTTCAGAAGTTACAGCTCAGAAATCTCTACAAGATAATTGGATTTTAAACAACATCAATCTTTGTATCGTGGAGTTAGATGTCAACAGCACCTTCGCCGTCCACCCATCTTCATGTGCGTTGTCAGTCAGATGATGCCTTTCTTTCCCTGTCATATGTGGTTGATTTTTTTTTGACCAGCTTGTTGCCTTTTGATAGTCATCACTTGATCTGGATTTGCATCACCACTCTACATCTTTGAATCAACTTTCATGGTGATTGGCCTTTCACCCTGGAAAGAGTCATTCAGATTCATCCTCTTTTGGCCCCAGCTAAATGGCAAACCTTCACTTTGCTCTGTATCTTAGTTTACATAAACCGTTTCATAGGTTTTGATTAAGTTAGGTGTTTTGTTCTCCTCTTCGGTGACTGTTCTGGTTTCCTTTCAGAGTTATGTGAGGAGTACAAGGTGAAAATGCCTTCATGGTGCCTAACTTTCTGGAGCAGATCGACTCCTTGAGGATGTGGGGAACACGGTTGGTTCATTCATTCTTTTATTATCACTTTGGTTTTTAGGTAGACTGAACCAAAATGGTGAAGAATGGAAATGTTCTTGCTCAAAAAAGGTAATTGAGGAAAGTACTTTGTATTGAGACGAGCAAGTATCCTGTGCCAAAACATCAAATAGGTTGGTGAATATTTTCGAGAATGCAACTCTGAACAGAGTTGGAGAAGGAATATTGGGGCGTGTTTTCATTTTATATAAGTAAGATGTACTTTGAAAGCACAGCTCAACAATTTTTCTGCTGATCTACAATTCTCGGAACCTATGTGATGTTTGGTTTGACAACTTGAATTGATGTGGGTTTCATCTCTCCCCTTATGGGTAAAACTGTTGATGCTTATCGGGACTTGTATGAGCAAGGACTGGCTCGTTTCAAAGCTGTAGCTGGGGATCTCGTATGAGCGGAGTGTTGGTGGCTTTTCCCTGTTGAGACTCAGCTACAGTGTTGAAGGTTGGGCCATGAACTAGTTCCTGCAAGTTTGGTTCAGAAGCAGAGTATTGGTTTATGAGTTTAGGTCTTATCTAGTGAGGAGAAAGGGCTAAATGTACTGCGCCGAAAATTTTGATGAATTGTTAAGTGTCAGGCCTCCATGACTCTAATGTGCTTGACCTTAGGCTTGTTTGATTTCAGCCCCAAATATTACAATTTTTCTTTTTAATGTCAGAAATTTTGATAACAATTGTTAAAAGGCTAAATTCCATTAAGGAAGATCAAGTTTCTTAACTGTCATATTCCAACTTGGAGGATTTGAATCAGGGGCCCGTGTTTTCTGTTCATCGTTGCATAGCTCATTATTGTTCTGAGTTCATATTGGAGTTGGGTTCCTTGCAAATGATAGGTATGGCCTCTTATTTTCCTCACACATAGACTCATATACATGTATGCGTGCCACATATACGTATTTATCTATGTACATATCCTTATTCAAACTTGAGCAGACAACAGTGGAATGTGGTTAATAGAGCTGCCGTGCCCGTAGTAGAGTTCCTTATCGGTGGGGTGATCAAGTTTTGCTGTTTGCGTATACTTGCTTGCATTCAGAGTTAAATAGATCTTGCCAAACCTTTTTTATCCCCGCACCCCCACCCCACCTCAAACCCCGTACGTCCGAGTTTCTATGTAGTGTTCAACTCTATTCACGCAGCTCACTCAAATACAATTTTCTTTGTACAAATATGAATGCGGCAGCGCGTGTGTGT
Organism: Escallonia herrerae; assembly: GCA_033070095.1. NCBI lineage: Eukaryota > Viridiplantae > Streptophyta > Magnoliopsida > Escalloniales > Escalloniaceae > Escallonia > Escallonia herrerae. The sequence continues at coordinate 116,907 of JAVXUP010001750.1, read as the reverse complement.
ATCAGAATACTATGCTTTGTTTGGTCGATAATGCTGGAATTTCATTATTCTTGCCTCAGCACAACTTCGTTCAGTAATCCAAGCCCAAGCAAGTTATGCATTGTAGTGGTCTTGCATAATGTAATTTGGTTTCGGATATGCACTCCCCTTTTGAAACTATGCACTCTAAAGACTTTTGCCGCTAAAAGGCAAAAAATATGTCACTACATGTTTAAGTGCGGTGCATTGGTTCGAAAGAGAAGTGCAAATATCATTTAGCTTTTCTCCATCACATTCAATATTTGGAAGTCATTTACAGAATAAATAAAGCCAGATAAAGGGGCTAGCTTGTTTCTGCATTTTGAACCCATTACCTAGGGTCGAAGACATACAATTTCGTAGGAGTGAATTAAAAAGATTAAGCTTGTGATCAAAACCTGGTGCGCTGCCTTTTCTGTCTTAAGGTAGACTAAGATAAGAGTATATACAGTTAAAAGGGTTGAGATTTTGCTCAAAAGTTGAGGACCTGTTATACCTTTCTAATTCTCACTATTCAAAGAGAAGGTTATACGAGTGATTAGTTTTTGTATTTTACGCTCATTTCTTCTGCATCTTTTAACTTGTAAGCATGTGGTCGAGCGTGTGCCATTGTACGTGGCATGTGCTGTATTGAAAAGGTGCGAAGCATAGTGGGCTTTAGGATCAGATCAAAGGGTTTGTCAGATACTTTAAACTATCTAAATTGTAACATGACGGCCTTCCATTTGACGAGGCTATTGTTTTAGTGATCCTAAATGGTAACAGAGTTTTGGTCTAGCTGCACCACTGTAGTGGGGTTTAAGGTCCCCCTGCAAGTTGAGCTGTTCAGTCACTTTAAGAATATAGTTATGAGTTGATGAACTTGGAACAGGAAGCCGGTGCTCTTGCTGAATGTGTTCATAACTCCAGTCTAGTGGCATCCGGCACGAGCAGGACCAAAACTGGGTAATGCCTTTATTAAGGTTCAAGTTGGTGATTTTTTCCTTCCTACGTTAAACAGTGGAATTTAATTCTGTTGAGACAAGTAACATAAAGCCTAAACTTCCATCATATCCAAGACCTGACTAGTGGATTCCATGCTTTCTAGTGTAAAAGTATGCAATCTACCGTGAGGGTGAAGGATGAAAACCTTGGTTAGATAAAAGAGCATGAAGGATGTTCTTTGGAGTTTTACTTAGTCCCTTTCAAGGCATTTTCTTCTGCCTTCACCATGATGCTTATTGAAACTTTTTTTTCCCGTATGATTGTAACATTTTTGAACAAATGACCAGAAAACCTTCTTAATGCTTGAAGATAGGCAAATTTTTCAGGTTTTATAAGATAGCCTTTCATTTTCTCTTAATAGATCTAGTTGTGCTGGTATTTAGTGAATTTTGTTTTGTGTGCTCCAATTACTAAATTCTTGAAAATTCTTCCGAGACCTATCTTGCAGGTTGGCCAGTCTCCATACAGGGGTGGTGGTCGAAGGGGTGGAGGAGGTCCATTCAGAGGTGGTGGTCGGGGAAGTTTTGGCAGTCGTCCGCGAGGTGGCTCAGGGCCACCTTTCCACGGGAGAGGACGTGGTCGGGGTAGGGGTGATCCCTGGCGCTACTCGCCTTATGGTGCATCATCATCTTCTCATCCGAAACCTTCTACCGGGCAGGTAGAGTCTACAGAAGAACAGACAGATCCTTCAGCTGATAATCATGGTGGCGATGCCCAAGCTGAAGTGCCAGCAACTAACCAGCAACCTATTCGAGTTGCCTGGTGTGAACTGTGTAGGGTTGATTGCACAAGTTTGGAAATCCTTGAGCAGCACAAGAATGGGAAGCGACATAAAAAGAATTTGCAAAGATTGGAAGAGTTGAAAAGTGCTTATCAACATGTTGCTGAAATTCAGAACGAGGATAAAGGTGACAATCCTGAAGTGACTGAAAGTGTCCAGGAGGGTGAAGAGAAGAAGCAGGCCCAGCCAGAAACTTTGCCAACTGAAGCTGTTACTGATGAAAATAATGTGGAGGCGGGACAAAAGAATGACAAAGTGGAACAGCGTGGTGAGGAACAGTCCAACTTGCAAGAAAGGAAGCCTTGGATGAATCGGTTTGAGTATCAGAGGCATGGGATGAAACGAAAGATGAGAGGCGGTCGTGGAGGGAAGCTCATGAAAACACCAAGGCGGCCAATTGAACCTCCTAGACCAAAAGTGGTGATTCCCTTGATATGCGACTTGTGCAATGTCAAGTGTGATACGCAGGAGGTTTTTGACCGCCATCTATCTGGTAAAAAACACGTTGCTAAGCTTAAACGCTTTGAAGGTCACCAAGCGATGTATGGACCTGTCGGGCTTCAGGCTCTTTACCCTCCTAACCCTATTGCCCAGACATTATTCCACCCTCAAGGGCCTCAACAAGCCCATTATGGTCCACAGGGCTCGTATCCTCCTCCAGGGTCTTATATGCACCCTCAGGCTGTCCAGGCGGCAGCAGGTACAGATTCCCATTTTCAGCAAAATCCTTGCCCACAAGTTGCGGATGCCACTTCTGTTTTTGGTGAGCAAAAAGCCCTTCAAGAAGTCCAGCAGCAGCCGGCCTCAGTTGGAACCAAAACCAATCAAGCTGCGACTGTACAGTCATATGGTGAAAACAGTGCGACAGGATCTGAAGTAACTGTTCTTAATCATACCTTTGACAATACAATTGCAAATGGCGAGCAGGTCAAGTCAGTGACACTTGCAAATGTTCCAGCTCCTGGACTTGAGCTAGGCAAGTAGACATTCTCGCTCTTATTTTTGGGTTCTATTTTGCAGAGTAACCTTGGTTATCTTTATAATTTCGTGGGATTTAGTTTATAGTTTAGCCTTTTGGATCCGGAGTAGTCCTTCTCTGGTGAAACCTTCTCTCCTTTTTAATAGCCAATATACAGATTGGTAATGGTTCATATTCCGCAATAAGTGATTTTGCGTTGTGATACAGTGAAACTTGCTTGTCACTGAATTGGAGTGCTTGAACAGCTGCAGTTTTGAATATCTTACCATTTTGACGGGTGTTGGCAAAGCAAAATTGCTGGAAACATTGCAAAGAAGATTGCTTGATTCGAAACATTAGCAACAGATATGAAACCTTCTAAAACTGAGAAAGAAATGAGCAATAAAGAGGAGAAAATTGGAAGGTATAGATAGCAAGAACGACCACGATGAAGAGTGTAGAGGAGATCCTTGTATGGAATTGCCCTTCTTTTTTACCCCAGCATATGTACCTCTTGTTTTAACTTCATAGTTATCAATACCGTACTGGTACTGGCCGTAGTACGTATCATTTTTTATTTCTACTGGTACTGTATTTTTTAAATTTTGTACCGGTCAAAATACCGTTCTGTATCGGTTGGTACAGGTGATACCGGTTGAAAATTACGTACCGGCCGAAATATTATGTTTTGTGCCGGCTCTAAAAAATGTGCAAATAACAAAGTTTGTCAGAAAATTTGTAAATTGACCATATAGATAAATAGAAAAACCAGTCTAAGTTTTATTATACCAATCAGACCTTCTGTAACTTTTTGCTCATAATATGCATTATAATTTGTAATTTTTTTCTAATAAGTTTTCAATCTTCACTTATTTTTGATTTATTTTATAGCTGGAAGTTTTGATAATATTCTTTCATCTATATGATGTACTATTTTCATACACCGGCTCACACACACACATGTGCACACACAGAAACAATTTATTCTTGAACTCAAAGATGTTATTATTGAATAAACAGTTTATTCTTACAGTTTAAAAATGAGAGATAATATTAGAGAAGGTAATTTAATTGTAAAAGTTATTTGTTTTTGAGATAATTGTATAAAATATCCTTGTGATTTGGGGTAGTTGCAAAAAAAAACCCTGGAGTTAAACACACATGAAATTGCAAAGGTGTTGCACTGTAAAATTTTCGTAACGGAATGAAAAAAATATCTAAATTGTCCATCTATATAAATGAGAAGGGCACGCCCTTTCCATTTCTCTTTAGTGGGAGTGCACATGGAGGTAAAAGTGCAAGAATGACACTGTTATCTCATAATAAGAGTATGAAAGCGCATAATAAAATCATAAGCAAAAACAAAAAGCCGAGCGTCGGGGATCGGTGCCCTACGTTATAAGTGCCACTGTTTATCTTTGGTCGTAATTGTTGTCACCTAACAGGGGTTGAAATCTTGAAGAAGGTTTCTCCCAAAAAAAAAAAAAAAAAAAAGGAGTTTGGCAGGTCATATGGTCAAAAAAACTCAGTTAAGTCGTTTCATTCTACTCGAACCCCAACAGGACAACCTCAGGCCCTGTCGGTTACTCCGCCGGATAACGTCACACACACAGAGACACTCGCAGATTGCCTTCTCAGGAAGCAAACGCAGAGATATATACCCGAAGTTATAATTCTACTGTTATCTTTTTATACACACAGAAATCGATTGGCTCGCACATAAAGATATTCAAATCAATGGCTGACCACTCCGACGATTTGGACCAACTCCTTGACAGTAAGAACCCTATTTTTCCTATCTTATGACAGGTATACATGTTCCCAATCTTAGTTAATTGAGGACTAATTCAATCTCTAAACTATTGCAGGCGCTTTGGATGATTTTAAGAACATCAATCTCACTTCTTCCGCTCAAAGGTCCATACTCAAATCATACACACCCACACACCACACTTACGTATGGTGTTCTGTTTTTAAGCTATGCCAATTTAGCCACAAATATAGAAAAGGGTAAGTCTTGGTACATATAGAAAGTTGGGGTTGTGGAGGGAAGAAGTCAAAAGGTCCGTAATTCATCACAAACGAACACGCACGCACTCTTATATGTTGTTTTAGGCTATGCTAAGAGGTTTTTAGCTAAAATAGTGAAAAGGGTTACTTTTGGTTTTTTTATAGAAGTGGGGATAGTGGAGGGAAGAAGCCAGAGAGTTCTTCTATGCCTGGTGGGATACAGGGGTTAGGTATGGGTTTGCCTGATTTGAGAAGTAAGAAGAAGGGCAAGCAAAAGATGTCGAAGGAGTCACATGTTTCGGAAGCTCTTGATAAGCTGAGGGAGCAGACTAGGGAGGCTGTTAAGGGATTGGAGTCAGTGACAGGTGCGAAACCCGGTGGGGAGAGTTTGGGGAATGATGCAATGATGGAGGATTGGGTTAAGCAGTTTGAGGAGCTCGCTGGGTCTCAGGTAATTTCCCTTATTTCTTGAAATCTACGCTTCTGTTTATTTGTTTGTAATTAGTGAATTGTTGCTTGATTAAAGTTTTTGTTAATTGTGGGTCTCATAATTGAGCAATCAGTGATTGATATCACATTTCACCTGTGTTAGTTTCTTTATGGATAAAATGAGAACCGTGTCACGTTTAAGAAGCTTACTGTATGCGGACATTGACTTTGACAGGCGTAGCCTAAGCTTTTATGATTCCTGTGGAAGTTTGCCTTCATGGGCATAGTAAAAGCTTTGTGGCACTTAACCCAAAGAATACATCATGTTGCCGTAATAGGCCATCATTGCACAGTGGTCCCATTAATTTACCCGAGGGTTCGATGTGATTTGCTCATTAGCTTGCAGATCTAAATTAATTTGTTGTGCTACCATTCCCCATGCATGTCAAAAACTTGATACGGATGCAAATGCCAACTGAGTAAAAAATGAGCACCTTAAAAGCTACCGCATCAGTTCCGCAACACTGAGAGAAAACTTCTACTGCGTACCTTCCAATAACACCTGCATAGGTGCCAGGTTATTCACACCCTGGAACTCTTCAATAGAATCGTCGAAGAGAAAACTGACAAAATGACAAAGGTAGGATTTGGGAAGGTTATGTGTGGCGTGGGACCACTGGTTACTATCTCTGCCTCGAGGTGATGAGACCACCTCAATTCTTTCTTTTGTTAAGAAAAAATTTAGTTGAAGGGCGCCAAGGGGGCGCATCCCATGTACACGAGAGGTATACCTCATCTTTGTTCTACCCTGCATACCTTGTTTTCCCAGGATCTCGCGGCCCATCTCATGGAAGTGAGGACATATTAATGGCTTCCAAGGCACCGGAAGACATCCTTGATTGCCACAAGGATGCCGCAGCGAATTTTCTTCTCTTGCTTTGAGTTCAGAGACTGAAATGTATCAGTGGCACGTAACTGTCAGATTATATATAAGACAATGTAGAGACAAATTTGATCATGACAATGAAGATAATTTCATTTCCACGACCTCCTAAAGATGGTTATTGTCAGAAGCAAAGAGTTGTTGGTTAAAAAGATAAGAATAATTGGCAGATTGACTTATTGTCAATCGTTGGCCTATGAGGCATCCCAGCTCTATTGAACTTGAAGGAAGTTCAATTTCATGACCTCTGCTAAGAGTATTATGGTATGAACTATCGGCGTTAAGGTTCAAGTAGATATGATGTTGGCTTATTGACTTGCTGGCGTTGGTACCTTGTGAGGCATGTGAGTTTTTGTTATTGATGACTTTCGTGTTTTGGCAATAAATGCAAGGTTATGGTCAGAAATAATGAAGTCCTAGGTATAAGAGGACTGATGGTTGTTGGAATACTACCTTGCTGTGATTGGTTGGCATGCCAGTTTTGGTTGTTTTGATGAAGAAATTTGGTTTCCATGATTCCCTCAAGAGGTGGTGGTCAGAGATGACAAAGGTAAATCGACGTGGTCTGAGTAGAAATTTTAGTTCTTTGGCATTCTTTAATAGGTTGCACTTTGGTTCTTGATAAATAGTCAAAGGAGATCCAGTTTTCTTGGTTACTGATTGCTAATAGAAAGAAAGTTTTTAAAGCCTAAGCCTCTTTGGTTTGGATAGGTTTGATCCCTTTAAACTTAGGCCACTTTGGACCTCTTTGAAAGACTTTTTCTTCCTCGGCTATGCCTGTAAGAACCTTGTAACAAACTCGCTGACAGTTTATACTAGATTGACGGGGTAGAAAAATTAAAGTTCCAAGTAGTTGGTGCCTAATCTTGAGTCTCTTTGCCCAAAGCTTTCTCCTCCCCAGATTCTTGGAGACCAGTAGTGTCATTTCTGCGGTTCCTGTCCCAAGGGTGGATATATGCAGCGATTTTTTAAATTTGGGTAGTCAATGAAAGAAACTACATGGCGGGCTTCAACTGTTGAAGGACTTAAGATTAAAAACTCGTGCCTATTTCGTTTTGCTAGCCTCGTGGGTGGTAACAGGTTTTCCTGGATTAGGTTAATTCCTCTTAGCTCTTGTGATGCAGCTTTATGATTCTTCCTCTTAGCTAGGTGTTTACTCATTGTTCTTTATGTCTGCTTGTGTAGGTTGAATAAATTAAACTTTTAAGGGTACCAAAAGAAAAAGGTGGTTACATACCAAAATAAAATAAAGGTGGTTACTTCCGCGCAGGATTAGAGGTTCTTTCTAGCCTTTGGGTTATGTGTTGGCTTCGGCTTCCAGTAGTGACATGTAGTTCTGTAATCCAAGCCCTGAAGTGTCCTTTAGGTATTGAGTTTCCTAGTTTTCTTTATCTTATTGTTAAGCTATTGACGAACAAAAGATAAATTTTTTGGTTTCAAGTATTGAGGCTCATTAAGTTTTTGATATGCTTTCAGCTATTATGTTTCATGTTCTCGAGGACATTTCTTTGTTCAAACTTCACTACACAGTGCTTTGTTGGCCTTTCACCTAAAAAGACGAAATCGACTAGATATTCCTATTTTTTTTTGGGCCCAAGTTTAATGTCTTTAATATCGTTGACATGAATATATTTGGGCAATGGATTCGAGCTTGGCTGGTAAATTAAAATGCCCATAGACGCATTTGTTTTCTATTCTTATTTGCTATTAGAGGTTTATAGGTAATCAAAGGAGCCTGCCTGATTCATAATTTGCTACTTTTCATCGTTATGTTCTTCTTTGAAAAGTAGCTGCATTAACGAAAGCACCAATGACGCAACTGCTGCTTATAAGTTCATAGATGTCCTTTTACTACTACTTCATATGATCTATATTGCAAACTATTCTTTTTGCCAGGACATGGAGTCTATCGTAGAGACTATGATGCAACAGCTGTTGTCTAAAGAAGTACTACAGGAACCTATGAAGGAAATTGGACAGAGATATCCAAAATGGTTGGAAGACCACAGAGCTAAGTTGAACAAAGAAGATTATGAACGTTACTCCCACCAGTACGAACTCATAAGGGATCTTAATGGAGTTTATGAAACTGAGCCTGGTAATTTCAACAAAATTGTTGAGCTGATGCAAAAAATGCAAGAGTGTGGTCAACCTCCCAACGACATTGTGCAAGAGCTTGCTCCCGACTTTGATCTCTCAACTCTTGGACAATTGTAAGTAGTTTTCTCAATATTGCAATCTAATATCTCGAACAATGGACGGCATGCACATCTTTTATTGCTTCTCGGTAATATGGTTATGATAGTCTGTTGTCAAATTCAATCTATTTACTGCTAGACTGCCATATAATAATTTTAGATGTAGAGCAAACTGCAAGGATAGGTGATGATAATGGGAAAGTAAGCCCTGGATGGCATCCTTTTTGGTGCCCTTAGGGGTAGCCTGTGCATTATAAGTTGTAGGTATGTACTAGATTAGTCCCCTTATATAGACAGTTTTGTAGTAATAAGATTAAGGTTTTGGCAATGGACACTATCATAACCATATTCTCAATTGACGATATTAGTTGCAGTAAATAATACTTTGTGATTCGTGATAACTGGCTGTCCGAAAAGAATAGCAGATATGGTTAAGGCTCCTGAAAGCGAAAACTATAAATTTTCTTTTTTATTGCTGAACTACCACGATTAGTTTCGTTGTTAGTAATGAGATATATTACTACAATATATTTCGTTGTGTGCTAGATATATGTAACTTCATCCAAGTGTGTCTCGGCATTTTATCAATGATTTTATTTAATCGATGATAGTTTGTGTTCTGTAGTAATATATAATCAATAATAGCTGAATAGTCTTCTCTCTTGCAGATCTCCGGAAATGTTCGAGTCTCAACAGAACTGTTGTATAATGTGAGAGTAAACTCCTTATCAGGCTCCGACGCCCACTTGTTTCAGACAATTTGTTTCACCATGAATTATGTTGTCGAAGTTGTTATACTGATTCATAAGCTTTGGTTGATTGATGGCCAACAGAAACTCTCTTAATCTGGGCGAAACCAACCCTGAATAGTGCCTTTTGCAAAGTTCTATATCCCCAAACATTAGGAATAAAACTGATGGTGGCACTTGCGAAATGTTGGAGCTCCCGTGCAATATGTAACCGAGTAGGCAACATTCTTCATTACACAACCAAATCCAACATCTTCCTTAACTATTTTGGTTATTCTGTAGAATTGCGTTTCAAAAACAAGGAACTAGCTTTGTAAGTTTTGTATTTCAAAACCCTGCAGAATTAATTAAGTCACTTCACATTGCTAGCGCTAAATTGCACTGCTGCTACATAAGTTAATATCAACGTGACTCACTCCGATGGATCTTTTTATAATGTCCAAGTAAACGAACTTTTATTCAAGCAGCATGGTGTCCGTGGCCCAACCAAAAGTGTAAAATCACGAATAATAATTCTGATCTATTAGGCTGCCACGTGGAAGCCATAAATACCACGTGTCAAGAAGACATTCAACTGGGGGTCCCTACGTCCACCACTCCACCTTTTCCACCCTCTCCCTTGGATGATGACAGGAGATATCTATACTATATATATATAATTGGATTTGGTCGGCATCTTATTTTTTTTAATTTTTATAATTTTAAAATAGAACTTAATAGATGTTAAACTTTGATTCGTTACAAAATAACTTCCAATCCTATGAATTCTCACCATCTAACCTTGTTGACTTTCATTCTTCTATTTCATAATTAATTAATACAATCTCCATGCATAGCAAGAATTTTAATTAACACCCTTCCTTCCCTTCCTGTACTGTAGTAAAGTAGTAAAAGCAATCTGGCTGTGTTTGGCGTATGAGAGATGAGAGACCGCATCGCATATGATATCTTTTGCGCATTCTATTCAAGGGATGGAGTTTATCCTCCTCCAGTGACATAATTATTTCCCGCAGGGGGTTGGGTTTAAAATTTATCTGTCTTTCCTCTCTTTTCTGCACCAGTGCCAAGGAGCCGCCTCATCACTGCCCATCAGACCTCCATAGCCCACCACCGCCAAGGAGCTGCCCCCGTCATTGCCCATTATACCTCCATATATAGCCCACCACTGCCGCCGCCCCCATCACTTCCCATCAGACCTCCACAGCGCACCACCACGGTTCACCACCATCGCCCACCCCTCTTCCCTTTCTTCTTATCTTCCCATATATCATCTTCCTTCGCCTCTTGTTTCTTTCAAACTCTTTCTCCCTTGTTCGCGCGCCGATTTGGGTTATGATGAATGGATGCTAAAATATCTCGTTGTGGGTTGGTTGAAGAATGGATGATGAATGGTGCCCCAACAGATGATGGATTAATGCCAGAACAGATGTGGTGATTTGATTGAACAATCGAGTATTGGTAATTTTGGGTTGCGATGGATGGTGTTTCGGTGGTTGCGAGTGGTTGAGGTGATGATTTGGTTGAACAGTAAATCTATTCGGCTTGTAATATGTCCATTCACAGTACATCATAGAATTAACGATAAATTACACACGGCACTCTTCAGGTTTACCCTAAATTATACCCAACTCCGCCTATCTTTTTTTTCTTTACTCTGCTCCCTAACTCTAGACAGTGTTAACGGTTTAAAGCAAAAGGACATTTTTGCCCTCACGAATTTGATTGGTCATTTTTTTCCCTCTTCCTCTCCTCTTTCTACCACATCTTGAACCCTTGACCTTGGGGCTGGAGCAAAAATGTGTAACCCACCAAGGAGGAAGGTATCTCGATTTGTTAGATCAATGGTGGTTGGTGGTTGTGGGTATGACGGGATGGACGCTGGTGGTCCAGATTTGGCGGGACAGTATGGTGGCCATTAGTGGGTCTGTTGACTATAGACTGAATGCGTGGGTGGTCGTGGGTGGCCCTTAAGTTTTGTGACTGATGGTCGTTGCGATTGTGGGTGTGCCGGGATTTATATATGGGTGTGTCGGCGGTGGTGGATCTTGGCGAGTCAGTGTGGTCTCCTCTCTCTCTCTCACACACACACGCGCGCGCGCGCACACACATAGAGGGTGTTGCCGGTGGTGTTGCTGGGTGGTGGGTCGCAGTGGTGCGGTGGTGACTTGTCAATAGGTGTTGGTGGGTGTCGTTTGGTGGCTACTGGGTGTTGCCGGGTGGGGCGTTGCCGGCGGTGTTGCTGGGTGGTGGGTCATGGTGGTTTCCTATTTGTAGGTGGTGGCGGGGGGCTGTGTGATGGGTGTTGGTGTGACTGTTGGTGGGTCGCGATTGGTGGCTGGAGGGTGTTGTCAGTATAAGCTTGGTGGCCTTAGTGCTAATTCCGGTGGAATTGACTGAGTTAGAAGCAATTGGTGTTGCCGGAATTGTTGTCGGAATTATTGGTTGTACAACATGCAATTTCAGTTGTACGATTAAAATTCTTGAATGTTCAAACACCCAAAAAGATAAGCTTGATTTTGACTCAACAGAGGGATGGTAGTTTGGGTATACAAAAAGGAAAAATAATTTGTCAGGGAATCTCCAAACAGAGTTAGGGTTCTTGTCAAATTTACGTAACTCCATGAAATGCGGGTATAAACTTCAGGCAGCGGAGTATAATAAAAAAAAAAGGCAGAGCCGGGTGTAGTTTAGGGCAAACTTCAGGGGTGCCGTGTGTAATTTACCCTAGAATTAAATCATTATCCTCCTATGTCTGGTTGAAAAATAAATACTCTCTTATCTTATCCTTTGGGCCTATCCTATCTGGCGCTAAACACATCTTTTGGATAAAATGTAACCATTATATAAACTTTTGCGGTAATTTTAAGTTCTCGTGATAACATAGAGTGGATTATAGCCATAAAAACTTTCCAACATAAAACATTAACATGAAGAATGTGGAGATTCAACGAAAAAGATAAATGAATATAGGAAGAATTTGCAATTTTTTCATATGTAGGGTGTATGTAGAATTTTAGCATCAGACGAACCAATCCAATGCATCTCGCTTAGAGAACTCTTGATAACTAATTGGTGTGTTGTCTCGTAATCTAGCTCACGGACCGATTAGACACCTCAAATTGCTCGAACTCCTGGTCCCATAGTTCTACACTCTAAATAAGGCAACTATGCAATACCAACAAATTTTTGATTTATATAAAGTGAGTCTATTCGTGCTCTCCATTTACAAAGTCAGAGTATGCGAATTTCATCAAAGTTATAATACCTTTGGGGAAGACATTTGAAAATATTGTTGACTTTTTGCATTCGTAAAATTTATGTCTTCGCGATCTCGCTTTTAGCCGAAATAAGGAAAGTGCGGAGAGACATTAGATCAATGGGGTAAATGCACTTTGACCCCCTCTACTTTAAAAGTTTTGCGATGTGGCACCCCATACTTTAAAAATAGCTACCAAACTTACCTCTACTTTTGAAAAGTGGGCGCATTAGACGGTTTCCTTTCAACTTAACTATGTTTTTGAGCGGGAATAGTTTGAAATAAAAATTTATATTATAAAGACAAATATACCCTTTTAACCTCACATAGTTTAAAAATGGCAATTCATTTACCTAAATGCTCTTTCAAGTGGCATAAAATTATAATTTTTAAGGGTGATTTTGTCATTTCACCATACAACCTAACCCTAATTTCTTTCTCTTTCCCCTTCCTTTCTCTTCTCCCTGCCCCCTACCCAAAAATGTTGCCACCGTCGCTTCTTCTTTCTCTTCTCTCCGAGCCGAACCCACCATCCCTTCCTCTTTCTCCTCTCTCCCCCTCACCCAAACTGCTGCCACCATCGGCCGCCGCAACAAGCAATCTCCACAGCCATCAAGCCACCATTGATCTCTGCTGCCATCCCCTACCGCTACCCCTGCCGACCCCACCTCTTTTTGATGTGCCGCTTATGGCTGCCACCACAACTTCCCCCACCTTGAACCTGAAGAATACACTCAGGACACGTCATCGGATTCCTCATCGGATTCCGCAGCCGATCGCGATGTCTCCCACCGCAAGATCTTTGTCCACTGCCTTCGCTGAGACAAAACCTGAGAAACCCTACCCGCCGCCTTCGAACCATTCGACGAAATCGAGGACTGTAATCGTAACCGACCATGCCACCGGCAAGGCCACGGGCTTCAGCTTTGTCCTGTTCGAGTGACGGCGAGGTGCCGCGAAGGCCTTACAACACCCAAGGATGAAGATCAATAGCTGAATGGCGTCGTGCCAGCTGGCCTCGATTGGGCCGGTGCCGTCGGCGCAGGGGCAGGACGCGGCGGTGCTGAAGATCTACGTCGGAACTCACCTTCGCTGAAGTGGGTGGTGGTGAAAATCGTGGTTTGTGGCAGTGGGCTTCCATTTTCAGTTGCAAATCCGCCGCCGCAACTGCCAATTTCATCGATTTGCTTTGGCGAGTTTCTTGGAGATGGTTGTTTGCTGTCTGTGGGTTGATTGTGTGGTGTTGCAATGGTGGGTGATGGCTGATGGAGACAAACATCAGTAAGTAAGCACAACTTACAATGGAAGCCAAGACCCAAATTGCTTATCTCCAAAGGGCACAACAGAACAGAGTGAAGAGATAAGCGAGAGAGAGAGGCGTGTGTTGCAGAGAGAGAGAGAAAGTGTGAGTCAAAGTGAAGATAGCACGAAGGGGGTAGTTACGACATTTCCACTAGCTCAGTCACGGCCGTTCCAATGCGCTCTCTTTTAAATAGTAAAGGTAGGTTTAGTGCAAGTTTTAAAAAAAGACGGGCCACAATGCGTACGCGAGAAAGTATAGGGGGCCAAAGTGTATTTACCCCAGATCAATCACTGGATACGCTAATACCAAAGTTGACTTTTGATCATAAGGTCATACTTTGCTCATAAGAGTTGTACCTCGTGCTTCCACTTGTGCCCGGGTTTATACTCATCTGGATAGCGGGATATCTGGCATCCTTTCCAAGCCCAATTATCTATGTATTAGTAGTTTCTTCTTGCGTAAGAACTGGAAGACACTTGTATGTACAGCAAGTCTCTCCTCCGGTACTGGTGGAGTGTGCACAGAGGCCGAATCATTCTCAGCGCACTTTTCAAACGCTGATGCACCTCACAAGAGGTAGCAGCCACACTATCCAGCACCAGCACCCGCACCCTATTAGTGAAGAAACCTCACAAGCATTCCTATGAATGGCGCAGCAATTGCAACTAATACCAATACCCTATTCCTTCCCATCAATTACCCACAACGGTTAACTCAAAAGAGTGCCATTAATTCTCTCCACTTGCCAACAAATCGTAATTGCAGCTGTAAGGTCCCTGTCCCTCCAATAAGGGCATTGTCCTTGGAAGAAATTCCCCCAAATGTTCATCGCCGGAAGCGCGACGCAAGCTTGAGAGCAGGGTTCAGTCTAGGGGTGGACCTGGGTTTGTCTCGCACTGGCCTTGCCCTCAGCAAAGGCTTCTCCGTCCGTCCCCTTACGGTAACACTAACCCCAACTCTTGTGTGTGCCTGTGTGTGGTTTTTAAGGGTTTGAAAGGTTGAGCTGGTGGCTATAGGTTCTGGAATTGCGAGGGCAAAAGCTTGAGCTTCGGCTACTTGACATTGCTGAGCAACAGGTGCCGATTTCTCGCTATATATAAGCATGTGTGTGTGTGTGTGCTTTGTATACATTGTAGTGCTTTTTATAAATTGTAGTACATTTCTACCAAAATTTCAGTTCTTATAAAATTTCATCTCCCTTTTGGAATCTTTAGTTGGTGAGTGAAGATATAATGTTTGCTAAAATGGGTAGTATCTACAAGCCTGTTTGCTTACGTGCGTTTAGAGAATTCTACCGCTCTACAAGAATTTGAGTCCTTTGGAAGTTTTGAATCTTCGATGGCATGAGTTAAAAGATGATATTTGCTCCAGCGGGTGAGACCAATAATTTAAGAATCTTCCATGAAGTCTTAAAAGTCAAAGGGATTTGTGGTCTGCAGTGGGTAGTGTGTTGTTAGTTTTTTCTTTTGTAAGGTAAGTATGACTTTTGAGTGCAATCTGGTGATGTGGGTTCTTTGTTTTGGTTGATAACGATGGTTTAGTTTGGTGATGTGGGTTTTTTGTTTTGGTTGATAACGATGGTTTAGTTTGGATGTAGGAGGTAGATGAGTTTATAATTGGGCTTCCTAAGTCTTCCGATGGAAAGGAGACGCCGCAGTCGAACAAAGTTCGTAGTGTCGCCGGTAGATTTGCGGTTCGAGCTGCGGAGAGGTGAATGATACTAATCTGGTTGATACTTTCACGTATTCTTTTTCAAATATTTGTGTCTTGTGCACTACTTCATTTAAGAATGTAATTGCACTACCTGTAAACTTGTGGCTGATATATACCTCACATGATGGATGTCTTGGATACTTCAGTAATTTGCAAAATTTAATAAGATTTGGTGAAATTGGCAACACGACCAAAGTTGAAATATTCAATTTGTGCAAAAGGAAACCCGTGGATGTTATGACTTAAATGGTGTTAATAGTAAACAAGTACCAGCTACCTGTATGATGCGGAACGAGAAAAATATGGAAGATGCTGTATTTGAGGTGTTTTTTATTTTCTAGATAATATTTGAACTTTAGCTTTTACAAAAGGTTTATCGGAGTTAAGTCCTATTAGGTGATGTAGCTAAAATTACACATTAAGGGAACAGGGAGACAGGGGACCGAAAGAAATAAGAACCCTATGGATAGAGGGATGTAGGAAGAAAGCAATTTGATATTTCAAAATTCAAATCATAAATCTGACCATTACATATTGTTTGAGGTCTTTTAATAGGACAAAGAAAAACATAAAATAAAAAGATCATCAAATCTTCTCCTGATTTATGGGATTAGGCAATCAGAAATTCAATCCCGCATTACTTCCTATATTAAAATCTAAAATCTTTGCTCAAGAATTGCATTGGCCCTCGAGAATGTGCACGCTTGTCAAAAATGAATTTGGCCCTTGTTATTGGGTAGGGGCACCGAGCAGCGATGTGACCCTTGTTATTGAGTTATGACTCTGAATGTTAGCTTGTGAAGCAATAGAAGGGGAAGTCGGATTTGGACTGTGATTGGCCTCTGGTGGGGGGCTGTAATAACCTGTAGACACAACTGAATCAGGCTGGGAGGCATTTCCAGAAGCAGGTGGGCTCGCCTGCATAACACCACCAGGACGTTCGTAAATCAGAGATCGGCAAGGATTAGCAGTCTTAGATACCATTCATAGTCAAGGGATTCGGGCTCGTGGTAGATATAGGAACGCTAACGCAAGACTCTTTTTGAATATTAGATCTCACAGTGCGATCTTTGTAACAACACATAGCTCAAGCATTTCTCGTCTGTGGTTGGTGGGAAGGTATTTCTGCATCAATTTTGTGTTCATTTCACCCCACAGGGTGATGGGTGGTTGACCTAAGCGAGCTATGTTATCGACAACCCCTTCCCAATAAAGTTTAGCAGCTCCTATGAGCTTCATTTTTGGCAAAACGCACATGATGCTGATATCACATATCAGATCTGTTCTAAACAGGTTTATATCTGTAGTGTCTATGGTGTATGTTCAGTACTACGCTGCATAGTTTCTTCAACTTGCATTAACCCTTGACACTTTGAGAAGGGGGCGGTATATGTATTGCACACTTCGAACAAATATGCGCTAATTTTATTTTCCATTGTATAAAGTTACCCTTTAGAGTCTTATACGTTCCTTCTATACCAAATTGCTTTAAAACGAGTGAAGATCTTAGTTCGGATGTTGAGCAAATTACAGAAAAATTGTTTTAATCAATTAAAAAGACAGATTTATCAATATTTTTTTCGTGCACCTATGTCGTTGGACATAGAAATTATTTTAATCCAGCAACTAGCACATACTTGACCCTACACTTGTTCTAAGTCGATATAATTTAGGTTCTCCTTAAGTCTAATCATGGCATCGTTGAGTTAGTTGAAGTGCAGGATTAGAATGTATGCCTATCAACTTGATATGAATGAGTTAGTAGGCCATGTTCAATGTAAGGGCGAGCTTGAAGGTCAAATTTTCCGGCAGATAACGTGATGTTTGGGTCCATTGTTTTGTCATATTTATGGAAGTATTATGTGCTGCAGCTGCTAGTCCAGCCTTGTGGAGGCTAGTTTCCACGTGCGACTTTAGCAGATGGTATGTAATCTGCCTAAGGAGACCACTATCTAAACTAACTTATGCTTAAATTTGACTATGGGACCACACATATCTGCAAGCTCCTTTATTCTGGGACTGACTTCAATTTTCCAGAGAAATCTAGCACCTGATTTTCAAGTACATGTATGCGCAAGAGGCAGGGGAGAAGCCATGGCCTGCAAATCTCTAAGGGGGATGTCATTAGGTTACGGAAAGCAATTTTTTTGTCCTGGATATTAATTAAAATGTTCATCATTTTGGAATGTTTCATTCAACTATTGGATTAAGTTTTTTGTTGCTAATTGTACTTAAGATTTTTTTTCTTTGTGGGGGTGGGGTGGACTAGGGAACCGTTTATGCCACTGACATATATGTACTTAATAAAATTTTCTTTACACGAGTCATTCATCCACTAAGGGACTTGGCTTTTAGAGCAATCTCTCTAGGCCCTAATATATAGGTCACTAATTTCAGTTTTAAAGTGCAGGGGTTGGAGAGTATACCTGCAGGATGAACACGGTACATCAGTTGAAGCTATGGCCATATGATAGAGTTGTAATGATCTTCTCTACTGAGGTTGATTGTTTCGCTTAAATTCTTGCCTGGAGCAGATAGTTCGCAGTTTTTGTTAGGAATATATCATCACGGAGGTGTCATCATCTTTAAGGCAATGACAAGGAGACTCGTCGACATGTTATGCTAAACACCAATGAACTCGATTCCAAATTCCATGGGGTTGAGTGTATTAATAAAAGTGCCAAGGACGTGATAAATTTTTATACTATAATTGCTGTCGTGAAAGAATAGTAGTTTTCCTTTTCCACCAATAGTAACAGGAAAAGCAGAATATTGATATTGACAAAATGCAACACAAATTGCCACTTCAAGCAGAAAAATGCAGAAATATCATTAGTAGAGAATTCTCAAACCTGCGGGGGCATGCGCACTGATATTCTTCAGACTACTTTTACATAATTTAAATCCTAACATTACTCTCCTTTCTGTGTCTGATATGAAGGTTCATTAAGCAGTCCAAAACTAGGGTGCTTCATAATTGTAGGCTTCAAATGTATAACTAGCACAAATTGGTGAAATTTACCATGATTCTAGGTATTTAACGCTTCTGAAATCTTAAATCTTTTCAGGGGCCTCAGCAAATCTGCTCGCCAAGGGAAAATTGATGCCTATGCTGCTGTGGTATGCCTGCAATACTGTTTTACATGATTTTTATTTAATGCGAGGTTATATCTGGAACCCCCTTCTTGCCAACAGCCAAATTCATCACAAGCTTTAAATACCTGCTTCCTCGACTTTTGGATTACAGTGCGAATTGAACAGTGATTCCCCAACACAATAATTTCTTTTTTTCTAATTTTTGGTGTATAGGTGGTGTTGGAGCGATATTTCTCCCTATCAGGCCAGGGAATCGAACTTGTTCTGCCCAAGCAGTTGGAACTTCAAGAGAAGCTTCTAAAGGGTCCACCCGAGGATGATGATTTTTACTCTGAAGGCTCTGATGGTTGACATTGTATTCTCAGTGCTATTTTTATAGATTCAGAGGTTCCCAACATTTTTTTTGTGGTGCTATTGGCGGATATATAAAAGGTACTTGAGGAAAATTACACTTGAATTAGAACCATATGAACCTTTCCAACGCTTTGACATGGACATAAATTCTTTTTCTGTACTGCTGAAGCCACTGTTTGTTTCTTTAGGTGAGCAATTGTGGTGTTCCACAGCATAATTGACACTCGTGAACTATTAGAAATGGAAATGTGAATTTGCAGAAACATACAGTGTAGAACAACCGTTGAATGATATTTGCTCCTTTAGAATTTCAAATTGGAAACTTTCACCTTTTTTACCCTCTCAACTGCTTTCCGGTTTCTCCTCCATATATGCATTGTGTCTACCACAATATCGATAGACGTAAGGTGCTTATGCAAGGATTGACCTTGATTATCATCGTTGAAAAGAACTGTCTGATGTCCTTGCAGGTGTTTGAGGCAAAAACTAGCCATCTCTACGGCTAAAACAACGTGGTTTTCAGCAAGAAATTGTATTTAGTCCACACATAATGTTCTTCTAAGTTTAGAGCTAAAGCAGGCAAGAAAAGAAGTGGACTCAGGAAAACATGCGGCGTTAGTAACATATATTTAGAATATGATGGGAAGTTGCTGTTGAAATCGATGATATGCTGAAGTTTTGGCATCATGTCTTGAAACTTATTATCTGGGCTTGATGTTTGAATTTGATTTATGTGTTCATTTCCTCTTTCAGTGGAGGATGAGGTTACAGCAAGTAGAAATCTTTGAGGTCCCGACCTCCATGGTTTGAATTTGTTTCCTCGCCATTTGGAATTGTATTACTGCCATCCTCCGAGATCTCCCAAAGTGACGGTTACTACCCCTCGCCCTAAGTCCTCATTTACTTTTCATATTATTACGTATTCCTTCCGTTTCACATAATTTGACCAACTTTTTTTTTTAACCGTCCTATAAAAATTGTTCATTTTTAAATTAAGAAAAATTTTGTATGTACTTTTATATATTTATCCTTTTTAGACTTTTCTTTTTATTAAATTTCTCTCTTCACATTTAAATCTCCATCAACTCATTTTGTCTCTCCTGATCCACTCTATTAGACTTTTTTTTTATTCATTTTTATTTTCTCATTTAACACTCCACTAACTCATTTCTCTCGTGATCTACTTTGTTCCCCTCCTCTCCTAAAGAGTAGAATGAGAAACACACAATATATCACTTAAATTCTTAATCTGCGTGTAAAAAAAAGTTGATCAAATCATGTGGGACGGTTAGAGTATTTTAGAAAGGTGATGTACGTGAGCGTAATAAGCTCAATCCTCGTGAGGGCTCATTATAATTAACCCTACAAACAACGGCTTCCGCCTCACAACACCCGCGTGCATTCAGATCACTCTCTTTGCCCTAAAGATCGGCAGTTTTCTAACTCGCCATTTGGTACACCTTATGACAATACCATGTCCTTTCAATCTTTCTACATCGTCATTCGTCGATCTATGCTTTCTAGGTTTCTTCATGTAACTTTGGTTCTTTCTTGCTAATCTTCTGAGGCCCCTGGGTTGCTTATGATACCATGTCGCGTCCCTCCCTGCACGTTGTCAGGTAATATGCTGCTTCAAAGCCGGAACCACCGCCATCCTCTTTGCTCCACAATTAACCACACCATATCCTTTCCCATGTTCAGTCACGTTCAACCACGATAGTGAAAGTGATCACAAGTCCTAGCTAAGAAAATAAAATCATTTGGTAAACAAATTTTTTTTGACCAACTACTTTTCTTGTAGAAAGAAAATATTTGCATGAGTACATGCACGAAAACTGAACAGTGATACTACCTTACCCATTTAAAAAAAGAAGAAGAAGAAGAAGAAGATTGGAATGACATGGTATTGTCAAGGAAAAATTACATAAAACACCCTGTGGTTTGAGGTAGTTGCAAAAAGACCCCATTTGTTATAAAAATTATAAAAAGGCACCCAAGATTGCAAAAGTGTTGCAACCCACGGAATTCGTTACGAAATAAAGAATTTGTCCAAAATACCCTTATAAATTGTCCAAATGCCACAAACCCAAGCCTCATTAAGGCCGACGAAAGCCAACAGGTGAGGCAACAGAAAGGGGATCGGATGGAAAGTGGAAGGGGAAAGGGGAAAGGGAGGGAACTTCGATCATGGATGAGGCTTGCTCGTGGTTTGTGGATCCGGCTGGTAGCAGCGGTGCAAGTGGTTCGAATTGATGGTGGCGGCAGAAATGGGCGGTGGTGGTCATGGATAAGGCGTGGTGAGGGTGGCGGCAGAAATGGGCGGCGGTGGTCGTGGATAAGGCGTGGTGAGGGTGGCGGCAGAAATAGGTGGTGGTGGATGGGGCGTGCGAGGGTGGCAAGTTACGGACAGAAACAAATGGGCGAAAAAAATGGCCGAACCTACAGCCGGCCAAAGCTAACCGCGACCGCAATTGACATGGGCAGATCTCGCAGAAAGGAAGGGCAACGATTGGATTGAAGAAGCCAAGAAGGAAGAAAGAACTCGCACTTGATGTCAAAATCTGATTGTTGGAACATTACTGCACGTCCGCCTGCGGTGTGGTAAGGCAGCACCCTGTGACTTTGGCCTTTCACCACCACGACCTCCGGCCAAAAACAAATTGTGGAATCCAAAACCGGCAAACAGATCTGGGTGGAGCAGGTGGTAACGCAGCGATTATGATGAAGCAGGTGGCGGCGGTTAGGGTTTGATTGATTGGATTAGGAAAGAAAATCAAGATTTGGAGAGAGAAGAAAGAATAGAGGGCATTTTTGTCATTTCTTAAAATAATCTCTATCAAACGCACTCTTTAGGCGAGTGACCATCACATGCCGTTAGTTTGGACGCCTTTTTTGACGGTTGTAACACTTTTGTAACCTTGGGTACCTTTTTATAATTTTTATAACAAATGGGGTCTTTTTGCAACTATCCCAAACCATAGAAGTATTTTATGCAATTTTCCCTATTGTCAATCTTAAGATTTTTCAGTTCCGTCAATTTTCATGAGTTTGCCAAAACTCTCTCTCTCTCTCTCAAATGTACTCTCTCCCTCTAATGTTGAATCTTTTTTCTCTAATAAACCTAATATCCCTTTCGTTTATCACTCTATGTCATACGTATAAGTGTAGTTTCTCTTATTTTTTCCATCATTTTTAATATCTTTTCATTCTCTTCTTGCTTATCTTTAGTACAAACCTCAATGCACGTGTAATTATTACTATTATTATTTTTATATGAGAGAGACTATATCTAGTATTTACTATTTTATTTCTTTATTTGTGGCTAAAAGACTAATAATTATCACTAAAGTTTATTACTCATGACAAAAAGTGTTAGGAATTCATAAAAAAAAAAGGTTGAAATAAGGTTTATGTTATTACTATTATCACTATTACAAGTTCTATAATTAGTACGAGGTACACAAGTATGAGTTTTCTGATAAAAATTTTGACGGTTTATTATTTTTCGCATGCAACACAAATGGTCAAACTAATGGTGACACTTGCGATGTTGGAGCCCACATACAATATGCGACTGAGTAAATAGCATTCTCAATTATTAAAGCACTTTGGCAAAAATGGACTATTATCAAACTTTTTGCAATAAATAAGAGTACTCATAGAAACATACAGTGAACTTTGTCTATGAAAACTTTCAAACATAATACATTAAGAATAAAGAATGTGGGAGTTTAATGAAAAAAAAAACAAATGGGTACAGAAAGAATTGCAATTTTTTTCCAAAATCTAAAAAAAGATAGGTGAAAGTAGGGTTTTAAGCATCGGAAGGATCGATCCAATGCCTGCCGTTGACAAAACTCTTGACAAGGAATGGGTGGGCTGTCTCGTAATCCAGCTCACGTGCCCAAGAGGCTCCTCGAACTGCTCCAACTCCTGGGCCCCAACATTTGTACACTCCAAAAAAGGCAGTCCTGCAACACCAATAAATAAATTCTTGATTTAAAAAGCGAGTCCATTTATGCGGTCAGTTTACAAGGTCACGTGCTCGGGTATCATGAAATGTTAGGATACTTTAACTGAAAATAAACAAAGGGAAGGAAGGGACGAAGAAGTGGGCCTTACCTGTTGTTGTTGATGTGGTCCCAGTCATCCCAGCCACGATGGGCCACTACGTCATCAAAGTATGTGTAGGAGAAGACGATTCTAGAGTACTGTCCCATGGCTCGGCCCACATAAAGTGGGCCTGTACCCGTCACCCTGCAGCCCACGAAAGCAAAGCCCGTCTTCTCGTCCGGCGACTTCCTGTCCTGGGCCGCGATTGACCCGAATCTGGTCGCTATAGAGTGTAGGTCACAGTCCTGTACCAATAAATCACGGTCAACCCATATAGCCCCCGTAGTATCCACAAATTAAAGGCCCTTCGTTTTTCATTTTCTGTTTTTATTTTATCATTTTCGTATTCAGTTAGAAAATATAGTTATGTATTTTTATTTTTTTAACCAAATTCTTTTTTGCTAATTTTCTCTTACAATGAATGACATTTTTGTGCTGTTCATGTTAGATTTTTTGAGAACAAAAACAGAAAATGGTGAACGTACACTACAGAAGAACTCTCTTTAGTCATTATTACAAAAAACTGAAAATAAAAATGATAAACAAACCGGGCCTAATCGTCCCAGTATTTCTCCTTTTCCTTTTGTGTACCATCAAAAAAAAAAAGGAGAACCCATCATTTGTTTATTTTGGAAGTCACAAATTTGGAGTCCCCAATCTAAAAAAAGTGAAGAAGCTCACCATGTCGAGTATTCTTGTACTTTACGAGTAGGTTTGTGCGTTCAGGGTATACAATGAAGACGTGGATGACAGTCAGGAACAAATCCTATGTAGGGCTGAGGGAGCAGGGGGAACCATGGTCTCCCCTCACATGCCACTAAAATATGCTTGTATTACCTACTCTATTTGGTTAAAGCATAGTCAACGAGTCGGGAAATCCTAGCAAGCTTATGGCTCACCCCATATATTGAAGACATGACCGAAATGATGGCGCTTTAATTAGAATGTTACACGTAACAATCACATTTGAATATCTTACTAAAAGCACTTTCATAAATCTATGATGAAGCATATATTTTACAATTTATTTGCAAGCACTGTGCACGACGTGGACTGCTGTACGTAATTGACAAAGCTACCTCCCTTTCTGCTTTAAGACAAGCAGTGCAGACAAAGGGGGCAACCAACAGCTTTCCCCTTGGCTAACCCTACCCATCATTGTTTAATTACTGCTCGTAATCCGCTTTCTCGAAAATAATTGCAACTTTAAGCTTTCAAGTGGCAAAAGAAGTCCAAAAGAAGAAAGCACCAAAAATGTCAAAAGTTGGGCACGTGCTCATGAAGAAGCTGCTTACTTTGTACATGGAACGTCCATTGCCAAAGATGAAGTCTATAGACCCCTCAATGTAGCAGTCCTTGAAGTAGTGCCGGCCGGCGTCGTCGCAAAGAGTGTCCTGTGCACCGTAGAATCCGCACCCCGAGAAAAACGCCTTGTCCCCGGATATCCTGAATGCCACCGCCTGCCGTCCATGCATCCCCGGCATCGGAGCTGGCGCAGTGTTCTACAGCATGCATGCCAATTTTCAAGTTTAGTTACTCTATTAGCCGTAAGTTTAAGCTTCTTTCAACTTTATTGGGCGTTTTAGGTTGTTTTGAATAGTGAATAACATGTGCGCGACACTGAAAAATAATGTCGTAATTCTCAAGAAATTATGTGATAATCCTCATACCTTGAAGCTTATGTTTCTAGCAGAGAAATAACTGGCATATACTGTGACAGAAGCTGTATGATAAGTACGCAGTTGTTGTCCGTCAGGTCCACGATCACTTGCTCGATCATGCCATTCGATCACTGTCGTGTCCCTCCCTGCACCTTGGAAGGTAATATATGGCTTCAAAGCCGGAACCACCACCTTCTCTCTGCTCAACACAATTAACCACACTATTATGTATTAGTTCTCGTAGTCACATGCAAAGCACACAAACTGACCTGTAACACTTCAGAAACCGAAAAGTAATTATGACAAAACAATGAAACATGTCCAAAGTGCTTTAATTTGTCTTTTTTCTGAAGACACAACCAAGTTCCATAATGCAAAAGCACGTTAGCAAAGTACTAATGAGCTGAATATTTACATGTAATAACCGGCACCGATGAGGATAACGACATTTTTCCGGTTGTTAAAGGGGACGGCGTCAACGGCAGCTTGAACCGTTTGGTAGTCGGCTGAACCATTCACGTCAACGGTGATAAGACGGTGGCCGGAAGGTCCCACCCACGTGCGGTTATGCTTGGTGGCGTTAATGCAAGTTGCCTGGGAACTACCATTGGTGGACAAGAGGATTGGACGAGAGCTTGAACCTGTTAAACCTGAGAGGAACACAAGAAAGAAAATACTGGTTAAGCAAGAGTTGAGTGAAGCTGCCATTGGTGAGAACAGCAATTATACTAGTTTTACAACGGTAGAAAGTGACAGAGATTTAAATGTGGATTTATGGGAAGATTCAATAAGAGAATGTTTGCTGGGAATGCTGGGCATTGATGAGTTTGTTATCTCTGTTGAAGGACTGAGCTGCGTTGTTGTACATGGTATTAAGAGAGAGAGAGAGACCTATATATATATATATGAAATATTGGCGAACTGCAACGGTCATCTTTTGCATCCTATTGGTGACTAGCCTCGACTTGGCTAACTCTTTACTTTTAAGGAGAATATAAGTAGTAAGCACCTGAGACAACACTGGTCATAGGTACTTCCTTTTCTATAGCAACAACGACGACGATGATTTTATGAGCTCTACATTTTATCGTTTGAACTCGATAATGATCGTTAGAGTCATTAAACTGCTGTTGAAAACATTTCATCATGTAGCTAAATGCATAAGAAGAGCTCAAATGACCTTTTAGAACTAACATGTTAATCACTTGGTAATGGGAACCACACATATGTAAAAACTGACTTGTGTCTCATCTGCCCAGTACTTACAAAGGGCAGACGAGATTGCATTCGCCTTGAGTTATAACTGTTAATTGCTTAGTTTTAAAGTGTTAACTCTCTTCACTTATTGTTGCAAAGTAGGAAACCAACCCTCCAAGGGTGGCTAAAATCGTCGCTAGATGTCACTAAGCAAAGCGTTCGCCACAAAATAGAAGTACTTAAGAAAAGTGCAAAAGTTAACCCTTTCTCTTCCGCAACATTCAGAACGGTAATGTGGCCGTGGTGTGCACGTTGATGATGGTCCAGGTATGGCTTAATACCATTTTGTATTTAAGTTGGCTCATTCCCGTGAAGGCCGTGAAAGGTCAATTCTAGGCCCCACGTCGTCTCAAGAGTCAGAATTTTCGAACGTTGGGACGAGAGGCATGAGACAAAATAAGCAAAGTCGTACGGTGCTGATATATTCAAGTCGACGAAAATGCCCCTTTTGGAGAAGTGGAAACAGGAAAGACCATCAATTTTTTGATTTTGTTTCTTGAAAAGCAGAGAAATTTATTGAAATTTAAACACACTGATGAGTCACACAACGTAGGGTGACTCTCCCACTAGAGTCAAAATAGAGGTGATTAGCCAAAAAGATCGGCACTTGTTCCCATATCTGAAAATTGGAGTGCTGATCCACCTCCCGTTTTGCCATGATGTATGCCAAAAGTTTATTTTTCGATACCCATGGGAAACCGTTACCTGCCAAGCACGTTTAAGAAGTGTCATGCAGTCCAAAACCAGAGTTTCCATAAGGGGTTTGGGGGATTATCATTTGTTGGTAAATCAATAACTGATTTTATTGTCTATGTCAATAACAAATTTATGGCATTGTTGATCCCACGCAAGCATGAGACCATCTCTCACAGCCCACCATTTAGCGGTTTGACTATCGAAATAGTGCAAACGACGGGTACAGCCCGACACCCAGCGCTCTTTGTGGTCTCTGATGATAGCCGCCGCTCCTCCTGTTTGCTGGGTATTCTGCGCACTACCATATGTGTTAATTTTCAGCCAATGGGGGGGGGGAGGAGGGATCCAGCCTACTAAAGATATATCTGCTGGAAACGCTTGCTGCTTTTGGTTGCTTAAGAAGATGTAGTTGTGTTAGAGCCTTGGCTTGTTTGATGATCGTGTGAACTTCTGGAAACGGTTCTGCTAATTTACAGACTCCTAAAAATAATCAATCTCCTAAGAATAAGGCTATGAATCGGGTAATCAATCACCTATGAATAAGGTTATGAATCGGGTAATCAATCACATGATCTCAGCCATACAGTCATATATACAAACGATTACATATCTATATTTGCATCCAATACCCCCCTCAAGTTGGAGCATGAAGATTACGAATGCCCAACTTGCGAGTAAAATGGTCAAACTGTGACTCGCCCAATGCTTTGGTGAATATATCATCAGCGAGTTGAGTGTGAGAAGGAACAAACTGAGGATGAATGTTGTCCTTAATTATTTCGTCAAGAACAAAATGACGGTCCACCTCAATATGTTTTGTTCGTTCGTGAAAGACTGGATTCTTGGCAATATGCAATGCCGCTTGGCTATCACAAGAAAGATGCATTGCAAAATTATGTGTGTTAGCCCTATGGTTGGATAACCTAGGCTTACATCTTGTTTTGATGATAATTACACATTGATTAGGTTCTAATGTGTGCTTTGAGTGAATTCTTAGTAGATATATACATGACACTCATGAAGACACATTTGAGAAGTTGGATAGATGGATTGAAACCAAAGAAGCTTAAAGTTATAGTGGGCATACTATGGAAGCTTCATCAAGTCCTATGTCAAAGAGCAAGAAAGAATGCAAATGCTAAGTTACTACGATTATGATTGGTTTTTACTATTATGTAACTAGTCTTGGTTTGATGGTTGGATTGATGACTATGACCTAAAAAGACCTTAGGACACCTTGTGCATTGCATGTGAGTTCATAACCTTTTACACAAGTGTGGTTCTTAAAAATGAGTGAACTTTGGAGCTCACTCAGATTTTCTCAAAAACTATTTTGGTACCAATATTTTCATATCTTGATAAAAAAATTCATTAGCTTTCCAACGCAAAAAACGGCATCTCAATCCGATTTTTCTAGAGAAAGTTATGCCCAAAATAGGAAAGGGGGTTCCGTGAGGCAGCTGATAGGCAGTAGGGTAATACAGTTGACTGTATTTGAATCCAGTCGACTGCATTGGTCAAAATTCAGCTCCAACGGCTATTTTAGAGGGATTACAGTCGACTGCATTGGTAATACAGTCGACTGCAATGACAGTTTTGCCCATATTATGCCTATATTTCATTTCTTCTCTATATAAATGAGTTGGGGCTTCATCATACATTATGGAAACCACATTCTAAGTCTCCATTCATTAGAGAAACATTAAGGCTCATAGATTAAACTTTTCTCTCTCCATCTTCATGATTTTACATCATTAAAGAGAGCATCTTTGTGAGCAACTCTTTGATTGAGAGTGAGCATTCTTCAAGTCATCAATTCTCTCATCTCTCTATTATACTAGAGCTTCATTTGTACTCATTTCCTTTCAAAAAGGTTTCTTTGTACACAATTGATCTTTATAAAAGGATTGTGATCAAGGTTTGGGTTTGTCAAGTCTTGGGTGAGCTTTGCAGATTCAAGGCTTGTGCTTGGTGTAGGAATATCACCAAGTATTGTAAGGGTTTTGATCTTGACCCAGAAGAAGATTGTTGCTAGTGGATTCTAGTGCTCCTGCAAGGGACTTCCTTGAAGAGGTGGATGTAGGCTTGAGGGTAGTTCAAGCCGAACCATTTAAATCTCCTTGTCAAGTATCTCTAACTCAATCTCTTTACTTATTGCTCTTTAATTGTTTGAGATTGTTTAGTTAGCATCTTCATTGAATTATTACTTGGTTTGATTGAGATTTATGATTGTGCTTAGTTTAAATTCTCCATTAATTTTCAAAAACCCTATTCACCCCCTCTAGGGTTGTTTTATTGGTTTCAATGTGAAACACCAAGACTCCTCAGAATACCTTTCAACCAAAGAAGTTCACCCGTAGTTAGGGATGGCAATTTGATCCGCAACCGGCGGGTATCCGCCCCGCCCCGATCCTATAGGAGCGGGTTTTCTTTACTTTGACCGGGTTACGGGGCGGGTATGGTATTTAAAATTTAAACCCGCAGCGGGTACGGGGCGGGTTTGGTATTTAGTTTAACCGCCCCGCGCCCCGCCCCGCCCCGCGCCCTGTATATGTTTTATGTTTAGTTTTTATCCTAACCCTAGATCTAGGCAATCTCAGCCGTCCATCTCAGAATATAAATAGTGGACAAAACCTTTCTCTTTCTCAGCCTCTCTTCTCTGCCGCCCCCATCTTCTCTCAATTCTCTGTGTTCTCTCAAAGCTCATAGGCTGAACGGCCATGGCCTCCACGGACCAGCCACCTAACGTCACCTTCTCTCTGCCAATAACCGATCTCTAGTCCACCACTGAAGCTCCTGCTACAGCTACGCCGAACGGCGACGGCGCAACAGCAGATACGGCGCAACTGGTTGTGGCCCCGAGTTTGCCAAGTGCGATAGCTGCTGATACGTCGCGTCCATGAGAGCTTCAAGGGGCGCTGGATCTGCGGCCTCTGCGACGAGGCGATGCGATCGGAGTGACGAATCGTCAACGACTGGTGATGGGTGATAATGGTGTGTTTGCCGGCTGTTGTGCCGTCGGTAGGCTGTGTCGGCGGTGCTCAAGAGTAATTGTGCCTTGTTCTTCTTCTGTCTCAGACTGGTTGTGGCCCGAGTAAGGAAAGATCGGGGCGGGTCGGGTTTCCTAAATTACCTTAGGATCGGGGATGGTATTCCATTCTTTTGACCCGGTGCCGGGGCGGGGCGGGGCGGAGTGGGGTCTCTGAACTAGCGGGGCGGGTTCGGATTTAATAAGATCCGCATCCGATCCGCCCCATTGCCATCCCTACCCGTAGTCATTGCCATGGATCTATACTCTGCTTCTTCGGATGACCACGACACTGTATGTTGTTTCTTAGTCTTCCATGATATGGGTGAAGTGCCCAAAAAAATAATCCATCCCGTGAGTGATCGTCTAGTCAAAGGACACCCTGCCCAATCAACATCACACCAACCATATAACCGTAGATTGCATTCATTATTCAAAAAAATACCTTGACCTGGATTTCCTTTCAAATAACGCACCACGCGAAGAGCAGCCTCCCAGTGTTCCTCTCTCGGTTGTTGCATGAATTGAGAGAGGACATGAGCACAATAGGCTAATTCAGGCCTTGTAAAGCATAGATAAATCAGATGTCCCACCAACCTACGATAGCGTTCCGGGTCATCAATCAAGCGTCCAGTAGCCAGGGCCAACCGGTGATTTTGCTCTAGAGGGACACTTGCTGGTTTGGCGCCTAACAAGCCAACCTTAGAAATAATATCGAGAGCATATTTCCTCTGGCACAAGAAAATTCCTCCAGGACCTCTCGTAACTTCAACTCCTAAAAAATATTTCAATGCTCCCAAATCTTTCATATGGAAACATTCATTGAGATATGTCTTGAACCTTTGGATAGCTGCATGATTATTTCCAGAGATGATTAAATCATCTACATAGACGAGGACATTTACTTGAACAACACCTCTTTGCAATGTGAAAAGTGAATAATCAGAATATGATTGCTGAAAACCATATTCTTTCAAGGCAGCTGACAACTGTGCAAACCAACATCGTGGTGCTTGCTTTAGTCAATAGAGAGATTTTTGTAGTCGACATACCTTTCCGGGAATTGTGACTCGAAAACCAGGAGGAAGTTTCATGTATACCTCTTCTTGGAGATCCCCATGCAAGAAAGCATTATGAACATCCATCTGATATAACTCCCATTTCTTGGCAGCTGCAACGGCCAAGAATGCCCGTACGGTGACCATCTTTACAACCGAAGCAAAAGTGTCAGTATAGTCGATCCCTTCAATTTGATGATTGCCAAAAATCACTAGACGTGCCTTGTTGCGTTCCACAGTGCCATCAGAATTATACTTGATCTTATAAACCCACTTGCAACCGAGGGTTTCTTACCGGGAGGTAAATCCTCTATCTCCCAGGTTTCATTATTCTCCAATGCCTGTATTTCACGCTGCATTACCTCCCGCCATCGTTCATCTTTCACAACTTCAGAGAAAGTTGTTGGCTCATGGTCTGCATTGATTGCTACAAGAAAAAGTTCTATGTCGCAAAGAAAATTTGTCACAATTTTACATAGTGTGCTATAGGATAGGGTGTACCTGAGAGATGTTGTAGTGTGGGGTGAATGAACAGGTGGACTTAATTTTCGGATCGTATTAGTAACATAATCATGCAATCGAACCGAGGCTTGCTTTCGACGATGCCCACGACCGAACTGCTCTTCCATATTCCCTTCATCATCAGGTCGAACTTCCTGGGCAATGGGGTCAGCTACATTCTGCTCAGCACTACTACAGGTTGCTCCTGAACATTCTGTGCATTTCACTACCTCGCTGATGATGCTCATGTCCTCCATGGGCATCCCCAGTACCCCCTGTCAACCAAGTCTCCATCAATCCGAAATTCCTCATCAACGACATAGTCAAGAAGTAATTGTCCCATAATGTCATTGGTGGTGCCATTCTCTAAAATTGCATAAGGAAATTCGGTCTCATAGAAATCAACATCACGTGACACAAAAAATTCTCTAGTCTCCAAATCATACAATCTCCATCCTTTCTTCCCATAGGGGTATCCAACAAAAATGCACCGATGACTTCTACTGGCAAACTTATCCTGCGCCTTTCCTTGAATATGTGCAAAACAGAAGGACCCTAACACGCGGAGATGCTCATACTCTGATGCTTGACCATATATAATTTCAAATGGAGTTTTGCCATTTAAAATTGATGACGGAGTTCGATTAATCAAGTACCCTGCCATTAAAACACACTCTCCCCAAAAACTAATTGGAAGATGACCTTGAAAACATAAGGCACGCGCAACATTCAAAATGTGACGGTGTTTTCTTTCAACTCTGCCATTTTGCTGAGGTGTTCCTGTGCATGAGGTTTGAAAAACAATTCCATGTTCTAAGAAATAATTTTTCATACAAGTGAATTATGTCCCATTGTCACTCCTTACAATGTTAACCTCATTATTGAATTGTCTAGCAATCATGGCAAAGAAATTTTTCAAGGTTTAAGACACCTCTGTCTTATCAATAAGTAAAAATATCCAGACACTCCAAGAATAATCATCAACAATTGTCAAAAAGTTTGAAGCTCCACAAGAGGAGGGTGTTCTATAAGGACCCCAAAAATCGCAATGAATTAACTCAAAAATGTCTGAAGCTCTATGATCACTTAAAGAGAATGTGTCTCTGGTTTGTTTTGCCCGTTGACATACATCACAACTTTTATTCAAAATACCACTACTCTTCTTACGATTGACTACAGGAACAAACTTGGTCACTTGCGGAGAAGGATGTCCCAAACGCTTGTGCCAAAGATTGAGGGAGCATGCACCGTTCACTTTCATTGCCTTTATGCTTGGTATCGCCTAGAAATAATAAAGTCCAACTCGTCGTTCACCCGTACGAATCAGCATCCTAGAAGTGAGCCCTGTATAACACACAAACTGTTAGTGAATTGCACAAAACAATCTAGATGATCTATCAATTGCGACACAGAAATTAGGTTGCAAGTTAAGCCGGGCACATAAAGCATATCTTTAAGAATCAAATTTCCTCCAAGGACGATTGAACCCTCTTTAATAGCTACTGCATTATTTATATCTGGCAAAGCGACATGACAACTTGAAATTTCCCGCACATCACGTAAGTTCTTTGCGTTGCCCGTCATGTGATTTGACGCCCCTGTATTGATGATCCAAAGATTGTGCTTACCAATCATCTTCTCACTCGCATTTGGTTTTTTGACTCTTCAACATCGCAAAAAGAGTCTGCCACTGCTTTGTACGTAGTCCAGGTGTCCCCGAGCTCTCTCTATCAACTGCGTTGGCTACTAAGACGAAAGGTCCTTCTCCTGCTATCTGAACAGCAATTGCACGCGATGTTCCACCTCATCCACGACTTCCACTATGTCCCATCTTTTGCTGTTGTTGTCCTCTACCATGGCCACCTGCTTTCCTATCACCACGAGGATGATCGCCCCACCATTCAGGGTAGCCAACGAGTAGAAAATAGTTCTCCGACTCATGGCCAGAGCGTTTACAGTTGGAGCACACCACGTTCTTGTCCTTCCATTCACCTCTAGTTCGGTAGGCTGCCGTGTTTTGGACTGCAAAGGCCATAGCTTCACCTCGCTCTTCTTTTTCGTGAGCAATGGTTTTCACTCTTTCTTCTTGTATCAAAGTCGAATAGACTCTGTTAAGATTTGGCAGTGGATCCTGGGTAAGGAGATTGGATCGCACCGTGCCGTAAATAGTTTCATCGAAACCCATGAGGAATTGATGCACTTTCTCCTCTTCCCGTTTCTTCTCCAAGACAGACCTGAGATCACAAGTGCACTTCCCGTACTTGCATGTCGACATCTATTCAAAATTTGCAAGTTTATCCCATATCATCTTCAGTTTGCCATTGTAATTAACAATGGTCAAACCCTTCTATTTGCAATTAGTGAGTTCCGTCTTTAGTTGTTGAATTCTCGGTCCATTTACGACCGAAAATCTCTCCTTAATATCTGTCCACAAGTCCTGGGCTACCTCCACATGAGATATAATTGGTCAAATGGTAGGTTCAATGGTGTTTCTAATCCAAGAAACCAACAAAGAATTGATGGTCCACCAATCTTCAAGATCTGAAGAGTTTTCATCTGGTCTTTTGATTGTTCCGTCGATGAAGCCGAACTTTTTCCTTGCTCTTAAGGCTGTCCGAATCGAGCGAGCCCACTCATCGTAGTTCTCACCTTTCAACTGCACTTGTGTTATGATAATTCTAGGATTATCATTTGTCGTCAAGTCATATGGAGAAATTGTCTTCCTTTGGATCGCGTCTTTACCATCATCTTGAGCCATGGTTTCAGTACTTTAAAATTTTATGGAAGAAGATGGTGGCTATGATACCATGCTAATTTACATGGGAACCATGATATTCTCATTATCACCAAAGTGTCTATATATACAAGAGTTTTTCTACCTAAACAGACTCCTAAAAATAATCAATCTCCTAAGAATAAGGCTATGAATTGGGTAATCAATCACCTATGAATAAAGCTATGAATCGGGTAATCAATCACACGATCTCAGCCATACATCCATATATACAAATGATTACATATCTATATTTGCATCCAATAGGTTCATTTAGGATGGGCAATTTGTTTCGAAACATCCAAATAAGGGGATAAAAGCACATATGATATTCCACAGAGTTCTGTGAGGTTGATCTGCCTTACTAGTCCCTAAATTAATTTTTCACCAAACATGGAAAGGCTTGTTTTGTTGGCGGGTGGTAATGGCTTCCCGGTTTACAAGGCTCCAAATGTTCTTTATAATGGGGAACATCCGAAAACAGTGCTCGACAGACTCGCGTCTTCCGCAATCATGCGGACATAGCTTAGAGGCCAGCCACGTGAGTTTGGATCGAACAGGAAGGGCATAATGGTAGCATTTCCATAAAAGACTTTGAATGCGAAGTGAGCATTTTAGTTTCTAGATCCACATCTAATCACCTTGATCAGGTATGGAGTTTATTTGAAGAAATTTATAGGCCGAGTTGACAGTGCAAACACCTTTGCCGTAAGGCCATATGATCAGGTCGCTTCTATTATGAAAAAGTAGGAGAGGAATAACTATTATGAGATCCATAATATGGGCCGATAAGATATCTAGCAGAGTATCTCTATCCCAGCTATTGTTTACTATGACATCCTTCACCCTAAAGTTATTTACATCATAAGAAAGAGGACCAATCATGAGGCCCTGATCAGGCCTGCCGGGTGCCAGTTTTGATGCCAAAAGGAAATACTCTCCCCATTTCCAATCTTCCACCAAATTCGTTTTGCCAGAGTATCGCGCACTTTGATAACTTGTTTCCAGAGTGAAGAGCTATTTGATTTTGCTTCAACTTGCTAGATAGAGTCATTTAGGTGGTATTTGGACTTTTAAGCTAAAGCCTGTAGAGAATTGGGGCTTAGCAATAGCCACCACACAATGTTTAAAAACATAGCCTCATTGTCACACCAACTTGCGAATACCAAGACCGCTAGTCACCCAAAGGGCAGTATTTTTATCTCAGTGGAGAGCATGCCACTCTCTTTCACTCTCATAGTGACCCCAAAGGAAATTTCAACTTAAAGAGTCCAGTTTAGCTGCTATATTATTTGGAAGGACATAAGCCTGCATAGTATATATAGGAATAGAGTTGAGGACTGATTTGATAAGAGTAGTCCTTCCCGCGAAAGAAAGGGAGTGAGTCCTCCAAGTTGCTAACTTTGAACCGATTTGGGTGATGAGATGAGAAAATAGTCCATTTTAATCTGGCCTTGCGTAAGGGGAACACCCAAATAGTTTTCAAAACGGTTTGTGGTTTGAATCCCAGCATGTTGACTAAAAAAATGGCGGATGTCACGGGTGTATTTTTTGAGAAAAAGATTTTTGATTTGTTCATATTTATCTTAAGCCCCGAAGCTGCACTAAAAGAGTTAAAACACATGGAGATAGTGTCAAAAATTTTCCTTGTTTGCATGGCCAAATAAAAGAATGTCTTTCGCAAATAAGAGGTGCGAAATGCCGAGACCAAAATGGGCAAGTTTGATAGGCTTGATCTTTTTCATCTTTTCATCCCGTTGAAGTTGATCAGAGAGAGCATTCATGCACAGGATGACATAGGGTCCCCCTACCGAAGGCCACAATAGGGATGGAAAAAGGTAGATGGTTTACCATGCCATAAAATCGCATATTGAACTGAGGTCACACATCTCATAACAAGGCAAATGAAATCTTTAGAAAAACCATGCTCCAGGAGAGTATTGAAAAGGAAAGACCATTTTAGATTGTCGTAGGCTTTCTCCAGATCAAGCTTGGCCATGAACAAGCCTCCTTTACCCTTTTTCCGTCTTAGGTTGTGGAGAATCTCATTTGCGATTATAACATTATCCGTGGCACGTAGGCTTTTGAGAAAGCTAGTTTGGCTTGGGTAAATAATGGCATCGATCCGGGTACGGAGTCTATTAACCAAAATACGAGAAATAACTTTATAATTCATGTTACTACAGGCTAATAGGTCTAAAATGGGAAACAAACTCAGGGTTTCTACACTTAGGAACAAGAGCGTTGTGAGTTTTATTAGAGTCTCCAGAACGGTTTTTTGATGGAAGCAGCTTTGCACAAGATTAAAAAGATCGTTGCCGAAGATGTCCCAATATTTTTGAAAAACGCCAGGGTGGTAGCCATCCGGCCCTGAAGCCTTATTCGGTCCCATGTTAAAAAGGGCTTGCTTAACCTCCTCAAGGTAGGGGGTATTACCCAAATCAGATAAACTAGGATTTGATCTAAAGTTATTTGGGATGGACCAGTCCCTATTTTGGTTAGGGTGCCGGTTACCTGCATATAAATGTGTAAGTTGATCTTGGAACAAATTTTGGATTTCTTGATCATCCAAAATCTAGCAATTATTGTTATTTTTTATCAAGCAAATGTTGTTTCTCCTGCAGCAGTTAAGGGTGGATAGGTGGAAAAAATGAGTGTTGCGGTCTCCCTCGCAACTCCACTGAGTTTTTGCTCTAAGCTTCCAATAATCGTGTTCTTGAGACAAAATTAAGTTGTAACTATTTTGCAGGTCTACTTCTAAATTGCACAGAAAGTGGGAGAAGCGCACAACCAAGCTCTTTTGGATTCTCGTAGTACGATAAAGGAGATCCCTTTTTTTTTTTTCCTGAAAATGTCTCTGAAAACCGCTTTTTTTCATACTAACAGGTTTGTAGTCAAATTCTCAAGCTTGGCCACAAACGAAGCCTTATGCTTCCCCAAGTCCTGGCTATAGTAGGTTTAAGGGTTGGGGTGATAAAACCAAGCGGTTCCAAAGCGAGAAGGTTGAGAATTATTTCCGTTCCCACTTTGATTTGGTCTAAAAGGCTGAAGAAGGATGGGGTGGTAGTCCGAATGAGTGCGAGGTAGGTGGATAACCTAAGTGTTTGGGTACTTTTGGAGCCATGATTGAGAAGCTATGGCTCAGTCAAGCCTTTCATAAAGGTCAGACCTGTTGAAACGTCGTTTTGTCCACGTGAAAGGTTGCCCTTGAAAACCGAGATCAATAAGCTTAGCTTGGTGTATAAAATTTAAGAAGGTTCTCATAGAATGGAGGTTCAAAACTCTACCGCCCTATTTCTCATTTTGATTAGTAATTTCATTTAAATCCCCCATGAGCAACCAAGGAAAGTTTTAAGAATTCTGAATATTTAACAACTCATTCCAAAGCATATCTCTTCTAATACGAACAGGAGAAGCATAGATTGCAGTTAACAACCATGGTTTAGAGTTACTTACCTGGACCACAGCGTGGAGAGCCTGTGGTGATTCGTGCACAACGTCGATTTGGATTTGTTGGGAATGCCAAAGAAGCCAAATACCGCCACGGTAGTCGTTTCCATCAATGCGGTTATTGAGGTCGAATCCAAGAGTGCTTGCGATCCTTTCAGCATAAGTTGATGCAGAATCGGAGGCAGCAGAGGGCACAGGGGGGCACGTGGCCACCTGCTGCCATCCAACTCTTCCACATATGGCTTTGTGACACAGTCTTCTACAAGGTAGAAGACCAACGCTGGTAGCTTTTCAGCCCCCACCGCTTAGTCCATCACCAACATCCAGCAAAAGGAAAATCTGATATATTTTTATCGGGTCATCTCTCATGTCATCTCTTCTCTCTCTACCTATGTTCTTCTTATCCTAAACTTCCTTCAGTTTTCAGCTTTTTCATCAATAGAATTCGTATAGCCACTTGACATAACCATCAAAGCATCAACCATCTTCAGGCCATTGCTGAAGCCAATGACACTTCTTTTCATCATTTTCTCAAATCGTGTATTGTCGTCTCAATGATATATCATTCTCGCATGCGGTGGTCTTTTGTTTGTTTAATTTTTATAGTGACTGTGGTGTCGATGTTTATGACTAAATGTAAATCATGGTAAATAACATTGAAAAGAATGTGTTTTTACCCTTTGTAGTTTATATACATTGTGTTCAGATGTACATGGTGTACTGAATATAATGTTGTAGTGAAAAAACTTGGGTTGAATGATGGAAATGAGCCCAATCTTCATAGATTCTAATCAACCCATATTATATAAACTAGTTATAATTTGGAATTTCATTAGCTAGTAACTCCTGAGTAGTCTTGGAGTATTCAAATTATTGTCTCTCAAAAGCATTTATGGTAATTTAGAAAAAATGAAGTAACTAGACATAAAAAAAATGATTGGTTGCTTGCGGATTGAGTGCATGTTTAGAGCGGGTTTATAAATGACCACCGATAAAATTGTAAGAATATTTCACATGTACCCATTTGACTAATAAGCAACTATATAAAAAAGTGCATGTTTAGGGGTGGTCTAGTAAGCAATTACATTTTTGATTATTTGAGTAAAATTTGTCCGTCTAATAAGTGCTCACCTTGTGCATTTTCTCTGGCTCCGCTACTGAGTTGATGTAATTTTTTAATCTAGCGGGATGAGTGCTTCCGGTTTACGGAGTTGTAGTATGTCTTGAGCATGAAGATTGAAGCGAGAATTTCCCGTTCCATTACAGTTCTAAGCTATGATATTCTTAAATAAGAGGGTCTGGAAAGATTCTTGGTTCATAGTTCATGGTCCTCGGTTGGGGGCTGAGGTTGTACTCGGTTTCATCCCGGCCACACAAATATCTCTCCCGGTTGGGTTCGAATTTTCTGGGCATTTAGAAAGTAGCTCGGACGTCCCTCATCTGGCACGCTGGAGGATATGACGGTAACAACTATCCTCAGGAAAAAGAAAAAAAAAAGGCAGATCTCATAACAGAGTTATAGCAAAGAACAAAACACCTCGGAGGGAGTATGGACGGTCGTCACCCACCGGCGCCGTAAAGGAGCGAGAGAGCCTCCAATTTCGGGCAACCGCACCCTGGAGGCAACGACCAAATCAAACCTCCGAACCCCAAATCACCAGCTGGAAAAAAGGGACAAATTGGTGCCTACAGTTGAGGGAGAATCACAGAAGACCTACCCACCAATCTACAGTATGAACTCACCAGAACCGAGACGAACAACCACTGGCGAAATTGCAACTGGCGACAACCAAACCGGAGACCCATCCACAAAAAACAAATATCCCACCGGAACAAGCTCTGCAACTGCAAAAATCCAAAGCAGCGAGGCTGCCGAACTCGTCATCGCGGCGAAAGGACAAAAATCCGAGTTTTTACCCTTAATCAATCATTGTTAATACTTAATTATCTATTTATCCTATTTTAAACCTTATTTACCTATCTAACTCATTTTTGAAAAACTTGGTTTAAACCACGTTTTTAAAAAGTGGATTAAATAGGTAAATAGGTTCAAAATAGGGTAAAGAGGTAATAAATTATTAAAAATAAATTATTGAGGCAAAAACTCACAAAAATCCGGCGATCAATTTTTTTGATGATTGACATGTTATAGGCTAGACTAGACGCAGAGATACGGATCTTTTGCTGTAACAAATGACGTCAAGAATATGTTGTTTTGTAACTTTATTATCATAACGTAAATAGTATTTAATAATTAATATTGTTGATTTTGTATTGTTATTGGCATGAGAAAAGAACCGAAAATACGATAGTAAATTCTACGATGAACTTTTGGAGTCAATGTTATGATAGATTCGGTAGCACAACTATCACAGATGTGCAATTAGAAAGAGCAGAGCCTATAAATAAAGTTTTTATTGCTTTTCAAAGATCATTCCAGAAGTGAGCAAGAGAGACTCTAGTCACATTGTTCTTCGTTTAGAAGATAATATTGAGTAGAGTGTACAAGAGGTATCTAGTTAAATGAAGTCTTCACTTTTGGGATTTAACTCGTGGGTGCTCTTGGGTTGTATTTGTCTCAGTGTTCTCGCAGTACGAAGAAGGTTACACACCAAACAATATACACTCGTTGGAGCCTGAAGCACGTTAAATTTGTATCGCATTATTGCACCTACTTTCTTATATTACGGTTTTCTTTACTATTCGTTTTATATCATATAAGTCAATGTTTTCGCTGCATCCCATAAAGCGTACTAACAAAAGCATGGCTTACGAAAATCAAAGGTCTCCAAAGCCGTAACAAGAGGATCCATTTCTTGTCTGTGGGGTGTGTGAGTTGTTGTTGTCGGGGGTGAAGACAAGCTGATCTATCGGTCTCTGGGCTCAACTTGTTGGAAGTGGGAAAATGAAAAGCCTACAGCTTTTTGGACATCACCAAGAAATTAAAGCTGGAACCTTAAAAGTACCCTACAGTCCTGGGGTAGTTGAAGGCTGGACGTCTAAGGCTGGATTATTTAACCCCAAAACTATGCTACGACGAACACTTGTGTCTATTTTAACTCCCAGAACTTGCAAATTTTGATTTGTTCACGTATATATAGTCAATCCTGGTATTCTACGATACATGTCCTTCACAATATGAGACAAAATTTAGCTAAGATAGCCAAATGATCATACCAATGGCAACTTCTACTACTTGTATGGTTGGCAACCTATATCTGCTTACGCGGCCCAGACTACCAAACGCAACATTAACAGTGTTGAGCAATGTCAAGGTTTATCTTTGGTTAGTGTGACGTTTGTTTGGAATAGAGGCATAAGATATGTCACCAAAGTTGAACCTCTACTTCAGAAATTGTACTGGAGAACAATAAACCACGCATTGTTGATCGTTTCTCTACAAGATACAAGTGCTGCAATGTCTTCAACCACCTGCTCGCTGCACTTGAACAAGCACTAAATTTGCAGCCAACGGTTGCGATTTAAACTCTAGCCTAGTCATATAAAGTAACAGTAGAGTAGATTTGCACTGCAGTACTTTTCTTCCTTGGAAGAAAAGAGAGGATAAAATTTCAGTGGCAGTACATAGGATCCGAGAGAAGCGCCAAAATGAATCAGTAGTACAGTGAGCTTTAACGACGGAATCTCCTCAGCCCGTGTCCAAGCGTACACGGGAGAGCAACCTCCTGCTTCTCATTTAACATTAAAAAGCTGAGCAGGAAGCAAGGGCAGCCCAGAGAAAAATACCCCGCCCCGCTCATCTCCTCATCAAAAAATGTGTGTTTATAAGACCTGTCAAGATCTTGTCAAAGAATTCCCTTTAGCCAATGAAACATGGTGAGGCGGGGTTATGTATCAATACAGCTTGTTAAAACCAGCAGGCGGTGTAGACTCCCCCAATCTTGGCAAGAAAGCTTCCCTTTCAAGTGAAACCTGAAGGCAAGACAAGATTTTGACCATTGACACCCATAAAATGGGCGCGCAGCAGAAAGCGTAGACAAACACTGCTAGGGCTCTCACAACCCCGTCTGGGTACCAAGGGCAAGCCATGACTAGAAGGGTACCGAGGATGCCAAGCCAAGGTATTAGGACGGGTAGAATTGGCAGCAAGAAGGCGTTGACTGCAATTGATGATAGGGCAGATGCCCCAAGCAAATAAAGACTCCATCCGACAAGTGGATGAACCGTGTGAGGAATGATGAATACCGGGAAAATATAAGCCGCAAGGATGGACCATACTGCAATCATCTTGAGTCCAGTTTGTATGAAGGAGATACTCTTGTCTGCACGGCGGTAGCACAGCTTAGATAAGCTAGGCCGCGCTAGACGAGTAACTGCAACTATTCCCAGGTAAAACACAGCCTGGATGAATACCAATGGCATCTCTGCCCCATACCTATTACATTGAACGCCATTAATCAGTAAGGTAGCTACTCAAAGCAGATGTAACTTGACGAGTCAAATAAGTTGAAAAACAACCCCAGACATATCTACTAGTGACAAAGTGTCAAGTGTGAGGAGAAAGTAGAGAGAGAAAAAAAAAAAGATGAAACATTTGAAGTGAGTTTCATTCATGTTGAGCGGTGCACTCCCCCCTCATACTCCATAATATCCAAGGATTTATACTTCTAGGGTTCTCACTAATGTTGTATTTTTTATTTTATTTTTTGTGGTGGGAGGACAGACTGTGAACTAGGATCCTCCACTGCAATCTATCAGTGAATACTGAAGCCATATGGCGAGGATGTAGCATCAATAAACCAGTGACTTGGATTGCTAGTTGCCACATTTTTGGCTCAAAATGCGTGAAGCATGCTTCTCTTGCTCTCTTGGTCTTTTAAAACAACATAACGAGGCTGCAGTATATTGCACAAAAACCTTGTTTGTTATTCACAAAATTCTCGAGAAATGCAAGGGTTATTGTTGCCAAGTAGAACTACCATCTATCGCCTGTGTGAAGTTGTAATGAAGACATATTTAATAAGGACACTGTCATACCCTAGAGTTTGACGCCGTTGTTCGTGCCACTGGATTCCTAGTGGCAGGACAGGCCAAGACCACCAATACCATGGTTTTAACCATGGTGCGCCTGGGAAGGTAATCACACTGTTGGGTCCACAGGGTACGCTCCATCGCAGTCTCAGATCTGAAGCCAATGAGATTTATCAATGAAGCAACATTACTTTAGGAGGTTGGGTTAAAAGATAATCCTGGAAACACTTGGACATGCCATAAAGCTCTAGTGTTTTACTTACAGTAATAAGAAGCATCCATTTGGTATCCTAGTGGAAGTCTAAACGTTCCCTTGAGCTTGGTGCCATTTACTGGGGGATGAAACAGCGGCTGATCAAGTAAATCTGGGAAGTAGCCTCCAATAAAACCTTGGTCTGCTCCATCTGGGTTCTCTTTCCCAATTTCAAGCTCGTGAATCATGTTCTTGAATACCTCCATCGATGGCTGCAATTCCAATTCACACATGTTCTTATTTATAAAGGTTAAACTACTTTTTACTGACAAACACAAAGAGGAGGGCCAAAACAGCCACCAAATCCAAATAGAAAGAGATGAATTCTTTCCAGAAAAGTAGTTTGAATTCAGGTAAAAGTGAAGATTTAGAAACTTGCAAGGGGAATCTTAATTTAAATTCAAAGTTTGAAAGAGGATGTCTAAGCAGTAGTTCCATTTGGTAGATGATAACACAACTTAAGATGCATCATAAAACATCAGTTTACCATCTAACATGCAAGGAACAGAGAAGTTTTTATAGAATTAGTATATTGTGCTGAACACTTGGGAGTGCCCCTAGAGCACTTGTTTTAGATGACCCTTCTACTTTACTCTCTATAATTTGTAAAACATTCACGGAAAAGGAAGAATGGCCACCTATATGACTGTTTTTGATTAAGAAAATCATTGGGCGGTCATTCCATCTTGCAAGTTGCTTCAACTTTAAGGAGAACTTTGACTTAAGCATAAACACGAGAGGTAGGTTTTACCTGCAATACAAAAAGGCCAGTATGAAATATGCAAGGGTTGATGAAGACTGCACAGAATTGGCCACATTGGAATAATTCATCTGTTTTCCGGAGAAAAAGGTTATCTGAATCAAGCATGACCACCCTGTCGTAATCCACCAGGCTCCATGCATAGAGCTTGTTTAGTGTTAACTTGAATCTCCTATCGAAATTGGCCTGATTCTTGTATGGATTATTTAGATTCTCAACCCTCACTACTTTTGCCCCATCTTCTTGTTCCCTGAATCACAATTATTGCAGTCTCAATAACATAATGCAACGTAATTTGCTCTTCAATGCATTACGTGCTTCTAACCAGAGTACAAATGATGTTAGACTGGAGAACGTGTCCTACTCAAGAGTAATGCATACAAGTAGATTGCACATATGATAAAAAGAAGCGATTGCATTTGACAAGGAGATTCCGATTGACAGGTTCTGTGAGCTGTCCATAATAGATTCATCAACATCAAAGTAGTTGCTATTTTGATGCTCATTACCCGGGCTATCACTTTGATATCAAATTCCCACACTAGTGGAGAGATGGAATGGGCAAATTCATCAAATTGAACAAGCTTCACAAATTCAGGTGATTAGGCAGAGGATCGAACTTTGATTAACTCAATCACAAAATCAGTAAGTTGACACTTATGGTTGAACAAAGAAAAAGCGTACAGAGATTTTGGAAAACTTAATATAGGACATAAAAGTGTTCTCTTTGTTGGTCAATTAGTAAATACGGTCCTTAGTTGCAGGAAACTCCTAATATGGTGACGTTTCTCTCTCGGAAACTTGCTTTTGCGATCCCAAGTTAGGGGCTCCATGGAATCTCGTCTCAAGCTAATATGGGAACTCGATCCCGTTAGCTGGATAAAGATGCATGGAACAAGTGAGAGAGTACCTGAAAATCAAGCCCTTTTCAACTCAATTCCTTATTTCTCTATTTCTTCAAGTCCTTAAAGCCTCCTTGTCTGTTGCTGCTGGCTATGTAAACTATACTAAACAAATGATAATACTCTTTACGCATTTATTTATTCAAGCCGCTCCCAACCTCAGATTCTTCTTGGTGCTTATGCTCCCCCGCCCTTGTTCCCGCTCCTGCTCCCTCCCCCGCCCCCGCCCTTGCTTTGTGCAACTAAGATACGGTCAGCGTTGTCAGGCGTGGACAATAGGGCCAAAATTTCATGAGATTGAGAAATTCTCATTAACCAATTTGCTTTCTGCAATTTCTAACCCTCTTCAAAATAAGATATCTTTTATCAAACCGTGTATAGCTGGGAGCCCTGGAATAGTGCCGATGGCTGGTGAATATATTACATTAGGCACAAAAGTTTAGAGCATTTGCTTGGAATAAACAGCTAAGGTAATCTGCATATTTTAGGCATATGGACTGCC
Source organism: Escallonia herrerae (assembly GCA_033070095.1). Lineage (NCBI taxonomy): Eukaryota > Viridiplantae > Streptophyta > Magnoliopsida > Escalloniales > Escalloniaceae > Escallonia > Escallonia herrerae. The sequence goes on along the minus strand of JAVXUP010001750.1, from coordinate 72,169 downwards.
AGAAACTGACAATTTCCAGTGTTATATCAGTAATCAACCATTCCAAATAAGAAGACGATCAAATAACTGGCTCTCAGTTTTTCTAAAAACCTTAAACTAGAGAAGCATTTAGAGACCCTCTATATTTCTAAAGGGGCACATATTAACAGAGTCCTCTAATAGTTGTCAAACAAGCGACTTATATCACCATTTCCTCTCCCTCTCTTTTTTCTGCTTAGTAAATCCTTTTTGTTTTCACTGCATAACTCCCAAAAGGCTGCAGGAGTGGTTTGATAGTTGGTGAATTTAAGGTGGCCAATTTGTGAATCTCTTTATTAGGACAGTTGTACCGAAAGATAGAAAGAAAAAAAAAAGCAAGGAAATAGAAAACATGTTACTGGTGGCAAATGCCTTCACTCTTAGCTAGGCTTTTGATAGAATACTATCTGGGCAATGGCACAAAGACATTTTTCAATCGGGAGACAACTGTCAACCTCTTGGTTCCCTGTACCTGCGATGCAACTAGTAATGCTGATGCTACAGTTTGTTGTCATTATTGACAATCCCTGGAACTGGCCTTTTGCCAGATCACAAAGACCTAAGAACTGCCACATCCATGATAACTATTAATTTCTTCCTGGATGTAATTCAGATGATAAGTGTCAGGGACTCTACTACTACTACTACTACTGCGAATTACTCTGTGCAGTCTGCTTGGAATGAGAAGCCTAAGGTTCCTCGGGCTCCTTTTCTTTCTAGTTTAATTGGCATGATAGGCTGAAGACCTGAGAAAGCTTAAAAGGTGGCGAGTGACTGACGATGGTTTGTCTTATGCTCTCAGCAGTCTAAAACAGTGAATCATTGACTTTTAATTGCTCCTTTTCTCTTCCGAATTGGAGGAGCTGCTTGCGAGGGAATGGACAGCATATAAATGAAAGGACAAGGACATTGAGAATGCAACTATAAGCCTAAATGGACAGTGGACGGTCTGTCTTGAACAAGATTAGAAGATTGGTACTAGCTGCGGCTATAATCTTTAAGAAGATCGATTAGCCTGCTCAACTTTTAATCAAGGGCATAGAATACTACTGAGGATTGCAAGAAGTGTTACATGATTAGGACTAGGTTCTGTTCAATATGTAGTAGAGCTCCAGGGTATTGAGGGGGCATCCTACTGGATGGATGGATAGAAAGAAGATAATACAAAGCAATTACCATCCCCTATTCTAATGTAACAACACTTAAAGAGTCCTTTTTGAACAACTTTTTCTAAGAACCCACCTAAGAGAGAGAACCCATCTATTTATAGAGCATAGTTGTTGCTTTCGGATGTTGTCCAACATCTTTTCTTTTGTAAGAAACAAAAAAAAAGTTACACTATCAAGTTCCAAAAGTTGTCACAAACTCACAATAGCGTTATTTAATTTAAGATTTTGGCTACTAGTGAATTGGCACGGCACAAAATGGAACATACAAAAACATTTATGGTAATTGCGTGCCAAAAACAGAGTGGGATGTCTGCAAAAGATATCTGGTTACAAACCTATTGGTGAAACCTTCCATATTATAGAACATGTGGCAACAAGCAGGCCACAAGTGCAGCCTTTTTCCCTATATTATGTACTGGTTGATATTTTCAACACTAAGAAGTTGGCACCTTCTGACCCCTAAAGAAAAGGTCGACACACTTTTGAATTCCCTAATACTGCCAAATTTTTCTCTCCTTCGTAACTAAGGCTGTAATGCGCGCAACTATTCTACTACCAACTACTACTACTACTACTACTATAGAACTTAGCTATGCGCAAATTTTGCCAAATTAAAAAATGAAAACTTTTAACCAGAAACGCGTGGCAGTTTATCTTTTTTCAGTCAAAGTTGGAAATATTAATGACACAACGAGTAGCATAAAAAAGAAATGTAATTTTGAAAGCATAGCCTCACACACATTGTATCGAGCTCCCGAAGGAGAATAGATTTAAAAGATTTGCAATGTTAAAAACAAGAACATAATTGACATACCTAGATCCGCTACCTCAATCTTAAGAAGTCCCACATTCAACAGGAGATAACACAGATAGAACAATGTCATTCGACGGTTGAGATCCTTTTTATCCGATTATGAATAATTAGCTGATTTGAGGTGTAACATTTCCACCTCTTTTTAGATGGGAGTTTCGTATTGACCTAAAAGTTGACAAGATTCTTAGTTGAAACTTTACCATCATAGGCAAAGCACAACTAGTACATGTCGGGACCCATATAGTGAAATGATTAGGCAAGTAGAGCTTTTTGTGAAAGTTATTTAAAAGAGTTTGCGTAATATCATGTATATTTAGTTGATATACCTGGAGACAACTCTTTTTTGACTTATCGTGAACCGACTTTTGACCCCAAAAATTATCTAATACAACCTCGTGACCTCCGAAGATGTCCTCCCCTAAAAGACCCATCACCACATAACAGCTCGCCACCTCCTGGGGGGAACCCGCATCCATCAACTCTTCAAAAACCACATTACTTACCAACAAACGATCAGTCCAATGGTTCATCACATATTCAACTACCCAGTAAAAACCCGTACAGGCTGGTGTGTTCTTTGGGCCGTTGGCAACTACCCTTCATGTGTTACCCCGGTGTTTTACCGGGGTATTTTTCTCTTGGAAATATGAAAATACTTTAGATCTTTGGCATATAATTTATTATTACCCCAAAAGAATAAACTCATAATTAGAGGAATATACTTCCAGTAACAAGTTATGAAAAAAATATATTATCTTTATGTTTTTTTATAAATCAATTTCACGTCTGCCGAATTTATCAGTCACGAAACCTTCTACATTAGGCCTATTGTGAACCGCGACCTTACAGCATATTTCTACACTAAATGGCCAAGTATCTGCTCCTCTACCCCACCAACCCCCACTAATTTAAAGCTTTAAGGGTGCTTTGGTCACGTTCAAGTGATTAGCTAATCAGACTACGCCAGGTCAACATGCTGGCCATTGGTTAGCCAACTAGGAGATTGCTCACCCCACCGGATATTCCTCAACGGGAAATTTTCAAATTTTCCGGCAGGCCACCGCATATTTAGCTAGTCTCGACCAAGTTCTCCGCCGTTGAACCTTTTCCCCTCCCCATTACAAAAAAAGTCAAACTTCGCTTTGCCAGAAACTTCCGCGGCATTAGGAAATGCACTTTGCATTTCGGTACAACTGTTGTAATGATACACACGGACGACATATGAAAATAACGAATAACAAAATTTTTGTGTATTAATGATTTTGAAAAGCCTATGATGCCTTAAATCATGGCCTTCCGCCGTAGCATCTAGGTAACATCTGCCACTATTATCGTTATGCTGAAGATTTTCGGACAGATTTTAGCGATTTGAGAGGGAGAGAAAAAGGGAGAGAGACAAAAAGAAAAACTCACAGAGCTCGAACCCAGCGGAGAGGCACGTCCGTAGAGGCAATGACGACGAGATCCGCCGCGACGCGGAGCTTCGAGAGAGATCTGAGCATGACGCGCGTCGCCACGTAGAACTCGTAGTCTCTCGGCGTCCCCATGTACATCATCGTGGCGTAGGCATTCCTCTCCACCCGACTCCCAAACGCCGTCGCTTCAATCGCCACCGCCATGGCCAGCCACAGCAAACTCCATCTCATTGTGCGAGCTTGAAGAAAATGATTTTCAATGGGGGGTTTAAGGCCGATGAATGGAACGGATGTGCGTGTTTGGGGGAGTGTATGCAGAGGCATTAATATTGTTTCTTTTTGTAGTAATGATATATAAATTTATATATATTATTGTTATTATTATTATAATAATAGTAATAGAGAGAAGTGCAAAGGGGAGATGGATAAGCGTGTTTTCTGAGTGGGATTATCAGAGGGGGGCACTCCTTAATTAAACAACTCTTGGGTGGCTTTATTTGAGGATTTTTAACTTGGGTAAATTACACACGACACCCCTGAGGTTTGCCCTAACTACACACGGACCCCCTTATCTTTGTAAATTACACTAAACTACACTTTTTTATTTTTCCGTTCAAAGAATTAACAGAAGTAAGAAAATGACGGTAATACCCCTGATAAACAAGTTAATATACCCCCTTCTCTCTCTTTCTCACGAAGCCAAGGCAAGGAGCGCCGCTAGTGCGCCCCCGCCCCATCACGGTCACCGCCACGACAGCTCCTCCTAGAAAAAATCGGTGCCATACCAATTGGAATCGGTGCCATACAGATTGAAGATGGACTTGGTGTTGACGGTGTTTGTGTCAGATCCGTCAGGGCCCAGGCTGATGCCGCCTCCATCACTGCCGAGCAGATCTGCTCCCTCTTCGAGCAGAAGCACGTCTCCCTCTCCTCCGAGTTCGCCGCCCTCCAATCACAGCATTCGCGGCTTGCCTCCTTCCTCGAATAGCGCCTCGCCGAGCTTGCCCAGCTCCAGGCCGACAAGCACCAGGCCATCTCCAATCAGTAATCCATAAAGACGGTGTTTGTGTCAGATCCTCGCCGTCCAGTTCAGATCTGGTTGATCGCCGTCAACCGTGTGGCTTCGGTGGCAATGCACAACTATAAGGAGAAATTTCTGAAGCACGACAAGGAGCGATTCGAAGGCTATCTAGAGCAAGTAGAGGCCGGGATGGCGAAAATTACAGCCAGTGCTCGTCTTCCTCATGAGCTCAAAGCGTCGCTCAATGACGCTGATGACAGGCAAGTTGCGGAGCTTCAGTGAAAGAGGATGGTGGATGATCTTGGCAAGAAGGGGAAACTAAAAAATTGTCTGGCAATTTGTGATGTCTTGGATAAAATGGCAGGCGCTCCATTGGAAGTGTCTATTGCAGTTGGGTTGTTAATCTCAGAATTGAGCGAGGAGCCATGGAAGGGGAAGCTGATTACCTTCAGTGAAAAGCCGCGGCTTATTTCGGTTGAAGAGTACAAGAATCTAGTTGTGCTTGATTGAACAACTGAGGAACCTTTTGAGAGAGGGGAAGAAATACCCAGATCTGGGCACAGATATGTGAACGCCATGTTTTCTTAGCATGCTTTGGCCAGAATCTAGAGTCGCCGGTGCTCTTGGATTGAGCAGAATTTGGACGGAAGAAAGAAAGGGAAAGATCTAAGGGTACTTTTGGTATATTATAATAAATTTGTGTTGCCCTAAATTTTTTTGACGGTTCCCTAACGGAAGTGAGTTTTGTGTAATACAATGACAAACCTCAGGGAGCGGGGTGTAATTTACAAAGATAGGGGGGTCCGTGTGTAGTTAAGGCAAACCTCAGGGGTGCCGTGTGTAATTTACCCTTTTAACTTTTGTAACATCAGGAAAAAAAAGACCATTTTCGCACGATACTAAAACGTTTACTTTTGTTACGAAATTTTTGTCAGATCATTGTCAATGATTATAACGACCTTCGATTGTTTTTAGATCGCAAGAGACCGAAATCTTTTTCCTTTTATAAAAGTAATGCCAAATTAGTATTTTTTTAGGCTTATTTTTTTTCTTTTTCTCTTGCAGACATAACTGCTACCGGTATAATGTTCTTACTTTTTACTCCATGCAAATTAGAAATTGTATGACTTTCATGTTTAGAGTCAAGAGATTTAGAGTTGTGCAAGTAATCAACCACAAACCCTGAGAAGATCCTGGTGGGTACTTTTGCTTACCTGTTTTAGCATTCTGCAAACAAAGTTAATTGATGCTACTAAATCCTACTTAAACCTATAGTTGACTTTAGACTACCATACATGTTAATCTTTTGCAATAAACGCGTGAGTATCAATTTTCAACGGAAGTTTCTTCTCATTGCTTTTAAACTTCCTTTTGAGTGTATATAAGTGCAAAGCGAAAATTTAGAGCCGTATATTTAGGCCCCGTTTGACATTTATTTTTTTTTTTGTTTTGAAAACTGAAAAAAATAAGTGCGTTTGGTAATCCTTTTTTTCCCTTCAATTTAAAAAATTAATTTTTAAATCGAGGTTGTTTTTATAAAAACTTCAAAAACTGGTTTTTTTTTTCAGTGTTAATTTTTTTTTTGAGACCACCACCCTCTCATCGCCGACCACCGGCAGCAGGCAGTCGCCGCCGACAGCCAACCACCACCTGCAGCGGCCACTACCGTGGGCCACCGCCCCGCCCCACCACCGCAAACCACAAAAAAAAAACTCGAAAAAAAAAAAACTGGATTATCAAACACCCACTTGTTTTTCTAAAAAAAAATTAAACTATAGAAACTAAAAACCAAGAAAAAAAGTTTTGTCAGACGAAGCCTTAACATTTTTGTTTGTGTTTTTATTTTCATGATTTACATAGAATAGTTCCTGTACTTTTATCATTTTTATCAAAAAAAGTTAGCTATTTTCTTGACATTAAGGGTTGGTTTGACAAAATTTTTTTTTGGTTTTCAGTTTTTAAAGAGCAGCTTAATTTTTATTTTTTTACAAAAACAGGTGGGTGTTTGATAACTCTTGCTTTTTTTAGTTTTTTTTTTTTGGTATTTGGTAACCCTTTTTATTTTGACTTTTTTTTTTGGTGGCTTGCGGTGGCGGTGGTGGGACGTAGTGGTGGTCGCAGTGGTGCTGGTCGGCGGTGGCTGGTAGCTGCCGGCAGTCGCCGGCGGTGGTTGCCGGCGATCGGCGATGATCGCCTGAGGTGGCTGCTGGCGGTGGGAGGGTGGTGGTCTAAAAAAAAAAACAAAAGTGAAAAAAAAAAAATCAGTTTTTGGAGTTTTTTTTTTACTCTTCAGTTTAAAAACTGGTTTTTAAAATTGGAGAAGGAAAAAAATGGTTACCAAACGCACTTTTTTTTTCCAATTTTCAAAACTGAAAAAAAAGAAGAAAAAAAAACCGCGTCAAACGTGGCCTAAGTTTTGGTGGGAAAAGCTGAAAACACCTTTGAGTTGGTTTTAGTTTTTTATCATTGTTTGAATAATTTTACTCAAAATAAAAACAAAAAATAATAAAAGAACACAAAAAATAATATTTTTTCTCCTTGTTACTCTAACCCGAATCGCAAGTCTTTCCACCCTCTTTTCTTTTGAACTGAAGTTGCGTATCCGTAAGCTATCCATAAACCATGTGCAGAAGGTTGAGCTTTACCTGAAATATATGATTCCCACGACCATTGCCCCAACCATATATAGTAGCCGATTTAAGTTTACGCATAGAACCCAAATCAGTTTCGATACTTCATGTTGCCAGATTAGCAATGCCAAAGAGGATACTGCTGACCGAGGGACCAAAATTCGAATTATCTTAAATTCTTTAAGCCACCATGTGCGCACTCTTTCGTACTTGATTTGGGCGAGCATTTGGCAAACTTTGAGTATTAGTTTGCAAATATGGTTACCAAAAAAACAGACGCGGTGATATGCTAAAGAAAACTTTTTTATGACAACCGATAAAAAAGATAATCATGTGCTTATTCTAGCCCTGCATGTTTCAATTCATTAAAAAGACTGCAATGGTGGATGGGGCGATCGGTGGGAGGCTGCCGTGGTGGTTGGGGATACGGTGTGGTGGTAGTGGGATGCGGTGGTGGGTTGTGGGTAGATACTAGCAGTGGCAGTGGGTGGTGGTGCATGGTCGCCAGTGAGGTAACAGGTGATGGGTAGTGGTGTTGTTGGCAATGGTAGGAAAAAAACAAAAACTATGTCGTTTTGGATTCTATACACATCCCTCTTCCCCATATAGTTAACCTACTATGTAATGGTGAAGACTTGTTTCACCGAATTACCACAATTAGTCCTCTTCTCCCTCTTTAATTCTACACGGTTGTATTGGAGATTGTTGTTTTATAGATCTAAACTGTTGGAGAGTAAAAAGAGCTCATAAACGCTATGAACGAGCTTTTAGTGTTACGCTTTTGCTTGATTCTAAAAAAAAATATGAGTAAGAAATTGAATTTGGTTTGAACAAAAAAGTTTTGCCCCCTCAACAAAATAGGGGATTGATAACCTCATCCCCAATTCGTTTAGTCAATTTTGTTCCTAAACATTGACGATGAATAAATTGAAAAACATCGCTAGTGTGGGAGTTCGAATATGGAGCAAAACTATCTATGATTATCCTGAAATACGCATGTCATGTCAAATCTTGAAGAATGGAGATTCAAATATTGTCAATTAGCTCCAAAGAGCATGAGCAGTTGTTAATTATCCACTCAATTACTTAAAAATCTTTGACTCCGTTTGACAACACTTTTAATTTTGTTTTTCTGTTTCTAAAAAAATCAAAATCAGTTTAATATTTTTTTTTACAAAAATAAGTGGATGTTTGATTACCTAGTTTTTTTTTTTGAGTTTTTTTTTTGTTTTGAGTGTTTGATTACCCAGTTTTTTTATTTTGACTTTTTTCTTTGATGGTGGTTTGCGGTGACGGTAGCTGACGGTAGTGGTGGCCGGCCGCTGGCGGGCGGTGGTTGTCGGCGGTGGGAGGGGATAGTGGCGGCGGCGGTGGTCTCAAAATAAAATCAAAACTGAAAACCGAAACTCAATCTTAGAGCTTTCAAAAACAGTTCTGATTTAAAAACTGAAAGGAAAATAAAAAAGAAAACTGTGCATCAAACGTGTTTATTTTCTGCAGTTTACAAAACTGATAAAAAAAACTAAAAAAAACAACTGCGTCAAATGGCGCCATTGTTCCCAGAATTTTACCAGGCAGATTCATTCTAGTTGCATATTTGTTGACCAAAACGCCCGTGGTAATGCCAGACAACACTTCGAGACTTGGGTCGAAGTTCAAACTAAAGAAGTCCCAGCATATAGAAAGAGTAAGTAACACAAGTTGGAGTTTGGTGGTCTATTATTAATTTTTGCAGCACTTGGTATAATAAACGGGTGGAATGTCTCCGTACAACTACTAATAGCAAAAAATCATTTCTTTATCTGTTTTGTATTTCAGGATAAAAGAATTACATGATTACTATACCCTATTTTTTTAAACTTTAAAAGTGTTGCTTCATGTTTCAAGAGTGGTGTGCTTCTGCTCCTTTTATGTATGACTCTCGTGGGTATAACTATTTTTATGAATGTTGTTTTGCTGGTGATAGATTGTTATGATCGTGTGTTTTTATGTATTGTAAGTGAAGTTCAAGATCCAAAAAGTCTTGTTCTTTGCCCTATATTGGAGATAAAAGAGACTTTTTTTTTCCTTAAAAGTAAGCACATGATATTTATTTGAATTGTTTTGGAGGGAAGATCGTGAATGCTATTGTGCAGTGCATTGTATGTGTGTGCATGTGGCGCATTGTGTGCGCTTTAGTGGGCGAGTACTTGAGCGTATGGTGCATTGATTTATGATCTAACGGCCCATATTTTTAACTAGTTTTCGGAATTATTTCTCTTAGTCATTTATTTTTAGTGACACTTTGGTGACTTTAAAATAATTTGAAAAAGGTACCAGAAATAAACAGCTATTTTTGAAGTAATGTCTTTAATGATTGTGTCTCTTCATGAAATGGTGACCGTTAGACTATAAATAAGATTCTGAAAATTCAAAATTAATTAATTTTGAATTCCTAACTTCAGAATCTATTCCTATCTTTCTCAGTTACATATACAATTTGAAGAGCAATCCTGAAACGAATCTTCAAAATTGCTATCTACAGATTGTTGGTTTGAGTAATCCTGAAGGTGATTTGTCATTAATCCGGTAGCAAACTTAGAACGAGTGGGAAAAAATATCACTTTAAAGATAGTGTCTTTAGACGCGCTTCAAGCCATAAATTTCTTTTTTCTCTCTCCTTCCATTCAGCACTTTTATTCCAACATGTTTTCCTTTCTTTCCATTACTTCAATTTTGAGAAGAAAGATATGGAGAGAAAGAAACCCACCCAAAGTTTTTTTCCGTCTTCTCTTCTTTTTCTATTATCACAAAAAACTCACAGACAAAAAAAAAAAGGAAGAAACGAGCCTCGTCCTCCCATAGCCTTTCTTTTTCCTCCAACACACAATATTAAAAATTTTGATTACTAGATTCTCAATTCTATGGAACACATTCTACTTATCAACCCTAATTCATTCACTATTTTGTAACAAAATTTGAATACATTTGTTGGTGTTTTGCACAAATGCATAACAAGCTACTTAGAGTAATCGTATATAAGATTGCCGTCTTTGGACGAGGAAAGTGACCACAACGAATGCCTCTTGTTCTTGAAAGAATGAAAGAGTGGCTAGCTCGTTTACCTAATTGGATGACTAATAACACTAAGATGGGGCTGAATCAATAACATTTTCTTTATGCTATATTGACTCTGTATTTGTCAATGGAAAAGTGAGAAAGCGTCGCTAATGCAATATTTAACAATTAGCGGTTGTGAATTTAGTTCAAAGAAATTGTTCAATTGCCTCATTTTCGTTGACTCTAAATTGCCTTAATTTAGTTCAAAGAAACTATAGCACATAGTTCAAAGAAACTATGTGCTATAGCCCCCCCTCTTGAAAGAGAAATAAAACAAGAAAGGAATGTAAAGTTACTTGGGTTGGCTTTCGAAGCAACTTCACAGAAATCAGAAATCGTAGTACTCTCTTGTCTCTTGCTCTTTTTCCGCAAGATGGTCTGAATATTGGTTTCCTATCCATACCTATTGGCAATGTGATGACATTCTTGCAACAGGGCACGCAATGGGTGGTGAGTAAGTTCTTGCTCCGTGATGGGGTGGAAGGCTACCGCGTAGAGTTGGGTTATCTCTGTGGATGTTACACACTTATACATTTAGACGGTGGTTGTTACCGATGCTTCCAAAATTTATTCAACAAGTATTCACGCTCGTCTCTAATTATTCCCCTTCCCTTCCAAAATCAGATTTATTTTACTTTTTCGCTTTTTAAGAATGGACTTTGTTTGATATAGTGCGAGGAATGTCATACTCAGACAAAGAACATCGCCCTAGCTTAGTAGTCTCTAATAGAGGGGGCACCATACGACTCATACAGAAACTTCTGTCCACCAAAGGATCACATATTGGCCGGCCGAAATGGTTGTATCTAAGTCATAATTTGGAGGATGGGCGTAGATTAGTTTGACAAAAAAAGAAAAAATGTGAATGACGTGCCGTCCACCGTTTCTTTTCTCTCTTTGCTTCAATAAATTCTCATATATGTAATCTTATGTCACCATATTTTCGTAGCTACTTTAAAACTTTTTATGGAACGAAATGTCAGAAATAATGAATAGCTTATCAGATTCTAGTACAGGAACCAAGTATCAAGTCCCTTGGATTACTGATGGGTTTTGAGACAACTGGGTTGGATAAACAATATTGGTGCTTGCTTACTTGTTTTTGTTTTTTCTCTTCTTTCATGTTCTTCAAAATATGAGAGCAGTCCCGAAGGACACGTAGTAACTTGTTCGGATGTGATTTTCGGCAAAGAAGTAATGAATCTAATTAGATATTGACTAAAGATATTAAAAATTTCTCTGTGCCTTTTGGGTACCTTTTTCACACATTTTTTGAAGCCCAATTAACAGGGTGAATTTCAAGAATATATCTTTACAAACAGTTGGTGAAAAGTGATTAAACTGATGTTCTTAAAAACTTATGAAACTAAAAAACCGAACAAAAAAATCTCAGAAAAATAAAATACAATTAAAAAAAAGGATATTTGATTTGGAACTGGTGTGAATTTTTTGCTTTTACACATCATTTTGATAATCCCATCTTCTTCATCTTGTAGAAAGATCCAGAAACTACAAACCACGTCCATCGGGAATGCCCCAAAGCTCAGTCCATGTGGAGGAAGCTCATCCCACAGCAACAAATATGCCTTGACTTCATTGTTGACATCTTAACTTGGACAAAAGCCAACCTCACTTTGGGCCATAAGAAAAGATTCATGGATATAAAATGGACACATATGTTCATTTCTGGAAAGACATAACTAAGGAAGCTATCGAAGGAACCATGATTGACCCTGGGATAGGATGGAAAAAAGGTTATAGATTTTGCCAAAGATCTTCAACAGGCCTATCCTGACTTTATATTTATAAAAGTGCCTGAACAACCCAGACTAATTAAATGGTGTCTTCCCCCTGCAGGAAAGTATGAAGGTCGATGCGGATGGCAGCGTGAAAGGAGACTCGAGATGTGGATTTGGAGGCCTATTTAGGACCGCGACGGGGCATGGAAGGGCGGATTTTTTTGGACGTCTTCCGACCTGCAACATACCGGAGGCAGAATTGTACGGAATTCTTATGGCTCTACTGCTCATCAAAGATAAAAAAGCATCGGCCACGCCGTGGTTGAACGGACTCTCTCACCGCTGTACAGCTCCTAACTCAACGTGATCTGCTCCACCCCGGAGCAATCTCATCTCGGACCGTTACTTTTTGCTTGTTACAATAGCCAGTGTCATTTTACACACATTATGTGCGGGAAACAAATTATGTGCTAACCTCCTCTACACTAGGGATGCAAATCAATACGAGAATTTTGTTTATCTCGACCAACACAATCCCCTCCCTCCTGTACAATGTTGGAGGAAGATGTTAATAGAAACTGATGTAATCATACTTTAATTATTTTCTTTCCCTTGTAACCAAGAAAAAAAAAAACCTTCTTCATCTTGTCATGTCATCGGAACCCCAAAACGCATTAACACCTTAAGTAAAAAGAAAAATAAATTATCTAAAGTAATCAAGTAATAATGCACAGTCTCGAGGTAACATCTAAGATGGTCATTTATAGTAATCTATTACAGTACTAATCTAATGTTATTATTTGATTCGGTAGTGATAATATAGCCAAGTGGATAACTGATGCCTTGTCAGGATTCCATAGTTCTTTTTTTTTAATGCACTTGATATAAAAAGTTCCCTCAGGTTATTACTTCGTTAAATGATACTTAAAAAAGTTCTCCTGTCTTTTTTTTGAAAAATAAAAATAAAGACGGTGTGTGCCTTCACCAGTTTTTGCAAAAGATATAGTGCAGATGACTTTTCTAAATTTGCCTTCACCAGTTTTTGCAACTTCCGCTAGTAAGATTATAACTTATAAGGGGGAGGTGTGTGCTGGAATATAAAATCACTGCATATATTGTTTTTAAATCAAGGGATTTGAGCAAACCTTGGGTGATGCAATGAACAACAAAGAACAAAAAATTCTTTATTTTTTCGATATGATTATAATAGATTAGAGTTCGTAATTTTTTTGGTTTCCTGGAATGTAACGTAAATTCTTTTGTAAGTGAGAAATCAATCTTGTGCTTATTTAGATCATTTAAAATTAGGTTGATTACTCACTTGTAACCGATGGTCTAGTTTTTTATTGGTGTAATTATGTGGATTAAATAAATAAATAAAAGGAGCAAACCTTTTTGAAACATAGAATACAGCCCTTTATAACAAAACTTCATGCTGACCAAACAAGAGGGGAAAAAAAAAAGAGAAATTGAAACAAAACTTATATGGAGAAATCATTTGTGCTAATATGACATTGAAAAGTTTTCTATATATGCATGATTATGTATGGCATTGGTTTGATAAAATCATCGACGACGTCTTTGTAATATCATTAAAATAGTAATGATATTTTTGTGATTTTATATAAAAACATAATCCAGACAACATCAATTTTTAAGTCACGTCATGAGAATTTTTTCAACGGCAGAGGAAATACAAATTATTAGGCAAACCTATACACCAAGCTTTCCTGGGTACTGATTAGAACTACAATACATGATCTGCTTATAATTAAGGGATAATTGCGTAAAATACCCCTGTGGTTTGGGGTCGTTGCAAAAAAACCCCTCGCGTTACATAAATTGCAAAAGAACACCTGTGATTGTAATAGTGTTGCAATCGTTAAATAAATCGTCCAAATTGACAGAGCGTGATATTCACTCTCTTAAGAAGTCCATTTGGTAGTTTTTAATACATTAAAAAGACTAAAATACCCTCACTTTCTTTTTTCTCTCCCACTCAAGTCCCAACTTCTTCTCCAATTCAACCAAATTCTAACCCTAGCCACTAGCCCTAGCCGCTACCTTCACTAGAAAAAAACCTAGCCGCCAGCCCGCAACCCTCAACCAAAACCCAAATTGTAATTTCTACCACCACAGAGTCTCGTCTACCACCACCCTCCCCAATTTCTGCCGCCTCCGAGCCCCAACCACCAACCATCACCCTATGTCGCCGCGCCGCCACCCACCGCGAGCTCTGCATCGCTAGACCCGTCGTCAATCGAACCATGTGCACCGTCGCCAACCCCGTAATCAAGCCCAACCACCTGCACCACACCCAAATGTAACCCTAATCGCACGAACTCACCATTTGCACCGTCGCCAACCCCGCAATCAAGCCCAGCCACCTGCGCCGCACCCAAACGTAACCCTAATCGCACGAACTCAGATCTGGGGTTTTAATCGCACATTGCGATTGAAACCCTAGATCTGAGTTTCTGCAATTTGGGTAAATCAACCACACAGGTTACCGCGTGAGGTCGTGGTAGAAAGAATCATGGCTGGGTTGGCACGAGCATCATCGTTGCCTCTGATCTCGCTGTGAGAGCTTCAAAGTGCATCGACCTTATTGCACGGCTGGGGCGCCTCGGCGAAGGCACTCGGTTTCGAGGACAAGTTTGTTGGTCCCGAGTCTTCCTTCTAAGCCGCATTAAAACTCGGCAAGAATGGAGGGGCGACGAAAGGAAGGGGAAGGCTTTGACGGTGTTGTGGCGGCGAAGGGCGGGGCTTGGGTTCTGGCCAAGACTTATTTCTACAGGGGTAATTTGGACAATTTATTTAAATCGTTACAGAAACCGTCGGATGCAACACTATTACAATCACAGGTGTTCTTTTGTAATTTGTGTAACGCGAGGGATTTTTTTGCAACGACCCCAAACTACAGGGGTATTTTACGCAATTATCCCTATAATTAACAATCTTGAGAGGTTGAAGTTGTATCAATGACTAGATTTTATGGGCCTACTGTGACATTGATGCTTTCTGGGCCTGCTATCGCCTCAGGCCTGAGCCAGTTTACAAAAACTTTTGGACCCGCGTCCTTCTTTTTATTTGTGGATAGACTATAGAGTTCCTTTTTACTCGTGGTATACAGTTTCTATGTACAATCTTAAATGTCTGGCAATATAGCATAGGCTGACCCCGTTGACTGGGGGTGGGGGCAGGGGGATCGGTAGCATTTAACGGATGAGATCGACAGGGATTGATGTGATAGGAAGAGGAGTTAAAAAAAAAAAATATTTATAATATTATATATTTAACAGTTTTAAATAATCGGTAACATTGGTCCTTATCTTGTGCAAGTTCAACTTTCATTTTCAAAGAAAAAATCACAAAAAATGTTGCACCCAATGCATGATTTCATGGAGTAGTTTCTTGTTTGGTGAAAGTAATATGAGCCAAAAAAAAGGCACAAAAAGATATCAATTAAAACGACGTTGTCCTGTATAAGGACGCTTGCAACCAACTTCCTTCTATTTGGGACCCAGATTTAAAGCATCAAAACAATATAGTTATATTTACCAAGGCCAAAACCTAAAGGCAAAGCCAAGGATAGCATTCGCAGAGTGACTAGAGCAGCCACTAAAGCACAATCTCCACCTGAATCTAGTTTACAATGAGTAGTGCTCGGTCAACCCGATTGAAAAACCATACCGGACATGAATGAGACTTGTCAAACAGCTCATTGCTCAGCTCCAATGGAAAAAGTTCAGGCACTACAGCCTAGTCACCACCCACAACTTTCCATACATGGACAAATGATGGTGATTAAATATTTTTAGTAACTTTAATTGACCAGCACCCAAAACAAAAAAATACTGCTAAGAATTGTGCTAAAGATGTCCGCATAAATGCCATTAGCAATATTTAATGATAATTGATGATCACAGTATAGAAGCGTTGTTGTAGGCTATTCCCACCGTCTGGATCGTAACCAAAACCTTTCCACTCCGAGATCAAATGGAAGATTCCTGAAATAAATGATTTCTACCTATTATTGACAGTAGCAGCTACTGACATTGATTTGAAGCTGCCCAAGAACAGCCTTTGTTACCCAAAATTCTCAAATGGCGTCAACTTTTCGCTATCGCAGTCGATACCCTTATCCCATTTAACCTTAGAAACCTGAATCTCATAAGCAAAACCTTCTAAATCTAATAGCAAATCCCCCATAGCTAGACTGGCGTACGGTTCATCTTCGTAATACTGCACTAAGTCGAGCTTGCTTCACAGACAAGTTGTTTTCTTTTCTCCTAAAACCCCAAAGGAGAAAAGGCCATTCCAAAAAACTATAGTGAAAGTCGGTGAATTAAACAAACTAAGTACGAATCTTGCTACTAATTATCTTCTTGGTCTCATCCAACCCAAGGTATGAAAATGTCGAAATGGATATCGAGAATAGTCAACCGGCTCAAAATGCTAGATCATCTCCAATGTTGTATAGACCATTCTTGGAACAAACGCTGTTGTCTCTAATGTTCCCAGAATGGCTATCAATTTCATCTGCATGCCTAAGTAACTAACAACGTATCCATCGTAGAGTTCTCGACCATAGATATGATAGGCCTCTGCACGAAGGATTTAGACGTAATTACATGCAATATTTCACTCTTAAGGGAAACAGAAAGTGACCGGTGGGAGTCTTATTCGGGCACGCGCAAGAGAATTTACTGGGTTAGCTAGCTTCATATGGATTCTTAATGGCTTCATATAGATTCTATGCCATGTTATCGATCTCAGACGTTTCCAATGGCGAGGAAATTCTATGCAAAATCTTAGACCGAAAGCTGAACGCAAAGGTTACAGTGTCAGTGATGTTGTTCTTTAAGTGACCAACCTGCTTTGGTGCTCGGCTCAGCTTTCAATTTCCCTTCTTCCCACGGCTTTTCTCCTACATTTTCCAAGACAAAATACTGCACAAGGCATCAATCTCATAGCAAGTAAGATACCATCGTGTACAACGCAATTACATAAGTATTTGTTAACGAGATCGTAATGTTATTACCAAGCGAATGAGACTAACATCGTAATCTTTCTACCGTGAGTATAGGGAGGGGTTTTCCTAACATTATCACATCCAACCGGTTCAGAGTTAATCTTGATTCAACGAGTTGTGACACCAGATGTGGAAGAATACATGCATGAATAAAGAGAGGATAAAAAGTTAAATGTTAAGGGAGTTACTTCTAAGTTATGGGTGATTAAATGAGATGATGAAAAGCGAAAGGTTAGGGAACTATCTTTAGAATATGAATGAGTTTTTAATGTAAGTTCTAGACTTTTCTATGTGAAAATATAAATAGGTATTCCTAATCTATCTTGACTGCACCCATATACCCACAGTGGGTCCTGTTTTGTATGATATGTCAATACAATCAACGATTAAATTTTGAATGCTTCTAACCGGTCAAAACGTGCACGCTCAAGTCACGTGATTTTTTTATGATACTTCGTCAGTAAGAAATTTTTTTTGCACAACTTAAGGCAATGCCTCATCGTGCCTCAGCCGTCGCACATCGTCGGATATGCCCTTGTCAAATTGCCCAAGGGGGTTGGCCTTGGCGTTCCCCTATCGGCCTTGGCTACCCTTGGGGAGTCGGCCTCGGCCTCCCCTTGGGGGTCGACCTCGGCTTTTCCTTGGGGGAAGGCCAAGGCCAACCCTTAGGGGTCGGCCTCAGCCACCCTTAAAGGGTCGGCCTGGGCCTTCCCCCAATGCTTTACCTTGACCTTGCCCTGTTCGTGACGCTTGCCCGCACTCGTGCGCTGTCTCTAGGACATCCATTGCCTGCGGTGGCGCGCTGTCTTCGGGACGGCAGTTGCTCCTTGGCCGCATGCTGCCTTCATAATGCTTGTGTCGACTCTTCGAAGCCTGTCAGCTGCCGTCGCCCGCGCACACACTCCTCAGTGTCCTCTCCCACGGTCGCACGTCATCTCCGCGACCTCGCCGTCGCCTGCATGGTGACTCTATGGCACCTGTCGCACGCGGTTGCGAGTCGTCTCTACGACACCTATCATTGCCCTCGTGCAAACTTAGCAACGACAGTCACCCGCGGTCACACGCTTTTCTCCGCGACGCCTGTTGCCCGCACTCATGCATTATTCATGTATCACGTGCCCTTAGCATGATGCCCGTCTCTGCGCCCATGCATCGTTTATGCGTCACGTGCCCCTGCCACCACGCCCGTGTCCTTCACAGCTATTGCTAGCGCCCATGTGCTGTTCGTGCGTCATGTGCTCTCGTGCCTTTGCTTCACGTGCGCTCATGTCCCATCGTCGCCCTGGCGCCGACTCAGCGACGATAGTCGCCCGCGGTCACGCTCTCTCTCCGTGACGCCCGTTGCTTGCGCCCATGCATCATTCATGTATCACGTGCCCTCAGCACGATGCCCGTCTCTACAACAGCCATCGCCCGCACCCATGTGTTGTTCATGCGTCATGTGCCCTAGCCACGACGCCCATCTCCTCGATAGCTGTTGCCCGTGCCCATGTGTTGTTCATGCTTTAGGTGCCCCTGGCACGATGCCTAGCCCACTTCTACGACACTAGTCGCCCGCGCCCGCATGACGCCCACTTCCGCAACACCAGTCGTCTACTCCTATTTGTCACGTGCCCCTAGCACGACATTTATTTTCCATGACAGACGTCGCCACGCCCGTGCACTGCTTTCATAATATTTACCCTTGGCACCAGGTATTATATCATGACAGACGTTGCTACGCCCGTGCGCCACTCTCATGTCTTGTTCCGGTGACATCGCCCCCGTGCACCACCTTCATGTTACGTGCCCCTGGACACCGCACTTGTCCACCACACCATGCGCCCCCGCCGTGGATGTGGAACATGCTTTGACCTACTATCCGGAGTGTGCATCATTCCTAGGGGCACAACTAGGATTGCTCTGACATGAAGACCCTTCGCAGCGGGATAGGTCACTACGACAGCAGCTATCTCTGCTGGGGTGGCTTGCATGACACTAGGCATGCCTGAGCATTGACCACCTCGCACTCACGTTACCGATGATCATGGCGCCCTGAGGATGTTGATCCCTGAGTCACTTCGAGACGGGAGCAAGTCTTTAGAGGACATCGCGCCTAGTCCTCCTGACAGTCGGGCATAGGGACCTTCCCCCACCACTATTAGATTCTCTCCGCGTCTTTTGATGCACCTCTGTGCTACGGGATTCAGTCAGGACCTATTTTTTTTTACCGGTGGTTAAGGCAAGAGCTTACTTTGATCATGTCGACTCATGCATCATTCATGTTTAGGTTAAACGTGCCGCTGCAAGAAAAATATTAGATTGACAATTACCAAAACTATCACTGAAGATAAAGGGTTTATCAGCACTCCCGGTTGCTACCAATTGTTACCTTATTTGTGCTTTATAGCCTGGGAACAGCAGTTTATACTAGGAATCATACAAACTTAAGGAAAAATTTGCGCCTCATAGCCTGGGAACACTAAGGATCATACAAACTTGAGGACTTCTTAATTCAAATCTCATTATTTTGGGCATGGTTGATACCGTAAAATGTTTACTATGTGAAACATTCGAGTCTCTTGAGTACGTGCTTCAAAAATGAAATTTGAACGTCAAATAAGTCACCAAATTTAAGGACGGTATGGAACAATCATGAGAACTACACGATCATCAAAGCAACGATGTAGCACTGGTGTCACCACTAATTGTAGAGGCGCAGGCAGAACCACAAGAACGAAGAGCAAAAACTCATTTGATCAAAATGACTAATAGAGCCCAACCTAGAGCCTGTGTATGTGCTAGGCAATCTGGAAAGAAATGAGATGAACACGATATGAGGATACCGCTGGGTTTCTCAAATGTGTCACGAGCCATCACTAAACCTACCAAGGACAGGAGATGCCACTCATGGTGGCAATGACGACTCCATGAAAGCTTACTGTCTCCTGCAACAAAGTCAGATGAACAGAAAATATATCTGAAAGCATTGATTTTCGACCAAAAACCGTTGGAAAGGAAAAAAGTTCCTTTGAAACAATGGAAATCACCCGAAGCATGACCGAAACCAATCGAGAAATTTCCAAAGCATTTCCAGTTTTACCCAACTGAAACACTCTGAAAACAAAATCAACAAGACATGATCATAGCAATTTAGAATTTGCCAACCATTTTCTCTTTGAGTTTTGATTGATAGTTGGTTCAACCTTGAAACAAAACCCTAATTCCTCGTATCTTGCTATTAGAGTTGGTGGTAGTGGTGATGGTGGCGCGGCAGCACCAGCATACCGGGGTAATGACAACATGTATGTCACTGAAACATAATGATGCAATCCTAAAACAAAACCTCAGCATATACAATAAATAGAAATTTCTGTCAAGCACGCCCGTTTCTTAAGCTCATCATGTTTGTCACACACAGGAAAAACCGAAACGAATCAAGAAGTTGAGAGTTGATTTGAAACACAATGAAACATATTCCGGATTGCCAATATGAAGATGCGCTTAAAGTGCTAGCATGGCGAGGTCATGCAGCGTGTCCTCATAAGATTCGGAAGTTGGAGAACTTCTCATCGTTTCATAGACTAACCGGAGACCACGCTGCCATCTTCTGCCATTGCCGCCGCCGCCGCCATTTCGCTCGGAATCAAAAGCTATCTGCCCCATCTGAAAAAAGAAAAGCCTTGAAGAATGGAGGATATCCGTGAAAACTAATTTGACGGGTCTGAAACTCAAGAAAATTTTCAGCACAAAAGGCCAAACTAAGTTGGCAACCATCGGACTTATACTGTAACAGTTTGCCATGAGGTTGATCTTTGCTAGAGCGATGGCCATATGCAACACCATGGCAACTGAGTAGGAGTAGAGGCTTGAAAAGAAGTTCTTTTGGGGGGTTCTCTCTGAAAACAAAAGGATGGTTAAGGTAGCCAAGATTTTGACAGTACAATAGGAAATGCTACGTAACTTTCATTCCATTGGTCGTTGAAAAATGCTTGTTTCACTTCGGAAAATGTCACATCGCACTAGTAACAATGATATTTTAGGTTGGTTATAATGATATTTTAGATTGGGTTGTTTTTTTTGTTTTGGGGGGGTATTTTCTGTTTGTTATTATCGGAAAATTTTAAAAGAAAAAAAAGGTAATTCTCTTGAGTTGTCTCTCTTATATGTTCTTTATCTTTTGTTGGATGAGTTTGTCATCCCTTATTTACTCTGTACTGCTATGTAATCTTAATAGCTAGAGATATTAATTAGCCTCATTTTATTTTCTGATAGCATATATTTCTTTTCATTCCAAAAAAAAAAAAGATTGGTTGTAATAAGATTTTTATGTATTTACTACTAAGAAACCAAACCGCTAATGTGATAGTTAGGAGTCTTTCGAGTATTTAACAGCTGATTTGAGCTTCATTTTCAAAAGAAGATATTGTCAATTCTCACACAATTCATGACAGTATTCTGAAAATTTTGCATCAATCTTTGTTAATATTATCTACTCAACCTTACTATCGTACAATCTGAACACTAAGTAAAGTTAGAACACACTTGTGATTTTTAGACAAAACCTAATGTTGAAATGCAAGATATTTTGGTTTTGGGGATGGTTAAAATGTTAACGCAATCTGTCGTGAATCTTGTACGTGACAGAAGCTCATAGAATCGCTTGGACACAATGAGCAATCAGACATACGAGGAGAACTTGTGGGGCCTGATTTTGGTGGAGGAAATTTCCATGAAGCTTCTTCTGCAAGTTTGCCTCGGACTTTTGCGTGAATAATGTTGCCAAAGCGGACAATAATGTTGTCAACACACAAACGATGTGTCGCAGTTACAATAGACAAGTATGGTAGCATGGCTCCCATTTTCATGGACCACCTCTCCCTTCAAAAAACATTATACATCCACCCCACCCCACCCCCTCTCTTTCTCTTCTCACACACAACATTTTTTAACTTTTAAATACTTATACCCTAGATTTAGTTTTAGAGATTTTACATAGCACGATTTGGATGGCCAAAGCAGAACAACGGAAGACCTTAGATCGCCCATAACTCCACAAATTCTATAGTCTTGGGACTACTTATATAAGACATTTTTTGGCGAGAGAGAGGGTTTCTTGGATGGTCCTGACTCCTGAAAGGCCGAACAAAACTATCTAAAGACTTCTGTTATATTAAATAACAGTCTTTCGCTGCCTACACCCGAATCTTGGCTCATCGGTTCCTTTCGATATAACAGTCTCTAATGATCGGGAACAATCCACTGATTGATGACCAATTGTTCTGATGATCCTCTTGGCGAAAAAAGGATTGCTACTCGCTCAGTTGATCTCGCAGACACTGGGTAGCAGAAAATGGGTTAGGATTGATCTTTGAGTTGGCCCAAAGGTTTTAAGTGGGCTTTACTTGGTCTGGGCCAACAAGAAGGATGGCACTGCCTGCGGACCCTCAGCGTGTAATCCAAGTGGCAAACGCCAACAGTAACAGAGGCCCACATCTCATGTGTTTAGAAGGCCTTGACGAACAGAGCCCTTTTCCCTGCCATTCGGCTCCATTTCATGCAATCCAAAGCTGAGCCTGTCAAGTGTGAAGTAACTCCCAAAATAATATGGGTAATCATTTTTTACGCAACAAAATCGTTACACATAATTTGCACGATTAGAGTGTGTTTGGATGAAGAATTTCAAATTACCTTGTATTTCAAAATTCATTCATTTTAAAATTTGTTGATTCACAAATTTATGGAAATACAAATATTGTATTTGGGCGATTTTGTAGATTTGAGTATTTCATATATGGATTTACATTTAAAAATTTGAATCTAGATAATTTAATATTGTATAGGTACAAACTAATAAGTAGAGCATCTCCTTTTTTTTTATGGAAGAAGTTACCTAAAATAATGGAGATTAAGGGATTTGACAAATAACTAGTCTAAACTAGTTATTTCTAGAGGGGATTTTAGCACATCAAATCCCCTTTCCATATCTCTCTTAGAATTTAATAAATTCATCTTATCAATATCCAAACAAGGAATTTTATATCATGCATTTCAAAATCCTTTATGAAAGTGAAATCATCAGTTCAATTACCTCATCCAAACACAACCTTAGTGAAGATTATAACCGCCACCCCTCCACCCTCATCCCTTTATTCGCTTATCCATCTTTCGCCTCTGGAGTGTCAGTGTCATCCGAACGAACAGAGTCGTTTCTTCAACGAGTGTACTAATGAGCATAAGGGCATCTTTCCCGATATTTATCTAAGCCATAAGGCCCTCACAAATTGTGAATACCAATTTGTTAAGTGACATGCACTAAACGTTTTCTTTTTGCAATTTTTCAGTGTTCGATTCTAGGGTTGCTTCCTAGAAATGGAGATTCAAAACAAGAACAAAAGATGGACTTAAACAGTTGAAAAGCTTTTTGCATTTGGTTTCTCCTTTTCACGAGACTGGCAATTTACTGATAAGGTATTGGATAGCAACTAAGAAAGCTAAACAAGCAAAAAAAAAAAAGGTAAAAAGAAAAGGGAAAGGGGAAAAAAAACATTTTATGATCCTTACAGGCTGGGTTAAACAAAAAAATACCAAGGCATGCGAGTATGAATACAGAGTTTATGCTGTTAACTCGGTTGGATAATGGAATCATGGTGATGGAGGAGGGAAAAGACCTTGAGGGTTAAGAGATGATTATGCACGTAAAGCCAAGTTTCAGTGTTGGCAGATCAAAGGTTGACCGTGTGTATCTACTCTCTTGTTTATTCGTTCGTGTGCGCTCGCTATTCTGTCACATATTTAAGAAATAAAATTGTGTTGTTAGTAGCGGTAAATTACTTTTGAGTTGGTGATAAAAGCTTGATCTAAGATTAACAAAAAGGACGCATAAAACTACGTAAAACAAAATGTACAGACTCTTCTCAATGTTTAGATGCCTCTTACTCTTAGATAGTTTAGATGGCTATTTTACCCTATTGATTTGCCATATATATATACAGCCTCATGAACTATAAACCGCAATACTTATGTCTTGAGGATTAATTCGCCACGAAGTGCCCTCGCGGTAACAAGAATGACCACCCTAGTCATCATGTTCTTTAGGGCTTGATGCAATAAAATTGATATGATTCTAATTTTATCATATTTTTCTAAAATTTATTTAAAACTCTTTAAATCTTTTTTTCCCGCCTAGCCAGCAATCATCATAGTTGACCTAGGCGCTTCACCGCTTTTGTATCATTTCATTTGTTATCATAAGTATTGTGGAGCTAATTTCCAAAAAAGGGAAAGGAAAAAAAAAAAACCAAGAAGCAAATGGGGGAAGAATTGACTAAATGAGCAACGCCTTATGTTTGTCGGGCCATCTTTCTTGCTAACTAAAATGAGGAATATTAAAGTGCATATAGGTTCTGAATCTGAATCAGGCTTGGCCATTCTTTTGTTTTTTTTTTCCCCTCTATTTTTTGCTAGGTAAAAATATGATTAAACAAAGCAAATAACAAAGAGGTCCCAAAGGGCCATATCTAAGTCTAAGAGACTAGACAATTGCATGCCGTTGGAACCCGAAGCCTCTTAGTGCAATAATTACCGAAATTCATCCCCATAATTCATTAATCACGGGACAAATCGCATCAGGATAACACGCTCTACGGGAAACCATTCGAAGACAACTCCACCTAACACGAGCATAAAGCAAAGCTAGCCGGGAGCTTCGTCGTTCTATTTAGTGTTGTAGACAGCCAAACGCTAGGGTTACGAGATTCTTTGGAAATGATGAACGGAACAAAAAGTACCTTAGATGCATCATTTTTTCTTTTAAGCCAAATTTTCTTTTAACATCGTAATACACTACAGTAAAAAAGGCCTTTAGCGACGGTTTTATCATCTTTAAATATCTCAATTTTGTCGATAAAATTCTGTTGATAGTAACCCCATTGCAAAAATATTAGCGACAGAATATTCAGATCCGTCGATAAAAGTCCGCTAGTAGTAACCATGTTGCTAAAATATTAGCGACAGAATTTTGTGATCACTTTTACAGACAGAATTAATTGCTTGTAACGATGGAAATAATGGTTGATAAAGGTTATTATGGATATTTTTCCTAACTTCAGTGTTTTTTTGCTAAAAAATTAAAGATGACTCTAGCGACAAATTTCCGTCGCTAAAAGTATAAGCGACAGGTGGCACGTCACCGGGTAACGTGCTTGATTTTTTTTGCATTATTTTTCAATAAAATTTCTTCACTAAAAATACATAAAGTACCTAGCTTTAAATTTATCACTACTCATAAAAGATAACAAAGGTCGACCACATTTACAACTCAACAACAGTAGTCTCCACCACCAGTGCATAGGTTTAACCACAATCATAAAAGAAGGCATACATTTTGTAGCCTGTGAAAATGAAGCAAAAATCATGACGACTTGCTTGGCATCGACAAGGGTTTCCCTGCTGCTGCTATCTAAATAACCTCTCCGGTTTAAGTATTCCTCAATCAAACTTTTGCCAGCTTTCTGGCCAATGATATTCTGCAGATGAAAAGGAAAAAATATTCAAATTAATGCAGCAAGGAACTTAAGAATGCTGAAAAGCTAGGACTGCGACTCAATTACTGATGTTTTTGCAACACTAGGTTGGTGTCTTGGCAATTGCTTTTGGTTGGTGCTGCAGTAGTAGTTGAATATTAAAAACCATCAGAAGATTGTAACAATGTAAAAAAAGACATACCGATTAATGAGGTAACTTAATCTCCTTCCGGCATGACTACTCATGGATCTGAAATCAGCACAAGATTACTGCACTGTGTTTACAAAATATGCCCATAGGATCATACATGGTGCATTTAGCAATTAAAATTGCCGGTGACACTCCCCAAGACAACTGCACTTTGACACTCGAAGGCCTCCTTCCCATCAAAAAACCAAGAAACGATTAGACCGTTCAGAAGAATTCTAGCAAGAACGTGCCAGCCACTGTCTCATATGACTTACTTATGCAAGCTATTACATATTTTGTGGAGCAACCAAGAAATGATTGAAATAGAAAAATATCTAAACTCATATAATGCGGTTTATGTGGAAAATAATATTTGGGACGTTTGAAGATTAGCAGAACTTGGGGTTTAAGGTGAAACAAAAAGTAATGGCACATATAACCTTCTTTAATTCGTCATTCTTTGGAGTCATGTTAGCAATCTAAATGAATCAGGATAGAAAATGAGAGTGTTAAAAAATCACTCATAATACCAACTTATGCGGAGAGAGACAGACGGAAGAACCTGAACATCCGCTAACTCAATACAAACGACTCTTGATGGGTAGCGTGTGAGATGTGTGGCGGAGGTGGGCACTCTGTGTGAGAGAGAGAGAGAGAGAGAGAGGGAGAGAAGAGGGAGAAAGGTGTGTGGCTGATGGACAGAAGAGAAGGGTTAGGGTTGCTTTCGATTAATACCCTTTAGTGACGGAGTTTGGGCCATCGCTACTGCCTACTAAAAAAATTACAAATTTATTAGCTTTTACCAACAGAATATGTCCATTGGTAAAACTCCGTTGCTAAAGCCCATTTTAGAATTAGAAATTATCAGTATAGAGAAAATCAACAAAAGTGGAAAAATATGAAAACCACATTTAGCAACGAATAATTCCATCGATAAATGTCTGTCGCTAAAAGTCTTTAGTGACGGATTTTTACTGACGGTCCTATTTGTCAATAAAAGTAACTTTTAGTGACGAATTTTGTTACGTCACTAAAAAGTCTTTTTCTAGAAGTGAGAGTGAGTTGCTTATGGTGCATGGGGCAAATTGCAAATGAAAACCTTTTTGTCTATGAAATAAGGAAAGCCCATTGTAACGAATTATAAATACATCTTTCTCGTATGAAGAAAACTTTTTGGAAGTTATCACTCATGCCATTAACCTGCGTAAGCTTTCTTTTTAATTTCAGCATTAGTGATAACTTGCTCAGATAAGATTGACACAAAATCCATGCAGTGTTAGGTGGTGTGCTATTTTAAACGGCCTAAAGATCACGTTATTAAAAATGGCAGTGTCAAAAACCATGCTGTACCTAATCAAAAGAAACAATGAGTTCTTTGCGAACAATATTCCTAGTTTAAATAAGATCCGTATAGTTTTGGGCATTGAAAAGGCAAATAATGTCCGACGATAGATGCATTCGCAGTAGTTTCAGGATTAGTGGTGTTTGCAATAATTACCTAAGACATAGACCGTAATAAGTAGAAGTGAGTATCAAATGTTTAATCTGATCCAAACCGCTCAAACTAATTAAATCTGAACCCTAAAAAAATCTTAACATTCTGGTTTTATATTTTTGAAACCGACCTTGATTTGTTTCGATACGGTTTATGGTTCACTATTTTAAAATCGATCACAAAATCGAACCAAACGAACCTGCAATTTATCATTTATTTCTAGTGATATACATTAATAATTTCACATACTAAGCAAGAACATATAACCAAAACCTTGAAAGTTAAAAAAAATAAAATAATTAGAGCAGTTATAATACAAAATTTTATTATCCTTTATCTCTTGTATGCTGACTCATTTTTTTTCCGTACATCAATGACAAATGTTTAATTGAGTTTTTATTGAAATAAATTGCTGGAATAATACTTGTATTTATCTTAACTCAAGTACTTAGATATTGAATACAACAAGATTATATGTAATTTAAAGAAAACATAATTTTAATTTTGAATAATAATTGGATCCAATAGTAGGTGCAATGCAATAATTTTTTAAAATAGGCACAAATCGAACCGAACCGACCAGAACAAACCGTTTAATCTAAACCGTCCAAACCAATTGTACTTATTTTTTGTTTAATTCATATTTTTTTAATCCGATAGATAATGATTTAATCCACAGTATAACCCCCAAATCAAACCGTACTGATCCCTAAATTAACAAGAATCCACCCTCGTACTTTTGTTTTTGCCCTTTGATAAAAATGTAGTAAAAGTTTATGTTTTGTGGAAGCAGCATTAGTAATTCCGCAGCAGGACATAATCATATACTCGCCACTCTCCTTTGGGGCATTTGTTAATCAATGCTTGGTATTGACTAAAGGGAGTCATTTATACTTTGCTAATCAATGTCTTGTATTCAATGGAACTATTCTCCAATTATTTACCAGACAGCCATTGGAGCCTCATTACTTATTAGGGTTGGCATAAATGGACAAGGACGTTCTGGGAACATTGCCAGCAACAACCATGAGTCGGGGTCAGGGACTGTCTTCCCAGTGAGATTTCCGTTCTAGTGAAGTATGGCCTGAACAAGCAAGGCTTCCCATTAATTAAGATAACACCATAAAAAAGCAAGGCTTCCCAATAATCAATAACACCATAAAAAGCAAGGCTTCCCATGGTTGTGTTTACGCTTTCCCAAAGATAATCTTTGGTTGACTTTTTATCTTTGTTAAAAATCAATAACACCATAGAATCTGTTCTGACTCAGGGTTGAATCTCAATGCTAAGGTAGTAGACATCATTGAGAACAATACATGGAGACTTCCTCTTCTAAGGTCTCAGGCTCTGCAGCAAATAAACAGTATGCTTAGTGCCTTACCTCCTCCAAATACTAAAAAGATAGATGAAATACACTGGAAACCCTCTGGGAATTTTTCAATAAAATCTATCTGGGATTGTTTGAGAACAAAAAAAGCATGTGTGCCATGGTGGAAAGTAGTCTGGTTCAGTGGAAATATCCCTAGATGTGCTACCATACTATGGATGTTGTGCAAGAATGGAATAAGAACTAAAGTCAAATTGAAAGAGTGGAATATAGTTCAGGATGATAAATGCATTCTATGTTCTAATCAGAAGGAAACTGTGGATCACTTGTTCATCAAGTGTCCATATGCATAAAAAATATGGAAAATGGTGCTGAAAAAGATGGATATGAAGATACCCTTGGAATCATGGAATCAAGTCATACAATTTGCAGCTCAGAATTTCAGGGGAAAAAGCTTTAAGGCTAAGCTTTGCAAATTAATGGTTGCTGTAATAGTCTATGGCCTTTGGAAAGAGAGGAACTCCAGAATTTTTTGTCAGGTGCAATTTCATCCTCAGGGTTGTTTTCATGTAATCAATCAATGGATCAAATACATGGTGAGTAGTTGGATGAAAGTCCCAGCAAATGATAGAAACAAAAAGTTGTGTGAAGCATGGGGAATCAGTAGAAACATTCTTGTAGATAGCTAAAGATATAAGTAGGATGTAAATATTCACTGTTAGATATAAGTGGGCAGCATTCTGTATAGCTTCATATTGTTCAATGTGGATGTATAGGCTGTTTCAAGTTTTCAAGTGAAATGAAATTCATTGGCTTTTGACCAAAAAAAAAAAAAGTTGTTTTCTTAACAGTAAAAAACAATGTGAAAAACAAAGAATCCTACCCGTTCCAACAAAAAAAAAAATATTGAAATAAACTTTTTATTCTTATTTTTGTCTTTAAGATGTGGTTAGTGTCAGTCCATTTTTTCTTCATATCCTATTTGGAAAAACTTCCTACCCTAAAAGTGTTGCTCCTGAGTTTATAACAGCAGACTGAATTTATTGCAACAGAATATGTCATCAATTGTCGCTAATGATTTTAACACGGGCGACAAAAATCATTTTCCTTGCAATTGGATGACACAAAAGCCACTAGAACACTTTTGCTACAAAAGGGATTCAAATCCTTCTTATATACAGGATAATTTAGACGGCAGGCCTCAAGGTTTATGCCACTTCTTCTTACTTGAAAATAAGATCTATAATAATATATTGCTTAAAGAGCATAAGTTTGTGTGGTTGCTTCATCATTTCTATTAGTTTTGTCCTGGTCGTACTTTGCTTTTAGGAATAATTCGTAAATATATAAACCATAGGGGAAAAAGTCTGAAATCTCAATTTATGTTTGAGCCACAAAGCCGACCATTATAATAAAAAAAAGTTACAAAAAAGTCATTATGCAATATTCGTACTTTGCTATACGTTGCTTACAAGGCTGCGCTATAGAATTACATTTCCTCTTGGATCTTTCTTTTGGTGGTGAACAAGTTTCTTCGACTCTCGGCTATTTTTCTTGGTGGGGGTGGGGGCAGAATTTCAAGATTGTCATAACTATGCACAGAAAAAGCAGTTCAGGATGATGCTAAATAGGAACTATATTTTCACTAAGTGCACATCATTTGTTCAGGATTATGCTAAGTATGAACTCTATTTTTCAGTAAGCGCGCATCCTCTAGAAAGCTATTTATCTGGTCGGCTATGAAATAGCCCGGACCAAATTATATGTCTATAGCAACATTTAATTGCATATGGAATATTTTTTTAAAGCTATTGCGAATATTACTCGTGAGTACAATATTAGAGAAAGAATAGGGCTTTTAAGCGGGTGCTTAATTTGGGTTTATGATAACCTACTTTTGTCTATGGGGTCGCCATAGTAAATAAGATAAATACACTAATTAATTAGTTAAGCAGAAACCTAACAGAACAGATTTAAAAAAAATAATGTTTTGTGGGGGTGGCCAGGGTTCTTGCAATAAAGAGAAGCAATTAGAAAGAGAGGGGAAGAGGCTGCTAGGTTTGGTTAGAAGAAGCTAGATGCTGAAGAATTGGTAGCATTTAGTTAAATTTAATGGTTCTGTTTAGCTAATTGCTAGTAGCTGAATTCTTTACGGTGGTTTCTTCAAATCCTGGCCTCTGCAACTGTTATCTCGATGAAGGTAGTGGCTTTGGTTTCAATGGCTACTGCAAGCAAAATTGATAAAGAAACCCCATATACGAATGAACAGAATTATGATTATATGACTATAATTATCATTTATTTATCAATGCATACGCAGTTCTCCCTTCTATTTTAGGAGCAGATTGAGAAGGAAGCTATTTTTGGAGGTTACGGCATACGGGCGCTTATTCGGCGCTTACGGGACGCTTAGTGCACTACAAGAAAACAGGCTTTTAGCGACGGGAAAATCCGTCACTAAAAGCCCAAAATCCGTCACTAAAAGAATTAGCGACGGATTCACCGTCGCTAAAAATCTCTCGTATAAAAGCCCATCACTAATAGTTTAGCGACAGAATGTTTTAAATCCGTCGCTAAATATGTCATTTTTTTCGACGGATTTATTTTTAATTAGCGACGGATATTCCGTCGCTAATTATATTTTTAGAATTTTAATTTATTTTCTTTTTTGTCAAATTAGCGACGGATAAAATATTTTAGCGACGGAATATTCCGTCACTAAAAAACTTATTTAGCGACGGAATATTCCGTCGCTAAATAACTGATTGTAGGAATACTTTTAGCGACGGAATTAATCCGTCACCAAAAGTCAATTTTTTTTATTTTTCAATTACCCAGACCTGTAATACAATTTTCAATTCTCAACAACAACGCGCAATAATCAATACAGAAAGAAATATATATAATCAATTATAAAAAAATATTTATTATAAAAAAAACTCATATATATACAAGCCGGGAACTGGATACAGTCGGTTAGGAGAGGGGAGAAGAGTACAAGCCGGGGGCGGGGGGGGGGAGGGGAAGCTAGGAACGGGCACAGGAAGGGGCTCATCAGGGGTTGCCGAGTCCCGGATCTGGATCCTGCTGATTCGGGGCCGGCTCGGCCTGTCTAGCAATGCCCTGCTCCCTGATCATCCTCACCACCACTGTAGCAATGCGCTGGATCTCCTCGTCGTCCAACTGAGGACGAGGAGCCGGTGTCTGTGGAGGGGCAGCAGGGGGTGAGGACGCTCCTATCACGGCACGAGCAGTCGTGCTAGGCAGGCCGCGTATGCGGCCTTTCGGCCGATTCACGACCTCCGGCGTATCCAGCCATCGCTTCAACCCCCCAGTACTCGCAGCTGTACTAGTGGACGCTGATGGCTGTCCGGACTACTGCTCTGACCCCCTTAGCTGTTCATACGAGGCCTGCAAAAATAGTGGTTTAACGATATGTTAGGGCATTAATTAACGAAACGGACATTGAGGATAGAAAGAAAAAACATTAACAACTTAAATAAATTGACTCACATCGATTGCCGGGCAATATCTGAAATATAATCCCCGCCTGATGCGTCTCGTCCTTGTCCTTCTTCCGCACGTGCGTCTGAGTATAGGTCAGAGCTATGACCTCATCCTCCTCCAGATCCGGGTGCTCGACCGCGTTCATGTGTCGGACGATGTCGTGTGGCACCGACCCCCCCGTGTGCGTCAGAGCTCTGTTCTGTCTGTTCTTAGCCCAGCTCTTACTCTTGGCGTCCCAACCTGGATCCGTAGCCCACCGATCTATCATCTCCCTCCATACACGCTGAGATATCCAATGTGGGGGATATCTCGTCATGTCCGTCATCGGGGCACCCGCGGGCAGCGCCTTCTTCGCTCGGTCCCGTGCATCGTGGAGCCATCGGCGGTAATTCTTGCCGATGTAGGCAAAGAAAGCCTGCTGCCCCAGTACCTGCTGCTGAGGCGTGTCAAACGTGAACCCCTCCTGTAAGGCATTCAATAACACAAATTAACAACATAAAACAAACTGTAATTAAACATTTACTAACGCTGAAAAAAATACTTCACCGTACCAGCCACTCCTCCCATAAGGCCTCCCTCGCAGCGGCATCCCAGTCCTTCCAGTACAGGCGTGGCTCGAAGAATCGGCCCTTCACAAGAACGCCGATCTTCGTCCTCGCTTGAGCCTCCAGGATCCTGCCAAAGAAGTAAATAAATATATTAATACAGTTCAAATATAAATTAACAGCCCAAAATTTTAAATATAAGGCATGAGATGATATTTTTAGTACTTACAGGCCCTCCTGCGTGAGCGTAACTCTCTGTTTACGCTGGGGGTCGATGCGTACCCCGCGTGTCGGACCACGGCCTCGTCGAGATCCTACAAAACACAGACATTAATACAGTTCTAATATAAGGCTAGCGAAAATGTACGAAACATCGTTATCAACTATACCTGAGGTAGAACCCACGGAAGATGGAGAATGCACGCGCGTGTGGGATGAATCTGCGTCGGGCTGGGGCGACGGCTCGAGCTGGGGCTGGGGCCCCATCTGCTGTCCGTGATCACTTTGTGCCTCGTCATCAGTAGGCAATGACGAGGTGGGACCCACCGGGGAGGAAGCAGCTCGGCTTCCAGCCCAACCACGATTGCCCGCGATCACTCTGTGCCTCGTCATTAGTGCAAATTATGACTAATTAGGCTAACTATAATCAATATGCGCGTAATTGGGTTCATTTTGGCTAATTTTGGGTAATTACAGCTACTTTGATTTTCATTAGGTTCTTAGGGTTAATTAAAACTAATTAGGCTCGTCAGAGCTAATTAATTAGGGTTAATTGATTTATTAAAATATTTATTTTTTAAATGTCGAACACCGCCGATCAGACGTGGTGTCCGTGTCTGCGCTAAGTAACAGGTATCTCAATCCAATTGGGTCCCATCCTCAGTCAACAATCTCAATTCTCAATTCTCAATTCTCAAATGCCGCCCAATGCAATAAAAATTAACAAAAATCACACATTCAATCCAATTGGGTCCCATCCTCCGTCAATAATCTCAATATCTCAAATGCTCAATGCACAATTAACAATCTAAAATCATCAATTAACAACCTAAAATCATCAATTAATAATCGCAATTACTTCAAATGCACAGCTAATAACCTAAAATCATCAATTAACAACCTAAAATCACAGATCAATAATCACAATTCTCAAATACACAATTAACAACCTAAAATTATCAAATAAATTATCAATGTTCAAATAGGAAAAATTGTTCAAAATGCACATATCTGATGCGCTTGAATTATTTCAATTTAGGGTTCGATTATATTAGGACATTCAATTTAGGGTTCAATTAGTTTAATTTAGGGTTCGGTTCGATCACGGGTATTCAATTTAGGGTTTAATTAGGGTTCAATTACATCAATTTAGGGTTCAATTAGGGGGTTCTATTGAATCAATTTAGGGTTCGGTTGATTTGGGGCATTCAATTTAGGGTTCAATTAGGGGTTAATTTAGGGTTCGGTTGATTTGGGGCATTCAATTTTGGGGTTTAATTAGGGTTCAATTACTTCAATTTATGGTTCAATTAGGGGGTTCTATTGATTCAATTTAGGGTTCGGTTGATTTGGGGCATTCAATTTAGGGTTCAATTAGTTCAATTTAGGTATATGGGTATGTTTGCACCCGCTGAGTTAATTATGCTATGTTTAGTATAGTATGAATTAGTTGGTGATGATGGAAGATCAGATTATGTTTTTCGGTTCTAACTGAGCATCTTCGTCCAAGATTCAGGGTTTAGGTATATGGGTATGTTTGCATAGTTTACATATTATTCCACCACAACATTAACACCAATAAAAAAACTCACCCATAAATAGGGCCAGCACAGATGTATTTTTATTGAGAAGATTATTATGATCTCAGCAAAAGGTAAGAGTTATCAAATTGCATAGCAATTATAATGGTAGGATTAAGGTGAATCGGAACATACATTTGTCGCCGATTGCTCCGCTGGTGGTGAAGACCGAAGAAGATTGGGATTTCGGAGAATGTGGCTTGTTAGGGCCGGTGGACTGGTGGAGTGACCGGAGGACGGGGGTCTTCAGAACTTAGACCGGTGCTGCCGGTGCAGAGGTCGCCGTGAGGGCGTCCGTCGGTTTGTGCTTCGTCGGAGTGAGGAGCAGCGGCAGTGTTGGTGGTGCGGCGACAGTGGAGGCTTGGTGGCGCTGCAGGGGGAGGATGAGGTGTTGCCGGCGGTGGGGCACAGTGGAGATGAGAACGACAGTGAGAACGGGGCAGTGGAGGTGGGGCACCGTGGGATCGCCGGCGGTGAGAACTCAAAATTTTTGAAGAGAGAAATGGGGAGAGAGAAAACCAGATCGGGGATTTATTAAACACTTTTAGCGACGGAATGAATCCGTCGCTAAAAATCCGTTGATGAAGGTCGCAGTTTTACCAACGGACGTTTTAGCGACGGAGTTATGTCGTCGCTAAAAGTGTTTTGTTAAACCTTTCGAAATAAAAAAAATTCTAAAAAAGTTTTAGAGACGGAACTTCCGTCGCTAAAAGACCGCCGGCAAAATTCCGTCGCTAAAATTTTTTTGCGACGTCTGATTCTGACGCTAATAGTATTTAACGACGGAAGTTTTACCGACGATACTTTTCGTCGGTGAAAGATGATTTAGCGACGGAATAACTTCCGTTGCTGAAAATCCGTTGCAAAAGGCCTTTTTTCTTGTAGTGGTGGACGCTTACTTGGCAATTGATTGGCAAAGCTTCTGGAAGGTTCATGACTTCTCTACACTATGTTCTTGTACATAGTAGGGTATTCTAAAGAACTAATAAAAGGCTCTAAAGTAGTAGAGAAATGTATGAAGGCTTGTAAATATCTACAGAGTTTTCTAGATAGTGAATGTAGGTCATAGGATGGGATGTATCTCCACCGCCCGTTGAGGAGGTGGAGTAATATATAAAGCCAAGGCCACACTTGGCCAAGGCATCCAAGACATCTAAGACATCTTGGCTGGTGATGGAGCTCGGAGAGCTCAAATCGCTCTTCCCACGTCAGAGATCCTACGTCAGAGATTGTATTCTAGACGTTTGAGCTCTTTGAGCTCCATCACCAGCGTGGCAGACTCCTTGGCCGCCAGATCAATGTAGACGAAGATTGGATTTCACAGGTTGGCATCAACATGTTTCTCTGTTAACACCCCACACACAGTTTTATGAGGTTTTTTAGGATCAAGAACATATTTACTTATCTGTTGATGCCAACCTGTGAATATTGAAAGCGATCAGAAGATTGTAACCATACACGTAAGAAGAAGACATACCGATTCTGGTACTAGAAGAAATGTCTCAGGAAAGATTTATGAGAGATCGTATTCCAGCCGTGGGAAGTACTGTTTGAGCTCTCCGAGCTCCATCACCAGCGTGGCAGACTCCTTGGTCGCCAAACCGATGTAGACAAAGATTGGATACCACAGGTTGGCATCAACACATTTCTCTGTTGACACCCCACAGTTTTATGAGGCTTTTGAGGATCAAGAACATATTTGTTTCTCTGTTGATGCCCCTTGTCCCCCTTATCATAAGAACTTGCAACAGCTTCTCCCCCCACATCAGGAACATCAACCCACCGGTGCAAGAACCGTCGCAGCAGCCGGATTGAACTCGACAAGCACCACGGGTGACTTCTTCAGGAATACCTTGTCCAAGTTGAACTTCATACAGACATACAGTGGCGGAGCCAGAAATTGTGTGCGGGGTGGGCAACTAATTGATAAAGAAAAAAATTCTAAGCCTAACTATCATGACCATATATTGACCCAACAAACCGACAACTCAAACAAGCATAGATCGAATGGGCATGAGTAAATCACCCACAATTTTATTAGTAGCCGATTCATACAATCACTTCGAACCCTTGGTAAATTCAAGGGCAACCCAAAAAATGTATGTGCGAATTTAATTCTACATTACACATAACTGCACTTTACTAGATCAAAATAGAGTTCGTAATTTTTGTGTCCCACCTTTTATCGAACACATGATCTATTTGCGAATATGAAAGAGTAAAGAGATCAAGGGACAATCTTATACTACGTAATAAGTTATTTAAATTTATTATACACGAGAGTCAACATGTAACAAGATAGTTATATTATGAGGCCGTTTAATTAGGACATTAATTTAAGTGTCGTTCTTTTAATGTGTCTTTTACGGTGATTTCTTAAATTTAAGTGTACTTTATTAAAGTGTCATATTTTTGTACGCGTTTTTAGCAAACGTCACATTTTAGGAGCATTTTTCCTATAAAATATCTATTTTTTATGTTTATATTCCATACCATCATATATTAGTGTCATAATTAAAACACATAAAGCTCTTCTTAAAAATTATGACCGTTAATTTAATAATTTATTCAAGCTTTTAAGTTCATTTCCTTCCGACCCTAGACTACCAACTTAAAAACCGTTAGCCAGACTTGCTCTCTCTCTCCATCCCCCCCGCCACCACCACTTCCGCCCCCCCCCCCCCCCCCCCCCCCCGACATCAATTGCCATCACCATTTATGAAGAAATTAATTAATCTTGGTTGTCATTTTGTTGAGAGAGAAGCAAGACTAAACTAAAACCATCACCATCCTGTTGATTTAATCTTGCCTGTAATTCTTGGATCTTCTGTACGTAAGTACCACAAGGTATGGTTACGGACAGATGCAAGTTGTAGCTGTGAGGAGGCAGCAGGTGGGCACGTCCCCCCCCCCCCCCCCCACCCCGCCCCTCAGTGCCTCCGCCACTAAGACATACTTAATTCTGGACGACAAAAATATGCATGGAGGATCATCAGAGGGTGCGTCCGGGTCAGCCGCCTCCTCAAAACCGTAGGCCAACATTACTATGCCTGCATCGAGTATGCCTTGAACGTTGATGAAGGTGATGGAAG
Organism: Escallonia herrerae; assembly: GCA_033070095.1. Taxonomy (NCBI): domain Eukaryota; kingdom Viridiplantae; phylum Streptophyta; class Magnoliopsida; order Escalloniales; family Escalloniaceae; genus Escallonia; species Escallonia herrerae. The sequence goes on along the minus strand of JAVXUP010001750.1, from coordinate 34,770 downwards.
ACAGAGATCCGGTTCACCACGACCATTGATGAAGGTGAAGGGGCCCAAATCTGTTTGATGAAATCGATGGTCGGTGAACCAAATGCCTTGCCTCCTATCACCTTCATCAACGTCAAAGCATGATCGGTGAGTAGGAGGTTGACCCGGACGCACCCTAAGATGATGCATCTTTTTATGGCCCCAGAATTAATATAAAGGTCAAGGCAAGATCTTTTTGAAGAAGTCACCCGTGGTGTTGAGGAGAAGGAAGCTGACCCGTACAGATTATCGGATGATCCTTCAAGCTCCTTCGTGCGGGGTAGCTTCCTTTATATTCATAGACGTGCGGGGTAGCTTCCTTTATATTCATAGACAAAAGAGTGGAGTTGCTTGCAGCGGGAAGAGCTAACCGGGTGTCTCCACAACTTTTGTAATGAGCCATACAATAACGTGCAAATCTAGTTTTCGTGCGCAGGGTGATTTTCTTGCTAATAAAGTCACAATTATGGTGCTGGTACATGACCACATGATTTTCTTGTCTGTGTGTGTATGCCATGTGGTGTGAGATTATGTGTTTGTATGTGTATGTGTTGGGAAAATTGTAGGGAAATAGAAACAAAAAAGGTTTTGAAGCGTATCTAAAGACACTTTCTTTAAAATGTTATTTGCTCCCACTCAAAATAGAGTTTACTAATGGGTTGCAGGTAAATTCGTTTCCAGGATACAACAAAACCTGAGAAGAACTGCGATTAACAATATCGAATATCTCTAAAAAATCTTTGTGAAACAGTAATAGGTAGATTTTGGGAGATCAAGAGAGAAGTATGAAAAAAAAAATTTAGCAAAAAATTTTATGTGAATGTGCATTTTAGAATGCAAAAACTTTATCTTCTTGGCCAAACACGAGTAAGTATATACACATACAGAGACCACAGGCACGACAAGAGATAACACCTCTTCAAATAGAGGCAGACGCACTGCAGTGAACGTTTCACAGCAACGGTCACAGACGTTGCACAGATCCCTTGTTCAGCTACTCCATTCTGGAAGACAAATAAAACGGCATGGCACGGTTTCATCACCCAACGGTAGTTAACCGTTGTTCCAGTCAATGTGCCGCCAACCTGTTTGCAAACCACTCATGAACAAACAAAGCCACCGCTTCAAATACAAAGACGCCGGTTTCAACCAAGCACCACGGTCATGTATTTTGAGTGAAGTGGCCACTCCAGGTTCTGCCAAGTGGATGAAGACAATGCATGGCTGCTATGGAAAACATTTAAGCTCTCAAAAAGATTAAATAATCATCGCCCATGAGATTTAAAAATTAAATCTCAACAGTATGTGTGCGCGCGCGGCAGAGAGTTTGTGGAGTTGTTTAAACCATACCCAGTATATATGGGGAAAGCCAAAACTACCAGAAAATATTCAGTAGTTGTCTAACGTCATGTCATCCATTTAGGTATTGTGACAACTAAACAAAGTGATTATGCGGGACAACAATAGAAATCTTAATTTTAGGTAATCATGGTTAGTGAAATATTAGAATTCAATTTTTCATCAAAATTTTGAAAATTCTGCTCACCGACTTTTCTACCATCAATATATTTCCTTTTCTATTTCTCTTTCCCTTTCTTCACCTTCATCTTTCTTCTCTTTTCTTTTCAATTTTTACTAATTACTGAAAATATAAAGCCGGTATCCAGAGCCTTCATTCTACTTAAAACAGCCTCCCCAACCTCCATTGCTGCTATTGGCTCCTATTCTTCTTTGTTGGCCAAAAATTACGTATACTTTGTGTATATTTGTGCAGAAAATAATTTCAAAAATATAGTAACATGCATATATTAAGGTTTCAAAAACAGCAGTAAGGTAAGGAAGAAAATACATATACAACTCACAACAAGATTGTAGAACAGCAAAGAAAAAAAGGCCGAGGCGTGAATTTGATTCACTATCCTTAAGACTTATTCGTCCCGCAACGGTGCTGACGGTTCTTGATGACAGTCTCTCAGGATACAACGACAATACGTCTGAAATAGGGGCACTCCAAATTGCAGACCCAACGAACCAAAACAATGGCACAGAACTCTTTCAGACACAGAAAATTCGGAGACAGAATATTACCGAAAATAATTTCGGGATTCAGTTTTTTTTTTAACTTCTGTAACTGACTCATTTTTATACACAGAGTATTCACTAGGGGTGCAACTCTTCACAGAAAAAACTGTTAGCCGGAAAGGTCACAACTTTCAGAAAAGAAAATAAATAAATAAAATTTATTTATTTAAAATATTTTTGTCTCAAAAAGAATAAAGCCTAATGGGCTCAAGCCCCAGCCACGGACCGGGACGGGACAGGCGGTGCGCGTGTGGTGGACCTTGGGTCAACTTAGATCCTCCTTCCTTACAAAACATGGGTACTCCCAAGGGGCCCAACCCTTAGCTCAAGGCTAAGCCTTATAAGGAGATAACTTGACTCTATCTCTTCAATGTGGAATACTCTTTTCGCTGCAAGGTGAACCACCAACTTTAACTTCAATTTTCTCATTCACCTCTCATTCGTTTTAAACATGTGAATATACCACGATCATCTATTCTAATAGATGAACATGAATCAATTTGTTCCTAACCAAAAATATGGTTTGGAACCAATTTGAAAATTGATTCAAAGTTGCTTCTCCACAATGAGTTTAAAACTCAATTTCAACATTCTTTCTCATTCAATGACTCCTACGAGCTTCGCACCATTAAACTGACTCCCACCATTTATCTACTATGGTGAAATACTCAGTTTTTCCCACTCAAATCAGCTGAATGTAATATTCATTGCTTTGATACAACTTACCACGACAAGAAATTATTAATAGCAGTTAAGAAATGGTACAGTTGACATATGTAGAATGTTGAGATTCATTCTTTGCAATATCCAACGATTATCGACTAGTGCGTCTTCTGAATGAAATGACTCCTAAGAGGAATGAGATTAATAAAGTTCCTTCGACTATCATGTAACACATATTTTGCAGTGCTCTTAACTTGTCCATGGCATTTTGAATTCAAAGTTTGATTTCAAAGTAAGTTTATTATGCAACTCTTGCATATGTTCTAAGTTGACAAAGTAGTGACGGCTTTACACTGGATGATCTTGTGATTTTTGTGTCGCTATAGGTTTAAATAATAGCATTTGACAATTTGGATCAAGATACTGCAGTCCAGTGTTGGTTCTATTCTACGGTTCTCATTATGCTTTTTGGTTTATAAGAGTCGCATGTGTGGCAGAACGATTTGAGAAATTGATTTTGTTTTTCAGAGGCTTAGAATTGAGTAGCTTGTGTGATGGTTGCATTGATTTTTTTGTTTTGATTTTATTTTGGTGGGTATCGGGACAAAGTGGAGCATGACAACTCTTTCAATTCATAAATAATAAACCGTTCTATTCAAAGTCGATGAGCGGGATTTTAAAAATTTTGATAAAAATTTGAATTCTAATATTTCACTCACCATGGTTACTTAAAATTAAGATTTTTGATTATTGTCTCCACATAATTATTTTGTTGAGTTGTCAAGATTTTAATGGTAGTCTAACACCACCTATGCGTGTGGTGTGACGTGGCGTTATACAACCACTGAATATTTGCACAGAAGCAACATTACCATACCTTTGATTTGATTTGCTGCCTTAAAATGCATCAAACTCTTTAAATGTTGTGCGTATAAAATGTCTTTTGCTAGTTACCACTTCAGCTAGTCCTTCTTATTCACCGTTAAAAATTTTATTTTCCTAGTTTTGATTCACCAAATTAATTGTCCAGTGCAATAGCGAAGAAGAAAAAAAAAGCTGAATCATCAAAATTACAGAAAACAAAACAGCCGCGAGTTTGAGCATGAGCTAGCGAGCGAACGAAGCATAATACGTGATATTCAAGTATAAGTTAACTATTGAGTTATTGATAAAATCTTTTTTACGACTATAAATCTATTTACGTATGCATGGGCTGAAGGGCACCCTGATTTATTTGAGTTATATGATTGAGGCCTCTTCCTTTTTTGTATTTTTGGATCTGGAAAATACTTTACTTATGCCAAATTTCCAAATGCTAAATTAAATAGGGAGAACGAGAGTTTTACTTTAGGTTATGTTCTTTAGAACAATACACCCTTTATTACAAATCTTTTATTTTTACCTTCGCGTTGAAGGTTGACCAACTAACAAGTAATTATCGCTCTGATATTTGCATTACCTATATATGAGACTGGTAGATTAGTTTGAACAGTCTTTGCCACCCTATACGTTAAACACAAAAATAATTAAGTCATAAATATTTGGAAAATGCAAATTCAGCTAGCTCAGACCTGCCTAATCAAAAAAGTAATTTTTAGCATGAACTTGTAAAAAGCAAACCACGGTCAAGTATAAGGCTTTTTCAGTTCTTTAATTTCTCGGATTGTAATGTGAAAGGTCAAGCTGAGATGAAAATTTAAAGAAGAAAAAAAGAATGTGCCAAAGAGACAGCACCATCGACCAAATTGTTTTAGCAGCCAAAATATATGCACAAAAAAATTTAAAACAAAAAAATATGACAAAATCTAATGAATCCTTTTCCTTGGAGTGTGAAAACTGTAGTAATAAAGGCAACCAGATCTATTATAGGAAAGATTAAAAAAAAAAAACTTATTGTAGGATAGAGATTAGGTTTATTTGAGAGGGAACCTGTGGGTTTATATTGGCTTGTCTGCAAAATAGGAAAGATTCAAGATTAGAAGATCGAATATAAATTTAAAATTAAGAGAGCCATTTCTTTGGCAAAATCATAGAAAATAATGACATCTTGACATGGAAGAGATTAGATTTTGGAATTTTATTTGATTGATTGAATTTTAAATGACAAAAAGATAGACATGCCAAGTACGAAAGATAACATTAGCATTCTCTAAACTTCAATTTTTCCGTTTATATAATTAGACTAACTTTACGAAGCAAAAAAAAAAGAATAGAGAATCATATTAAGAAAATAAAGAAAGTACGATAACAGGAACTCACTCAATTTTAAGTTTAATGTAGAGCGCGGATGTGAGGATGAAGGTAAAGACTACTCCGTATATTACAAAGTATTGATCTAGGTCACAGGATAGAACGGTATGTGGCACGGTTTGTGGTACAACGGGATGTGTGCGGTGCTGGAGGTTCGCTCAGTGGAGTTGGGTTGAGTGCGCAGTCACTAAGTATTGTGCAGGAAGTACATGACACGACACATATATGACCACAACAGAAGGAAGGAGTGACGGGGGTCCATACAGCAGGAGACGGTGAGCGTGATGCCAGGGGCACGTAACGCAGATATGGCACCCAGGGTTGGTCGGGCATCGCGGAGCTCGAGGCGTTTTATGGTGATCACTTAACGCGGAGATGGAATTCGGTCGTGGTCGAGAGCATCACCGTGCTCGGCCGATACGACGGGTGTTGTCCCGGAACATGGAGACGAAGCTCGACTGCTTTCAGCAATCGCGATACCCACGTTGTGCCGTGACGCCTAAATGAAATGTTGGACTGTTACCATGCAACATTGATACCACTTTCCCCATACCCAGCCTACTAGCTGTATAAGGAAAGAACTCCATGAACTAAAACTACGTATGTGCTCTCCATATCTACAGTTTTTTTTTTTTGGGTTAATTTTGCATTCCGGTAAACTAGCCCCATTAGCATACCACTAGAGTTGTCAAACGGGCCGGGCGGCCCGTGGGCTGGCCCGACCCGGCCCGGTTCTGGCCCCGGCTGGCCCGGCCCAGTCCATGAACAGTAGCGGCCCAGCACAAGCGGGCTTGGGGCCGGGGCCTGGACCAGGCCTTCAGATTCTGCGAAAAAGCCCGGCCCGGAAACGGCCCGGGTTTGGCCCGGCCCGAAGTCGGCCCGGTCTGCGGCCCGGGTCTGGCGGCCCTGGTCTGGCCCGGTTTTGGCCCCACCACTTGTTTGAATTTTTTGCTTTTCCCCCCCTTTCTTCCACCCCTTTTCCAAAATTCCACTTTTACCCCCCCAACAGCAATATAACGGCTAGTTTGGGGGGTATTTTAGTCTAACCTATATTTTTCAACTCCTTTACACTCTTACCCTCCCCAACAACTATAAACGGATAGTTTGTAGGGGTATTTTGGTCTTTTGTGAAGTTTCTAAAATCTATAAATTCACACCATTTCTCTCTAATTTTTCACACCAATCTTCTTACTCTCTCTTACCTAAACATTCTATATTTCTACAAGCTTTGCTACTATTTTCCTCTCCAATTACTACTCTTGCTAATTACTACTAGTATTTACTAATTAGTACTCTTGTTTATTAATTACTAGTCTTGCTAAATTCTTTTTAATTACTAACTCTCTAATATTTGTTACTCGTTCATTATTTTAATTGTTATTTCTTATTACTACTCTTATACTTGTGTATTTAGTTACTCTTACAAAGTTTAGCGTGAAATATGGCTGGATTATTGAAGAAAATGAGGCGTGCATCGTCATCACGAAAAACATCATCATCATCGCAAGCACCACCACCAGCACAAGCGCCAGCGCCACGGCCATCACAAACACCAATCCAAGCACCAACACAACCATTCGTTCCTGGACGAATGAGTACAGGCTGTATGATAGATACCCAAGCCAATTGGGAGTTCAATCAAAACATTCCAGATTTTGAATACACGCCTGATGAAGACCCCCCGCATTATAGTCAAGGACGCAGCTCGGTTGGCGAAGCTACTACTCCGTGGCATAATCTCAACCCTATGCCTGGTCATGATGAAGAAGGGCCGAGCAATGCCTCCGGTAATGAGCCAGAAGTCCAAAAGGGGAAAAAAAAAAGAAAGCCGAGTGTTGGAATCATTTTGATGAAGTTACGGTGGACGGCATCCGAAAAGCTCGATGTAAGTACTGTGCTAAATTATTTTCGTCTGGTAGTGGTAATGGACATCTTAACAGGCATTACCCTCAGTGTGCACCTCGACAAGGCCACGTCGAACCTACCCAAACGCAGTTATCTTTTGACGGTAAGTTATTTGTTTATAATCAGCGAGAGCAAAGAGACGGTCTCGCTGAATTTGTTATTCATGATGAACAAGCCTTTTCTTTTGCCGATAATCCTAAGCACTCTAGATATATGAACACATACGTTCAACCTTTGTACAAAAAGGTTCATAGAAACACAACTAGATCCGATGCACTCCGACAGTATAATGCTGCTAAAGCACGCCTTATCGATTATTTCGATAAATTTGACGGTAAAGTTAGTCTTACTTCTGATATTTGGCAATCTCCTTATACTTTTGTTAGTTATTCTTGTGTGACCGCTCATTGGATTGATGCAGATTGGGTTATGCACAAGAGAATCATCGCTTTCGAGCACTTCCCTTATCCGCACGATGGAATGAACATTGCTATTCTTATATTAAAAGCATGCACCACATTTAAAATTAAGGATAAGATTATGAGTGTTAGTTTTGATAATGCTTCTAATAATAAAGTTGCTGTTGCAGCTTTAAAGGAGACGCTTCAACCTGTACTTAATGGTGAATTATTTCATGTTCGCTGTGTTTGTCACATTATTAATTTAATTGTTCAAGATGGTTTAGCTGCTGCAGGAGATATTCTTCTCAAAATGAGGGGTATGACAGCGTATGTTAATAGCTCGAGTCCGAGAACACAACAATTTAAAACGTTGTGTGTTCAATATAATATGCCTCGCAGGAGAGCAGTTACAGATGTGGTCCACAGGTGGAACTCTACATACCACATGCTTTTACACATTCTGGCATACCGAGAAGTCTATACGCATTTTCTACTAACCCAGTTCCCAGCCGGCTTGCCAACTCAAGAGGAATGGCAGATGGCCACATACCTAGCTGAATTTTTGGAGGTATTCTACACGTCTACCAATTTATTGTCTGGTACGTACTATCCCACCTCTCCTCTCGCTGTAATAGAAATTCTGAAGATGGCTACAATGTTAACAAAATGGAGATATATAGGACCCTTTAAGGAAATAGTAAAAGTGATGGATCAAAAATTTAATAAATATTGGAGTAAACTGCCTGCTATTTTTACTGTGGCTACTTGTTTAGATCCTAGGTTAAAGTTGCATGGCGTGAACGCCTCGATACAAGAGATATCGAAATTAATGTGCTACACAGCAGAGGAGACAACCGCATTCACAGCAAAAGTGAGCAAGAGGTTTGAGGACTTGTTCAACGTCTATCGTAATTCTGCTGACGTGCGCGGGCGAGCTACATCATCATCCACTGTTGAGAGGTATTATGCGCCATACCTTCAGGGCTTTGAACATCTAGTAGCAAGACAACTACCAGGTGAAGGTACTTCTAATTCGGCAGGTTCGTATACTTTTTCCTCTTTTAATGAGATTGGTGTATATGCAAATACTGATCATTATTCTGATTTATCAAGGCAAGAACAGGTTAATTTTAATTTGTTAAATTTTTGGAAACAAAATCAAAACATGTATAAAACTTTATCCCAAATTGCACGGGATGTACTGCCAGTGCAAGCCTCCACGGTTGCTTCAGAGTCGGCATTTTCAGCCAGCGGGAGGGTTTTGGATGACAGGAGGAGTCGTCTTAACCCCGAGTCGCTCGAGCTATGTGTATGTTGGAAGGATTATCTTGATGCGAAATACCGCGAGCAAGATAAACCGATTGATGATAGGAAGAGCAGTGACTCGGATATTGAAGTACTTCTGGATGATTAGGTAATTTGTTTTTATTTTCCTCTTTTGATCCTTTTGGTTGACGTTGCAGATTTCTTGATCTTTGATTGCTGATATTTTGGATAGACATGCATTATTATTTTGATTGTTAGAATTTTAAGAATAAATTCTTTCACAAAATATACTTTTTTTCCATATATATAAAATAAATTTTTACAAGCAAGATATATATTTTTTCGTATATATAAAAAAATAGGTAACTTCGCCTGTTTGTTTACAAGCAGCCGGTCCCAAGCCCGGATAAAAGGAGGAGGGCCTATAAACACATTTATTATTTTTCTATATAAATTGTTATGTGTTAAGATTTTATTAATAAAGCTCACCAAGAAGAGTATGAAAATGTTTAACATATAATAAAAAATATAATGACTAACAAATAAATATGTATATACATACATACATATATATGTATATTACTTATAATGAAATAAAAGGATAAAGATTAGGTTCGTTAAATTGTGAATATTGCCTAGAGATGAAATTTAAAATTGAATAACAAGAAAAAAAAAAAAAGGGCCCGGGCCCGGCTTAAGCCCGGCCCTAGATATTGGGCCTAGGGCCAAGGCCTGGACTGGGCCTAGGTTTGCCTTCGGCAGGCCCGGCCCGGTTGGCAGCCCCACTGGCCCGGCCCCGGCCCGGCCCCACAGCAGGCCCAATGGGCTTGGGCTGGGCCGGCCCAAGCCCGGCCCTTTGACAACTCTACATACCACGTATAGCGCTTGCAGTAGAAAAAAGCCACTGTTTAACAAAAATGTCATTTCCAGTTGGGAAGTTTCTTCATAGTCGGTCGAATAGCAAGTAACTTCAGCGAGATACTTTCAGGTCTCCAAGGAAACATTAATTTAGAAGATGTACGTTTCGCAAAACTCAAAATTGAAAGAGAAACTTATGAAAATAATGGTAGCCTTTTTTTTTTTTCTCTGAAATAGTGGAAGCATTTTGTGTGCAGTGTTTTGCTTGTCAACACAAGTAACAAGCTACTCCAGTACATCACCACGTGACTGCTATGGACAGAAAATCCAATCCTCGATCACCTCCATTGGCCGATTGCTGTGTTTTGTCTGTATTTGCGCGTGAGAGAGAGATTCATCCAATTCGGTTAATCTTTCTTTCATCAAAGCTCTGATTAATGAATCATTGATTGTTTCCGATCTAAATGTCTCTGTATTGATGTTTGAAAAGTTTGTAATTTTAATGTCTTTGTTACATCCCACTCAAATTGCTTTTATTGTCCTTTCTCTTTTGAAAAAGTTGGTTACGTTGTCACTTTTTAGCGATCAAAAGTCACATTAATTGCTGTTGACACATTCTTTGAAGCTACCCTAACAACGCAAGAGAGTCCGTCCACTCAGTTATTTTGTGCTATGCTCATCTTACTAATTTAGTTTTTAAAGTTCGGGTTATTAAGCTCTTAGTTGAAAATCATATGAATAAAGATCAAATTAACCCTTTTAGTTCTAATGCAATATAGTTCATGCCATATCCAGATCAATGCCACGCGATGGTAGTTGGCAACACAAAAAAATTGACTGCAAGAGCGTCTATTGGGTATATTGATTTTATATCGATTGTCATCGCCACGTAACAATGATGGTGTGACAAGACTCCTCACGGACGAGGTGTATAGCAGAAATTGGTTTAAAATCAAATTTCTCAACGACCAATTTCCATTTTTTATGCTGATGCGATGCAAGTCTATATACGTCTCACCAACAAACAAGTTTTCTGCTTAGGAAAATGTATCTTAAGACACACTGAAATTGCACAATAGAAGAAAAGAGGAGTCGGGGCCGAGACGTAGTAGCCCGAATCCGAGGAAACAATTGAAAGAAGCCCTGGCCCTAAAAAGCAGCTTATAGGCCTATAGCCTGGACATCAAATGGGCCATCCCACTCGGTAGAGAAGTCCCAAATTATGCCCTAATTCATGGCCTGGTTTGCCAAGTACGGATTCAGCCTAATATTGTACGCCGTTCCTTAAAGCCCGATCAATTTGACTTTATACGTATATTAAAGATTTAGGTTATATATTGTGTATCTTTCCTATTTTACTCTTTAGAGGGGGAAGATAATGGACCATGAGAAAGAAAATTAGTTGATAGAGTGTTAAATGTTAAGAGAGAGATAGAATAAAAAAGTGTAAAGTGGTAGGTCGGGAAAGAAAAAATAAGTTGGTAGAGAATTAAATGTGGTGAGAGAAATAGAATAAAAAAAAACATAAAAAGATAAATATGTAAAAATACTTACAGAATTTTTCTTAATTTGTAAGTGATCAGTTTTTTAAGGACGGAAGGAATATTTCCTTTGTCTTTCATGAACACAAGAAAATTAAGCGCTTTTAGCTGACACGTTAGGAAACCGTTTGGCTCACGGAAGTGGTAAATGAACGATCTTGTTTTGTGAAACATAAAAACACCATGATATTTTTGTTTTGGACGCTGTAAACGACATTTTACTTAGCTTGACGATTAAATAGAATCGAGTGAAAAAAAAACGATTCAATACATCGATTGAAAAAACAAAAGGATGCTAAACAAATCAATATCAAGTAATGTCGTTTACACGGTTCAAATCTTCTGTGTGAACAGTTTGTTCGGTTTAGATTAATAATTAGTTCTATTGACCTTCGGAATATTCATACCCGTTGCAGTTTAATTTGATATATAAAATTTACATATCAATTCATTTATTTTTCAACCATTTCATTTCACAAAAACACCTGAACCTAAACGATTAAACTGACGTTTTGAGTTGACTCCAACCAACCTGACTGACTGAACTGAGCCTTTGATTCTCACAAAGCAAATGGAACGTATTACTGTGTCTTAACATGATCGGATTGGACCGTTATTGTCGGTGCTCTCGGCCGTGCAAGGGTCTTTCCAGCAAGAAATACAAGCACTGTAGTCTTCTTTGAATCAGGCAAGTAAGACCACATGAAGGACAAGGCACTTCTGGATCACAAACAAGACTTTTTACAGAAAATAGTTCTCCCACAGGCTACTCCACTCTCTTGAGAAAATACCACCAACTACCTCTATTGCTCTCTCTCAACAACTATACCAGCTCCAAAACAACCCACAAAAGCTAAATTAGAACCACCATATTCCACAGATCACTTGCACAAGAACCTTACTGCACAGTAACCTGATAAACATCCTCCCTCTCTTCTTCCTTCACTTTGGGAATAGTAATTTTGAGCAGACCGTTCTTCAGTTCCGCCTTGATCTCATCAAACTTGTACGTATTCGGAGGCAGGTCAAGCCTGCTGGCATACCTTCTCGCGGGCTCTTCGTCGTCCGATTCGTTCTCGGCTTCACCCTTGATGACCAATGTGTTCTGCTCCACGTAGACCTTCACGTTCTCCTTGCCGATGCCGGGCATGTCCATCTTAATGTGAAGAGCCTTCTCGTCTTCCCTCACGTCCCAGCCTCTAGCAATGCCGGCTCCAACTCCACGAGTGGCTGCCGCAAAAGGGTTCTCTATCAACTGGTCCATCAGGTTCAGGACCTGGCTCAGGCTCCTTGTTGGAGAAAATGGATCAAACGCATCTGGATGCACATACTAGAGCAGATTAGTACGTTTATACAGTCATTAGGCACAAAAGTGGAATGCTATCTCTTTTTTCTTTGTACCAGGTTAGATAAAAAGGCATCTGTGCTACGCCCGTCCTAATTCGGGTTTGGAATGTTGATGCGTTAGACATCTAATTATACTTGACAAATTTCCGTAAAGTAGCAAATTAGTACATATAAACGGTCATTAGACGCAAATTATTGCCTTTTCCTAGCTTCAGTTGTTTGACCATCCTGAACTTGATTTTGTACAAAATATACAACGCATCCCCAGCACAGGACTGTAGAGGTCTACGGGGTCTAAAAGAAGAGACTTCTAATGGAGCAAGAGACTTCTAATGGGGCAACTTCTAAAAAAGACTCGGCTATTCAAAGATCAATATCTAATAGAAAAACCTGGAAAGAAAAGCCTGTTCTTAGTCATTTTTTTAGATCCTCAATACTCCATCATCCTAACTCTCGACCTCTTGATTTTTTGAGACGTTCCTTAGGTAAAACTCAAGACTTCTAGCTTATTTGGCAATCTTTTGCTATTCACTGAGTTCGTTGAGATGATACTTCATGAAAAAGATAGTGCATCACATTGTCAGATTCAATTAATATATACTTTTTACTTATATGCTTACCTTTGAATTGGACATCATGCAATTACGTAAGCAAAAAAGTAAACAATTCAACTAATATATACTCCTTTTTACTTATATGAGTTAGACATCATGCTATCACGTAAATAAACAAGTAAACAAGCAGTACGCAGAAAAAAGCTCAGAAGATGCATAGATATAATAAATTACAAGGGTGGGCAAGATTTCTCACCCATCTTATGAAAATGATTAGAAAGAAACCAAGGCTAAGTCGAGAACGAGTGCAAGATCACAGACCAGAAACAAGCAAACATCAAAGACAAGAAGGAAGGACCAAACGTATAAGCAAAGCGAGAATGGTCATCAAGGAACCAGAATATATACCAAAGCCAAGTCTAGAACCAGGGCAAAATCACAGACCAAAAACAAGCAAACAACATAGACAAAATAAGGAAGGACCAAACGTATAAGAAAAGCGAGAACGGGCCATTTCAAGTACCCGAGAAGAGAGCAGGAGCCGGACCGAAGTCACGCCGCCGAGATACGGACCGGTCAGAGCCGCGGTCAACGTCGACACTGCGATCCTGGTCTTGGTAGGTAGTCACCTGATCAGATTCAGCGCTGAAGGAGCGAGCCAGGGCCGGAGCGGCCGCGGCGGAGCGCAGAGGGTTGGCGAGCTTGTTGACGAGGTGGGCTGCCCTGAGAGCGAGTGATGAAGCCATCTCTGTAGAAGAGTTATCTAGTGATCACCGAACAGACTTTAGCTTGTGGCCTTTTCTGCTTTTGCTGGAGGAGGAAAGGGATTTATACGGGGTGATGCGATGGAAGGGGAAATGTGTACTTGAAGGACCAAGTGTTGTGTAGAATGTTCAGGAGCAAGTTTTGGATACCTAGGAGAAGTTTCCAGAGTTACTCTAATTGTACTTTTAAGTTTCTAATAATCTTGAAAACTTTACCTTGGTTTTGGAATTGAAAGATCATGGATCCAATCTTGGTTTGGCTAAAAATGAAATATTTTGGCTGTTATTTTGGTGTTAAGATGATAATTACAGCATCTTATATAGCGGCAATTAATGACCGTTACATATTCTTAATAAAGGTAAAAAAGTACGGTTAAAAATTTTAATAAAAAGTTATAACAAGAAATGTCATTAACTATATTTAACCATCGTTAGAAGAGTTGTAGCTAGTATTCTGACCACTAGGATAATAGCAAAAACTTATCTGCAAAAAATAGTCTTTACATGTATTTAGTGATTTTCTATTAATAACGTTAAAAAAATCTGTACAGTTAAAATTTGCCGCTCCGTGTGTTTGTAAAATGTCAGGAACCATATTAAAGAGTAGTAATGGGCACTGCAAGAGTAATTAATTTGTGTAGAATTGCGAGACCATTCTTTTTTCCTTTTACCTTTTTGCACTTCATAAACGTAAGCATGACGGGATGATTAACCCAGCCTGCCGATTTAGACCCGTTATGCATTACGATTTGGTCTTATGAGCCTTTAAATCTTATACACTTTGATCCCCTTTTGTAGTGTCATTTTCCTTAAGCTTGATCACGTAACCCGTCTCGTATGTAGTAACTTATTCTCTCTTTTTAGCGTGATTCTTCAATTAGCTTAGAGAAAAATTAAAGTATGAATTTATAATTGGTAGTTGCAAGAATGGTTACTCTGGTGAATGGGAGACGTAAATGGGATTGAGAATCAGAATTTCATTTTTATTCCAAGTCCATCAAATTGGAATAAAAAAAAAACTATTGACTCAGGTGAACGATATGAGTATCTCCACAAGAGTCTCTGGAATACAACAGGGACTTACAATTGGGATTTTTTAACCCCTCTGGTTACCGGTGCAAGCAAAAAAATCAATTCAATTTCTTTTGGTACAACACCAACGTTGCTCGACATTAACGACAAAATTCCTAATTATAGCAGCTCAATGCTGCACAGTAGTTGTTGTTAAAGTTCCTAATTTAAGCCCCTTCTCTTTCCACAAACATCTGAAAGTAACAAATAAGTCATCATATGAGGTTCGTCACTTTTTGGTTGTTTAAAAAACACAGTAATAACACAGAAATGGGATTCTAAACCGGCATTTGGTAACGTTCTCGTTCCATGTTTTTTAATATTTCTTTATAAAGAACATAAAGCCACAATCTTCAAAGGAAGAGTCACGTTTTCAAGCTGCCGCGCGGGCTTACCGTAATGAGCCCACGAGTCCAGGCCACACCCTCGAGTCGGACTGCTTCAATAGCTAAGAGAAAAAATGGGTTTGCATGCAAAGCCAACAAAGGACGGACGGATGGAGGGAGGGAGGGAGGGAGAGCTATCAGGAAAAGATTTGATCAAAATTTCGCATTCAGCCTCTGGCGGGCTGTGAGGTTGTAGAACTTGCTTGTTCTTAAGAATAAGTGTTCTGTAACCATTATTAATAAGTTTTAGAGTCATTCAGTGGAGTCCATGGCAAAGAAACAATGGATTAAGGAGAAAAGAGAGAGGAGAAACGACTTTAGCAACTAAAGGCCAAGTTGTGCTTGCCACTCGGTTCATTTCTTTAACTCCTTTATGTGAAGGGCAAGTCCTTGCATGACCTGAAAGAAAAGACAGAACAAACAGAATAATCTGAACTTGAATACCAGGAAAACTAACAAGTTTACAGTTTTTGTACTCACCACCCTTGTATCCTCAATTGCAGCTTCCAACTTCTGAATTTGCTGCGATGAAAATATTGCCAACGTTAGTAAATCGCACGTAATTAGCAGCAACAAGACATGTATATGTCACCATAACTCACTTTGTTGGCATTCTTAAGTGCATCTTCAAACGCCTGGATTTTCTGCAAAGAGGTCTTATCACCTTTCGCTTCCCGAAGTTGTCCGAGAACTTTATCCGCCGTTGGAATGATATCGTAGACATCTTTGATTTGAATCTCCCCCTGTAGAGCAGGCCTTGGTAATTAACAAAGAGCACACTTCTGTGGTGTTGTAAAGCAGCAGGTGAGTAAAGCTATGTGGTATTTCCAAAGGTTCAACTATGGGAACAACAACTTTGAGATGAATCAAGGATCATTATTTTATCCAGGCCACTGCATGGAAAGTTCTAGAAACATTTAGGACATGCAATGTTATCAACCAAACAACAATAAGATGACATGAAAATGGAAGCATAATGTGAAATCTGTTATCCGTTATATTAAAAGCTTAAGATGTTAGACAATTAAAGGCCCAACAATGTTATCATACTTAACCCTCTCCCTCACGTGCAAGCCTCCAATTACACAAGGAGGGACAAACAAGGTGCACTACCACCACAGCTTTGATAATATTATGTCAAGTTATCAGTTACTCTAAAAACTTAAGCTGTTAGAAGATAGGCTCGACAATGTTAACATGCATAACAAATCTGATATACTCAAGGACACTTCTTTTGTTACCAGTGCATTAGACAACTACGTTTCATAATGGTTCTCCTGCCAGTTTCTACTCTTTTTCTTACACTTCTTTTCTGATTCCTTGAAGACCTAATTGACATTTGCCCAGAATCCCATGAGTTAAACAATTAGCAAGAGAAGTAAGACAATTTTTGAAACAAGCTAGCACTCGCAACATGTTCACAGAAAATTCATGATGCACCTTTCGGAGCAGGCTTGGCACGGTACAGACAAGTAGCCTCGTGGCAACAAGGTGTCATCTGAGCTTATTCTAGTAACAAGTTTGCTTACCTTATCAGAAGTCAAGATGCTATTAGCAGCCATACCACCATCTTCTCCGTTACTATACTCGTCTTCACTATCAACCATTGCCTGTAAAAACATGTATAGCTTTCTTCTCAGTTTTATTTTAAAATGGCACACCATGTCTGAAGCTTTTGTTAATTGCCACGGAAGTAACAGAGAAGTTTCATCAGATTTCACAAGGATAACCTGAAGCATCTCTTTAATTTCGTGATCATTCCATGGCCCTTTGTCACTTAAAAGGCAGCCCCCAGAATCAGAACACGTGCACTTTCCACCAAGGAAACTCGGTAAATTACTGTCAAGTAATCTATAGAGTTAGTCCTAATATACGAAAAATATTACAAAGGCCATACCCACTGAAACTCGTCGTGTGTCATAAGCGCATAGATTTTGGGTATAACTGATATATTCGTTCATTCATTTATAAGTAGATAGACTTGTCAATGCACCAGATGTAGAACCTTGGATCAACAGCTTCAACGACATTACTCCAATAGTTGCTTCCCAGCACCTGAAATTGTGGTCTTCATACTTACAGATAAAACATATACGCCGATCTATGTTTCAAAGAGTACAGAGAATTTCATGCTGACTTGTATTTTGGCCAATGTGCGGGGATCAAGAAAAGCCTTGAGAGCTTTCCAGAGGATTCTAAAACCAGATCCAGCATTAATGATATAAAGCCGATGCAGAGTCTGCAAATATACAAATGCAGTTGTAAGAGGTCAAAATTTTCAATATAGTACAAAAGATTACACTTGCTTGCTAGAGCAAGGTTTCTAAATTTCAACAGTTCACGGTTCAAACATACTAAATGTTATGTTCAAAGAACCTATATTTGCCTTGGGGTCTCTAATGAATCCCGATGTCAAGCTTAAGAAAGTAATACGGTGTTGCTGAACTGCTAGAAGATGCTTGCTGAACTGTTAGAAGATGCCATCCACTTTGAAAGGAATGATGGAAAACTTTAGTGGCCAAAGTCTCTAAGCGCAGTAGAAAATTAGGAAGCACGACAATTTGTAGGACAGAAATGTGTCCGTGTCGGACATGTATCAGAGAGACAATTCACAGCCGCTCTTTGACAGGTCCAACACTTAATTGACATATCCTCGTGGTGTTAAACTCTACTCAACAAAATGTAACAGCTTGAATGTGGGTCACGAGTTCACGATTAGCATGCAAAATGTCCCGCTGTCCAAATAATCCAAAGAAACAAAAGATTGAGTGGGCACTAAATGGGAGCGCAATAATCTCAGTCGAGTGTATCTGTAACACACGTAAACGCAATTGTATGTTGATGTACTTAATGCACACAGATGAAGTTCATAACTCTTGTGAAAAAGGTAATTTACATCGAGTTGGGTCCAAGCTCTACACTATATTAATCAGCAGTGAAGTTTGATGACAAACATCAGAGCATGTCAAAGGTTGTACTTCTCAAACTCACTAGGTATTAACTCCCTGTAAGGGAGAATGCTTCCCAGTTACAGGTCTGCTTCGATATAGTTGGTTTTCATGCCCTTGCGCCTAGAATTTTCTTCTGTCTGCATACTTCAGGATAGAGATGAGAGAAGAATGGTATTCGACTTACCTCAGGATAGTAATTGCTATCGATCTTTTGAATTTCCAAGAAGAGATATCTTGCAGGTTTTGAGAAGTTAGAAACTCCCTGAGCAAGACAGAAATGGTCGGTTTCAGTTTAAAGACTCTAATGGACGATCAATATTTAGTGGATGACGGCAGTGAAAGTAATGATTTTGCAGAAATAAATCTCAGAACATGTGTGTTGAAAAGTAAACAGTAAAAACCAAAATTCACTCCTCCACATCACTGTTAGACCAAAATATCAAGATTCACGGATAACAAACAATGACATTTACATTCTATGCCTTTAGAAAAGACTGAAAAAACAAGCCTGTCATGCAGCAGCCCGTCACAGTATCAGATAAGGGTTATTCCCCTTTTTGCAACCTAATTATAGCTCATAATTCAACAACCATGACCCTGAGACCAATTAAACGGGGAAAATGACCAAGGGACTCTCCAATGATTCTTGTTTGCATAGTGATCTCACTTTGCAGCAATATTGATATGCTGCAGAATTAAGACAACGCAAAATTGGGTTTGGTAGAGGTCTTGTGCAAACGTAAAGCCATTAAACCAAGGTTCTGTTTAAAGCTATTAAGTATGATCACATCGAGATGGAGGCACAAATTGTATCAGTTTTTTTTTTTTTTTTTTTGGGACAAATTCTATCTGCTAACAAGTGGATTCTGTTAAATGAATTGAGGAACAAGAAAATGCAGAAGGCCAAGGTGGCAAGGTATATTACAAGAGAAATGAGGTTTCGTCGTTGAAAACACAGCGGAGCAGAGAAAATCGCTTCTTTTTCTGTTCTCCTGTATAACGTCCACCTGGAAACTAATATCTCTATTATGGTGGAATGGAGAAAATCGCTTCTTTTTCTCTTTTCTTGTATAACATCCTCCAGAGAACTAATAACTCTATATTTAAACTTTGGACTAGGGGCTTAGGACACTTGACATTCCCCCACTCCAGGCAAAAAAAGGACAAAATATAGCAATCTACACCAAAAAAATATCCATAGTTACGTTCAACTTTTGATAACACCATGTATCTGAACTTGACTGGAAAATGCTCTCACGAATTGCAAGCATTGACTTAAATGTACTGCCATGAACATGGAATGCAATGTACGGTTAAGGCACCAATGTTCACAAATTTTAAATTTATGAGTTTGGAGACTGAAAGGACAGGTACACATGCTCACCACATCCTTCATATCCAAGATACTAGTGGTAGAAGCTATATGCTTCTTTGCTGCAAGTGAACAAGCAGGGTATCTGCGTGTTAATGTTTTCTCTTGTTCAGATACATGATACTTCAGGAATCTGTCCATAGAGGTTACCCGCAGGAGGGCATCAAGATCTACCATTCCGATCCTCTCTATGTAAAGCGGCCTGCCGTGTCTATCAACTCCATGAAATCCATGAGGATAACATCTCTTGACCTCTCCATACTCCTCAAACTTGAACTCCTGTAAAACGGAAACCGGAAAGGGTATCAGCATAAGAGTTGTTAACATGTAACCAAGATGATTCATATTCATAAGATGCTGAAAAAAGTGTGTAGCTTAATGTTTAAGTGACAAATGTTATGGATAAATACTTTGTAATCAAAAGGGGTTCCTCTTCTGACAACAATAATCCAGAAAACAGAAGGTTGTCTAACATTAAGCTATGGCTGCTTCATAATGTGTAGTGTCCAGTCAGGTAGTCCTCTGCTTTTGAAGTGTCCAGTAGCAAGCATATTGTACAGTCTCATGGACTCTCTCAAACTCAATGTATAGCAGGATGGAAAAGGATTCTGCTGATACTTCATGTAACATAGTCGGTTGCTGTTTAATTACTTAACAGATTATTTTGACAGATCAGATTTCAGATTTTACTCATAATGGATGAGATCCATTAATGAGCGAGCCAAGTCCAATTCAGACTCTTAACCTCGGCACTTGGCAGGCTGTTATAAACACAATATCTTGTTGGAACTTAAATTGGTCAAAAAACGATAAATGTTCTTGACATTTTGTCTTTCTTTGTTTCCTGTTCCTGATTAGTGTCATCCTTCAATGGCCTATATTAACCCCATCAAACTTTTGCACAAGGACATGTTTCCCTAGATGTTTAACCATGACCAAACTCTGCTCTTCATGTGAAGTGCATCAGCCTTTTCGATGAGGTTTTTGAAGTGCATCAGCCCTTTTGATTTAGCTCTTACAGCTATAACGTCCCACCAGGCCATCTCTAAAGCTTGCAAAGCATATTTCGGTCCTTATCACAAAAAGAGGGATAGAGGAGATACAAGCTAGAAGCTGGCATCTATGCATGAGCATCAGAAGTGTTCCAATGTGAAAAAGTTGCTGGGTAGCTGATATGAAATTCACCTTGGCTATTGCATCAACACCAAACTCTTCTCGCCATTTGAGAAACTCTAAATACGACCCTTTAGCTTTTGTTAGATCAAAATCCCTCCTACGCAGAAATCTGAAATTATAGAAGAAGACGATCATGTAGCATACTGCTACAAAAGCATTGCTTGCAATATGTCTTGACAAACGACATCAAGTCTATTTTCCTCTATCTTATACAAAGGAAGGTCATTCATTATTGCAACGAATTTACAAACATGTCATACCGTAGAAGGGTGTGATAATCGTTCTGCTTCCCTGGGAAGTGACCCTCGAGGAAAAGCATTTCACGGAAAGATTGCACCAGCTGCTCATCTTTGGGATCATGAGCTCCTTCAAGAACCAATCGCATGCTTTCGCTGCTTCTTGTCCTCATCAGCGATCCCCGGAACTTAAACGTGGAAGATAACATTTTCTTGATGTTCAACTTTGACCAGGAGAAGCCCTTCCGTTCCTCTTGATCTGGTAACTCCCAAAAGCTCTCAATTGGTGGGTATATCAACTTAGTCCTGCCTTTATTCTTGAAACTTGATGATCTTCGGCGCACCTCATTAGCAGCTGGCGATTGCCTAGCTTCCTTTGATGTATGCATATGCCCGTAGCAGAACTCTGAAGGATGATGAGTTCACAGAGATCTTCCTTTCCTTAAACTTGCAGTGACAAACGATCATGGTCTGATCTGGAGGGTTTCCCCAATTTATTCTACTGGATCACGTGGAGAAAAAGATCACAAGGAAGCTGTAACCCGTAAGCTGCCTCTACATAATAGCAGGGGTAAAGAACATCAAACCCTCCCGAGATCCTATAAGCTGTAACCCCTTTTTGACACGGGGCATAAGACAAATGCCCTATAAGCTTGACATCTTCATAGTGACTGATCTTAATCAATCAGATGAACTGCAAATATTCGTGCCAAAGCAAAACAAATCAGAAGCTAAACGAAAGATAGTAAACCAACATTTATTATCCGCGAGCCGAGTGAAGAACAAGGGGGAGTTTCACGTTTCAAACGGAATCCATCACGTGACAAGTCGAAGCAGATTCCGGAATCTACGGAGCTGCGAGACCTAGAAGTTTGAATTGGAAAGCAAAGTATATAGAAATCTTGTGCCATGCTTCGGATATACATAGCCGAATCACAAACTTTCGAATGTTTGAATACGAAGACACAAGAAATTCCCGCGCAAGTGTAAAGCAGATTGTCAACAAGATACTGCAATTCACCGATATTGGGACATGGTTAGTGGCGTATCTGTTAATATTTTAAGCGTTAAGTTTTAACAGAACCTTTTTACAGTTATAATTAAATATCATTAACTATATTCTACACTTAATAACTATTAGCATCGTCGGCACAACCAACACGCACACAATTAATAAAAATATGTGTAAACTTAATTCATACAAATTATTAAAATTACAGAAAAAATAAAAATAAGTGTACCATGATCGTGAGTGATGAAGTAGTGGAAAGAAAGTAAAAATGTCGACGATCGGACATTTGGGCTTAGTAGTTGGAATAAGGGAGATGAAAAAGAAGTTTGAACTCTAATAAGGTAAATTAATTAATTATTAAATGTTGAGAGATTTCTATTAATGGACTTTATTAAACTTTTTTTATATTAAAGTTAGCATATTTGAAAGGGATACAAATGAAAGTTTTAAAAGACTTCATCATAAAAGTCCTCTCCTATATAATATTCTATAAGGTACCGTTTGAAATTACTTACAATTTTAGTTTTCTGTTTCTAAAAAAATAAAAATTAAAACCAGTTTAGTTTTTATTTTTTACAAAAATAAATGGGTGTTTGATTATCTATTTTTTATTTTGAGTTTTTTTTTTCTTTTGGGTGTTTGATTACCTTGTTTTTATTTAAGTTTTTTCTTTGGTGGTAGTTGCGATGGTGGTGGTGGAGCGTGGCCGTGGCCGGCAGCGACAGGCGGTGGGGTGGTGGTCTCAAAATAAAAACCAAACCTTAAATCCAAAACTCCAAAATATGTGTTTTTAAATACAGCCTTGTTTTTAAAAACTGATTTTCAAAACTAAAGGGAAACAAAAAAAAAAAATTGTGTCAAACGCATTTTTTCTCCAGTTTACTGAAAACCAAATGATTTTTCAAATAGACTCTAAATTACTAGGTGAGAAACTTGTGGCTCCACGCCAAGATGAACAAATTAGTGGTAGCAGTAACAATATATGGAATATAGAAGGGAAAAAAACCTCAGAGTGTTTGAATATCAAAGCTCAAATGTGAAGGGATGCCTTCATGTTACTCAAAAATGGATAAAGTATAAGGTATATGCAGAGTTTTCAGCCACAGAGAAGAATAAGCAGTTATGCCAAACATGTTGAATGAGTGCACAGAAGATACTTAGAGCAGGAGATTAGAGAAAGGAGTATGCTTTTGTACATAAACTGTATAGGTCTGTGAGAGGGATGAACTTTATAGTAAAGTGATGTATACTCGTAAATTGTTTGAGCTCAAAAGAAATACAAAAGAATTTTGACAAAAAAAAAAAAACCTGTGGCTCTTGTTCTTTCGATTCGGATTGTAATCAAAATTACGTCGGAGAGAACTGAAAAGCGCAGGTTACCTTTGACAGATGGTTTTGGCGGTTTGGGCCCAGCTCATCTTTGAAATAGAAACAGAGTATTTAATGCCTCACTTAGCCCCAATCTTGAAACATATATTTTCGTGGTGGACCTTAATCGAGATTTACAGATTGGGCCAAGAAAAAAGGAGTAAATGCCGGAAGTTGCCTCAAATGAACAAAAAGGAAAAAAAGAAGAAACTCTCACCACGCATAAACATAGCAAACAAGCCATTTTAATTTTTATTTTTTTTTGCTGGAAGTGTCCAAATAGTAGAAGGAGCTTCATACTTCAAACCAAAGTTCTGAAACGCCGCCAACATTTCTTCCCTTAATGTATGTTCCGTCATTTGGTTTCAGAACTTTTATTTCGAGATATAGGACAAACGCGAAAAAGAGAGGTGAATATTAATTCCGTCAATCTCAATTTTAGTTAACCAAGTATATATATATATGGGGACCGATCCACACCCACCGGTGGAGAAATAACAATTTCTCTACCGAACCGCAGGTAAGAGCAGCGGTTGGACCACGTGGCGCAAAAAGGGCCAAAAAGGTGTACGGCCACTGCATTAATGGCGAAAAAGGCACGAGAAATGGTGAGAAAAATGGTGAGAAAATGGCGAGAGAGGAGAAAAAGGACACCAACCGCATGCACAACCAGCGGTTGGCATTAATATGCCTGCCACGTGCCGTCCCCCACCCCTGCCACGTGGCCCAACCCCATGGCCCCTGCCACGTGGCGTCCCCTCCCCCTGCCACGTGGCCCACCAGCACGGCGGTATTGGCGATGGCCCTGCCACGTGGCATCCCCTCCCCCTGCCACGTGGCCCAACCGCGTGTGGTACCAGCGGTTGGTCTCCCGCCCTGCCACGTGGCGTCCCCTCCCCTTGCCACGTGGCCCAACCGCGGGTGGTACTAGCGGTTGGTCTCCCTCCCCTGCCACGTGGCGTCCCCTCCCCCTGCCACGTGGCCCAACCGCGGGTGGTACCAGCGGTTGGTCTTCCTCCCCTGCCACGTGGCGTCCCCTCCCCCTGCCACGTGGCCCAACCGCTGGTACCACCCGCGGTTGGTCCCCTCCTCTGCCACGTGGCGTCCCCTCCCCTCATCCGCAGGGCCCAACCGCTCCTACAACCCGCGGTTGGTCCCTCCCCCCTCCCCTGCCACGTGGCGTCCCCCCCGCGTGATGCCCCCACCTGGTGTCCTTCCCCACGATGCCACGTGTCGTCCTTCCCTCCCCCATGATGCCCCCACGTGGTGTCCTTCTGCAGAAATTTTTTTTTTTGCCGCAGCCTTTGACCGCATAAACACCCACCCTTCCTCACTTTTTTCTGTCTTTTTTCTTCTCTCTTCCTCGCTTCTCTCTTTATAATCCCCTCCCCCGAACCCTTCTTCTGCACTCTGTCATCTTTTACCAACTTCCTTCGTACTTCATATCTCACCTACATAATCTCCATAACAATACAAACCAAAAAAATTTATGCTAGAAGATCGGTGGATAACCGCTAGAAGATCGGTAGTTTTTTCTTTAAATACATCAAGTCACAACAAGTAAGTATTTTGAATTTCCTTATAATTCAATGTTAGGTTTATACAAATCAGCGTATTACATTTATAGATTCCAAAACAGCGATTTTTTAGGGCGCCAAATATAGACAGTTTTTCACGAATTTATAAAAAATAGCTAGAGCTAGATTTTGCCAAAATGCAAAAAAGAGACCCTAGTTATTCTTAAAGGATCTGTCTCAGGTAAAAATTTCAGATTTTTCCAAAGACTGGAAAGGGGTTAACTGATACGGGGAACCTTGTAACTCTGCAGTGTATTTTAAAATATCAAGCTAGCGCGATTTCGCGCGAAACTTTTATGAGAATCCTAGGATGTTGGGAAGTTCCATTCCCCAGGAATTCGGGCCATTCCGAAGCCGTTACCTATTTTTTTGGCCGAACGGCCCTTTAAGCGCTTGATCCGGACACCGGTTCGCGATTTTTGGGCGAAACCTCCGTAAAATACTTTTTATGTCAAGAATGAATTCAGGAAGCCTCAAGTAGCATTTCGAAGCACTTTTGATATTTTTCGATGCCAGGGGCATTTCGGTAATTCGCCGCCCCGAGAGGGGTATTTCGGTAATTTTACAGTGCTAAGTTTTTCGACGGACTTTTTAGTCTAGAAATGTAATTACAAAACCTGAAATGTTGTTTTGAAGCTGACGTGGCGCGCGTAGGGGTGTTTTGGTAATTTTCCCGCGCCAAGGGGTGTTTTGGTAATTTTCCCGTGCCAAGTTTTTCAAACGACTTTTTAGTCCAGAAATGTAAGTAAACCACCTGAAATGTTGTTTTGAAGCTGGTTCGGGGGCGTTGGGGTGATAGTGAACGCTCAGGGGCATTTCGGTAATTTGCCGCTGATCGGGGGCTATTTTGCTAGGAAGGATCCAGCTTAAAATTCATACCTTAAAATAAATTTTAGTTCAGGAAAGGGTGTGAGACACCCGAAAACTTATTTTGTTCCAGATGTTCTGAACCTTGTGACGCACCGGCGATGACTGCCAGGGGATATTTTGCATAAGTAGCGGGTGTTTTGGTAACTTGCCCCCTTTAAAAATTTTCCTGATATATTTGGTATATAATTGACGTAATACATTTAAAAACTTGACTTTAAAGCGGTTTTGAGGTGTTGGGGGTGTAGGGGCCATCGGGCTATATATTGCTATATAACCACGTTGGCGCTAAATTCAGTGGGAACTAGCGTAATTAAGCGTTCGGAGTGGTGGGAATTGAGGATTTGTTTTAATACATTGAAATAATGACTATTGCTAATGTGTTGGTAAGCTAGGTTAAAGATCCAGTTATAGTTTTGGAATGTAAATATTATGGATATTATGGACGCTAAGTTGGTTTATAATTATATTTTGTTCTTAAAGGTATGAATTTCAGCTCTGGACCTCATGATACATCAATCCTATACGATGACGATGACCACGTCGCGAGGCACGTATTTGACGGTGTCGATAGGGGTGTTTTGGAAACAATTCAAAGCACAAGGCACCTTGAAGAGTGGGTACTAAACAAGGAACAAATACAGCTATTACACCGTCAAAATTTAACCCTGTTCACCGATTGCGGGAAATGGTCTCGACACGACGATTGCCTTATATCCGCTCTAGTTGAACGATGGAGGAGCGAGACGAACTCATTTCACTTCCGGTTTGGTGAAATGACTGTTACGTTAGAGGACGTCGGATTTATACTTGGAATCCCATGTCACGGCAGACCCGTTACTTTGAACGTGCCGTCTGCATCCATAGCGAATATGGCTATGCAGTATTTTTCGGGAATTCCAAGGGCAGCGCTTACAACAAACGGCGTCAAGCTTAAATGGCTGAGAGAGCAGTACGGCGTGCTACCGGATGAATACACTCCTCAAGATTTCGTGACGTATACGAAGGCATTCCTTCTGTATATTATTGG
Organism: Escallonia herrerae; assembly: GCA_033070095.1. NCBI lineage: Eukaryota > Viridiplantae > Streptophyta > Magnoliopsida > Escalloniales > Escalloniaceae > Escallonia > Escallonia herrerae. The sequence continues at coordinate 8,075 of JAVXUP010001750.1, read as the reverse complement.
AGCTATATTACTTCCGACGCATTCGAAAAACACGGTGCATCCGAAGTATATGGTGTTCTTGGAGGATCTTGAGGAGGTATACTCCTATTCGTGGGGTTCAGCTGTCCTTGCGCACCTATATCGAGCACTGCATAAGGCTACGAGAAACGGTGCCAAGTCCATTGCCGCCTGCCTGACTCTATTACAGGTATGAGCATTTATTTTCTTGGTAGGATCCTTAGTCAATATATTCGGGATTAATTACTAATTCCATATAATGTTTGCATTCACAGGTTTGGTCTTACGAGAGGCTACCCATGGGTCGTCCACAACCGTTGGTAGATTCCGATGAGACGTGGCCTAGGGTGTGGGCCTGGGGGCCTACGACCAACCGGAGGAGGAGACGGGTAGACCCTCACCACCATCTAAAGTTCTATCGGGGGGAACTAGAGATACTAGATGCATCCCAGGTGACGTGGCAGCCATATGGCAAGGTGATGCATCTGTTGGATGAGTGGTGTTGGCAACTTCCGGTGTCGTACGTGCTGGCAGGTTTGGTTCGGGTGCCGCTCATTCACTTCGAAGAATGTGAGTTTCAGATGCCCGATCGAGCTATGAAGCAAGCTGGCTGTCCACAAGGGATACCAAAACCCGCTGTAGACATGCGGCCATACAGGGGTGGTCGAGGGCCGAACTTCGAGGTGGCTGATGCCTTGATTTTGTTGGGTGACGAGGTGCACCAGTGGAATACCTGGCAGGAAACGTATGATAGCCTTGTATCGCTGAAGCACGACGGCATTAGTACTGAGGAATACTTACAGTGGTTTCTCAGGGTGACGCGCACGAGGGTGAATCGCCCTTCCCAGGTGAAGAAGACATCGTACGCGCCACGTGAGGTCTATGACCAGTTCTGGGCATTGGCCATTGTAAGTCATGCTAGTGTTGTTTGATAATTTATTTGCGCACCTTATCGACCATTTGTCAAATATGATTAGCCATATTTTCTATGCATGTTTTTTAGGTTGACCAGGGCATTGAGGTGTTCAAGCAGCTGGAGTCGTTTGACTGGTTTGTCGCGCAGGCTCCTGACAATCTTAAGAGGTCCATTGAGAAGTACAAGACTGAAGTTCAAAACTTTAGTCTTGCGTACCGGGGTTACGAAGGGGAGCCGTCTAGTCGCCCTCGTCCTGAAGCGTACGACTATCAGCCCCAGAGTCAGGTGTGGGAGTCGTCTGGTCGCCCTCTTCCTGACGCGTACAACTATCAGCCCCAGAGTCAGGTGTGGGAGCCGTCTGGTCGCCCTCCTCCTGACGCGTACGACTATCAGCCCCAGAGTCAGGTATGGGAGCCATATAGTCGCTTGCCTCCAAACGCATACGACTCTCAGTGCCAGAGTCAGGTTCCCCAAGTAGGAATCCAGGCCTCGCGCCCAAGCTTTCGGTCGGACAAAGGACAAGCGACGAAGCCATTGAGGTCGGACAAGATGGCTTGGATCGACCGGCACTACTTCGGGCATGAGCCTGTCAATTCAGCAGACTTTCCCCTTGCGACATTCCTAGGTCATGAGGATATCAGAACGTTGGCGCCGGAGACAGATCTTTCAAATTTTGTCATGAACGCTTACATAGAACTGCTCCGGATTAGAGAGCAACGTTTTAACCGTTCTGAATATTTGAAGCTTAACATGTATCCCACTCATTTTGTGGAATTAACGGTGAGAGAATTCACAGAATGGAGGCGAGGGGGCGGCAGGAGTAAGTGGAAACCAGGTCGAAACGTGTTAGGCATGATGAACGCAGACTATCAATGTCCCGCTGCTGATGCGAACCTTATCATGATACCCTGTCATCATGCAAACCACTGGTTCCTATTAGTTCTCCATCCAGCGTTCAGAACGGTTCACATATACGATAGCCTAAGGGAGGACGAGCCTGGACAGCTGCTGGCACAGATGTACAACGAGTACATCACTTTAGTGGTTAGTATTTATTTTTTGACCTTGGCTCATAGTATATTGTTCTTGTCTCATAGGCTTGATTCTCGTTTTTATTGTTGGATGCAGACTACTGTCCTCTCGCTAGCATGCGGACGGCCACAGGGTGACCCTTGGACGGTCGTGATGATAAAGGACCGACCAAAGCAATATAACGGTCACGATTGCGGGATTTACGTCCTCAAGTACATGGACTACATTGCTCGCTCGGAAGTGCTCAAACACTCCTCGTGGACTAGGAAGGATGCCTTGACGTTTAGGTATAGGATAGCCTGGGAGCTGAAAAAGAATGAAGCTAGACGCCTTCATTACCATTATCCTGACGTGCGTGGCTAGCTGCTGTGATGTTACAAAAAACTGTACCAAAAAGAAATGTACATAATTTTTCGCATGCTATGAATTTGGCGCTAAAATGTGCGCGAATATACCTTTCATATGACGGCATTCGAAAAAATTACGCGTCTTGCTTTTCGCCGAAATTCATAGAAATGGGCTAACTAGCGTGCATGAGGTGCAATGAGCGAAAAAAAAGTGACAAAAAAAATTATAACTTTTTTCGGAAGCTATCAAATGGGGCCTAAAGTGTGCCCGAATAGGCCCTTCCTAGGAAAACTCAAAAATTAATGTGTCTCGTTTTTCGCCGAAAGTCTTACAAATGGGCTAACTAGCGTGCCTGAAGTGCAATGAGCGAAAAAAAAGTGACAAAAAAAATTACAACTTTTTTCGGAAGCTATCAAATGGGGCCTAAAGTGTGCCCGAATAGGCCCTTCCTAGGAAAACTCAAAAATTAATGTGTCTCGTTTTTCGCCGAAAGTCTTACAAATGGGCTAACTAGCGTGCCTGAAGTGCAATGAGCAGAAAAAAAGTGACAAAAAAAATTACAACTTTTTTCGGAAGCTATCAAATGGGGCCTAAAGTGTGCCCGAAAACGGAGTTACCAAAACTATCAATAATCCACAAATCAAATCACAAATTAAAGATTGCACAAACCAAATCACAAATTTAAACATTATATAAGTTCAATTTATACAACTGAAACATTAACCCTAACACTCTTCCTCATCATCGTCCTCCTCGACCATACTGCCAGGTTCGATACCTAACACTTTATAATGGTTTCTCTTGTCATGATCAGTCATCTTGTTACACAACGCACACTTTCGTAATTTTTTTTGACCCGTTGCTTCTTCAATCGGATTCTTCATGCGTATTGCTCGTTTTCGCCCTTTTGTTTGAGAAATAATTGGATCAAAAATATCGTCCTCCTCACCTTGTAGGTCAGTACCGTCAATGACTGGCTGTTTGGCTCGATTGAATCTACCGCCTGGAGTTGTCCGAGTAGTCGGAGTGTCCACAGTTTCTGGTAATGCCATCCTAAACTGTGCATGCTTAGCCTTATCCCGTGCGGCTGCTTCAACTTGATACCTGTACCCATCAAATGTCGACGCTGCATCCATTGATAAACCGTGCATGATGTTACAAAGGTGATTATATCGCAGCGTCTCAGATTGCTCGAAATCAACTGAAACATTGGGCACGTAAGGAATGTGACCGTGGACTCTGTTGGCTTCCTTCGTCCACCGTTCCAAGATATACGGTGGAGGGATTTCACTAGCATTCTTGGCGCTCAAAACCCTCAACGCGTGTCGACAAAGTATACCTTTATGCTCAAACAGTTGACAGTTGCAATTAACCAACCCGGTGTCCTTACAAACTGCTACGGTAAAATGTCGTCTGGTCCTCGGAGCCGACGAAGAGCACGGATTGGCGAAGTTCGTCACATTTGTCAAAGCATAAACCTTGATATCTCTGGTGGAATACTCGTGCAACTTTGTCATGCCATATTGATTCGACTTTAGTAGTTCCTCTTGAAACTGTCGAAACATTTCCTTGGTATAGACTTGAGCCGCATGAGCCTCTAAAGGTGAATAAACTAGTATAGCTCTTTCTTTGCAAACTGTAGCCGCGTCGGCTTCTCTCTCACGGTACAATTGCCTGTCAACGGCTTTCTGCATCTCTAGTACGAACTCCGCTATACTTGAAGACTGGCCTACGTACCCATCAAAGAATGAATTCATAGCTTCGCTTCTCGAGGTCGTAGTCATTCCGGCTGCAAAAAACTTCTTGGTGTAGGCACCGACCCACTGTGTCTTGATCTCATACAACGATTGTAACCATTCGTGATTGTGCAAATAGTAAGTATCCATTAACGTGGCCCACCTCTCCTCGAACACGTCTACCGTCAACGATTTCTTCACACATGTATTAAAGTCAGTCTTGAATGACGGATGGTTTGCATATACATGGTGAAGCCGTTCGGGATATTTGTTGCTTATGTGCCATGTGCACAGGCCATGGTGAGTATCTGGAAGGACCTTAGCGATTGCATTTTTCATTGCCAGATCTTGGTCGGTGATGATGGTCTTTGGAGGAATATGATACATTGCTTGAAGCCACGTTTCAAATAACCACGTAAATGACTCCTCCGTCTCATCCCTAAGCAGGGCAAAGCCAAACGAGATTGACTGATAGTGGTGGTTCACCCCGGTGAACGGAGCAAAAGGCATAGAGTACTTATTGGTGCGGTATGTGGTGTCAAACGTCACAACATCCCCAAAATTTTGGTAAGCAGCTCTAGAACGGGGGTCCGCCCAAAATATAGTACTAATGCGGTTCTCATCATCCAGTTGGAGACTGTAAAAAAATCCAGAATTCTCACTCTGAAGGGACCTGAAGAGATCAAGTGTAGTTTGAGAATCACTCTTACCGAAAGACTCTCTCCTCTGAGCACGAAGTTCATTTCGAAGGTCTACTTCGTTGAAACTCAACTTGTCAATCCCCCCAGCCTGGCTTGAGAAAACCCCCATCATCTTAGAAGGTGGAATTTTAGCCTCGGCCATTGTAAAAATTAGTTGTCTGTGTGCCGCGCTTATTTCTCGGTGTTGATGAATTTGACCAATCTTACTGGGGGTCATCAACTGATGATTATGGCTCAACTCCACTCCTGTGACAACCCAATGGTTTTCATTTTTTCGGTGTACTGCATACACATGGGCCTTGCAGCCGGTACCCGGAAATGTGTCCCGTTTTCTTTGTCTTGTTGTCCCTTCGTCACTGATCCGAACGACCGGAGTTACATGCGGTGCTCCTCTATGACACTCAAATAGTCTTGCACAAATTTGATCTGTATTCGCCCGTTTTCTAGTCGTCTTAGTTCTAATACCGAAACCTATCGTTTTCGAATATGCTCTATAGTATGCTTCAACTTCGTCCAGTGCTTGAAAAACTTGACCAACGTAAGGTGGATCAGAACCTTCACAAAAATTATTTCCTCCAGTTGCATCCATATTTATACTGTAATCTAAAAAATAAAAATTATATCATTCTCAACAAGTCATAGATTTAAATAAAAGAAGAATAAAATTTATTTAAACCACCGTCTTTCGGGAAATTTGGTATAATGTAAAATTAGCAAAATAGCCCCCGATGAGCGGCAAATTACCGAAATGCCTCCGGGGGTTCATTATCACCCTAACGCCCCAAATCAGCTTCAAAACAACCTTTCAGGTGCTTTGCTTACATTTCTGGACTAAGAAATCCTTTGAAAAACTTAACGCTGCAAATTTACGAAAATACCCCTATCGGGGATGCGAATTACCAAAATGCCCCCTGACAAAAAAAATCTGAAAAGTGCTTTGAAATGGGATTTTAAGCTTCCTGAATTCACTCTTTAAAATAACTTTTCAGGTGTCTCACACCCTTTCCTGAACTAAAAGTTATTTTAAGCACAAATTTGTGTAATGTAAAATTAGCAAAATAGCCCCCGGGGGTTCATTGTCACCCTAACGCCCATCAAACCAGCTTCAAAACAACCTTTCAGGTGTTTTACTTACATTTCTGGACCGAAAAACTTTTTTTCGGAAAAATTACCAAAACACCCCTCGCGGGGGGGCAAATTACCAAAATGCCCCCTGGCTTCAGAAAATATCAAAATTGCTTTAAAAAGCTATTTTAAGCTTCCTGAGTTCATTCTTGATCTAAAAAGTATTTTACGGATTTTTCGCCTAAAAATCCCGAACCGGTGTCCGGATCGAGCGCTTAAAAGCCCGTTCGGCCAAAAAATTAGCTAACGGCTTCGGAATGGCCCGAATTCCTGGGGAATGGAACTTCCCAACACCCTAGGGTTCTCATAAAAGTTTCGCACGAAATCGCGCTGTCTTGATATTTTAAATTACACTGCAAAGTTACAAGGTTGCGCGTATCAGTTAACCCCTTTCTAGTCTTTGAAAAAATCTGAAATTTTTACCTGATACAGATCTTTTGAAAATAACTAGGGTCTCTGTTTTGTATTTTGGCAAAATCTAGCTCTAGCTATTTTTTATAAATTCGTGAAAAAACTGTCTAATTAAGTTTTCACCTTTAGCGACAATTACGCCCCGCAATCAGCTGCAAAACAACATTTCAGGCGTTTTACTTACACTTCTGGACTTAAAAGTCCGTTGGAAAACTTTTTCGGGAAAATTACCAAAATACCCCTCTCGGGGTGGCAAATTACCAAAATACCCCCTGGCTTCAGAAAATATCAAAAGTGCTTTAAAATGCTATTTTAAGCTTCCTGAGTTCATTCTTGATCTAAAAAGTATTTTACGGATTTTTCGCCTAAAAATCTCGAACCGGTGTCCGGATCGAGCGCTTAAAAGCCCGTTCGGCCAAAAAATTAGCTAACGGCTTCGGAATGGCCCGAATTCCTGGGGAATGGAACTTCCCAACACCCTAGGGTTTTCATAAAAGTTTCGCGCGAAATCGCGCTGGCTTGATATTTTAAATTACACTGCAAAGTTACAAGGTTGCGTGTATCAGTTAACCCCTTTCCAGTCTTTGGAAAAATCTGAAATTTTTACCTGATACAGATCTTTTGAAAATAACTAGGGTCTCTGTTTCGTATTTTGGCAAAATCTAGCTCTAGCTATTTTTTATAAATTCGTGAAAAATTCTATTTCTGACGCCCTAAAAAATCGCTATTTTGGAATTTTTCGAATGTAATACCCCGATTTGTCAAAACGTAATTTTGACGCCCTAAACACGAATTTTAGACTATTGTAAGAACAATTTAAGCGTAACACAATTTAAACAATCAATTGGTATGAACAAATTGAAAAATACTTACTTGTTTTAACTTGATATATTTCAAGAAAAATCCACCGATCTTCTAGCGTAAATTTTTTTTGTTTGTATGTAGGTGAGATAGGGAGAATGAGGAGGGTGGAAAAAATGATTCGGGGAGGAGGGATTTTATAGAGAGAAAAGTGAGAGAGGAAGAGAAGAACCGTGAGTGAACAGCAGGGAGGGGGAGGGGGGAATGACACGTGGGGGTGGGGGGTAGGGTGGTAATGACACGTGGGGGAAGAGGGGGTTCACGGGTGGGGGAAGGGGGGTTCACGGGTGGGGGAAAAGGACATAGGGTGGGGGCCACGGGGTGGGGGGCAAGGGGGTGACGCGTGGGGGGGGGCAAGGGGGTGGGGTCACGGAAGGCAATAATGCCAACCGCATGTAGGAGTTGCGGTTGGGCATTATTGCCACCATTTTCTCACGAGTTTTTCATTTTCTCGTGATATTTTCGTGAATTTCTCATAGTATTTTCGTCCTTTTTCGTCCCTTTTCGTCCCTTTTTGCGCCACGTGGCCAACCGCTGCTCTTACCTGCGGTTCGGTGGAGAAATTGTTATTTCTCCACCGGTAGATGTGGATCGGTCCCCTATATATATATATATATATATATATATATATATATATATATATATAGAGAGAGAGAGAGAGAGAGAGAGAGAGAGAGAGAGGGCATTCCACCTCGCAGATTCGTTCAACCTATCAAGTTTTGAAACACTCGTAAAAGAGACTGATCATTCGTACTCGTTTGGATGATACCGTAAAGCGGTCCGACTAAAACTTTTTAAGGCAAACAAAGCCTAGTGAAGTTCATGCACGAGACAGGCAGCATTTTGGGACTGTGGAGTCTGTATGGATACCATATGTATACCCAAGGAAACGATTATGGTGGAGCTGGTGTGCCCACTGCCTTTTGTCGTTCCTCAGTACTTCCCCTT
>JAVXUP010001749.1:0-196603 GCA_033070095.1 Escallonia herrerae | reverse complement strand
TTACAGGTGTTCAGTGTGCGTGTGTGTGTTCTGGGTATATAACAGTGTGGGTGTGTGGGTTATTTGGCTATGAGTATGTATGAAGTACGTGTGTAATGGGGAGTGAAATTGTGAGGTTTTACTGAAATTCCAAGCGGTTTAGGTGTGAGTTAGTGTGTTTCAATGTGTGTGTGTGTGTGTGTGTGTGAAACTGTGGGTGTTCTTGTGTGTATTCATCATTCGGGTAAAGTGGTGGAGGAATGATTTTGGGTTCAATTGTGTTTATGTGTGTATTAAGTAAACATATTTAGGTATCTTGGTGGGTTAGGAAAGTTTTCTTGGATTGGTGTGTGATTCTGGGGGTTGTATATATGAAGTGGTGCTCGGCAGAAGGTTGAAGGTGAGTGTGTGTGCGTGAAGGTGTGTTGGTGTGTGTAATGATTTGCACAGTAAGTGTTATTGTCGCTAAAACTAGAAAATTAATTTAGATAGTTTCTTCACGAATTTTCATAAATATCTAGAGCCAAAATTAGAGAAAATTCAAAACATTAACCCCTAATAATTTTACGAGATCTACGCTCTGGAAAATTTTAGGAATTTTTAGAGTCTACAAAGAGCGCTAAAGGAGGGTATCGGGTAACTATAATTATTGATTTATTTAGCATAGAAAACCAAGTTATTTTAGCCTAAAAATTTTATGGAAGCCCTGTTTTACAGATATGATTCATTATCTAAAATTTTGGACCATTCCAAGGACGATTGATATTTTTCGCAAAACTGGCCTTTTAGCGCTCAGTCCGGACACTGGTTCGGAATTTTCGGGCAAAAATTCTTTAAAATACTTTTTGACCGAAAATAACATCAGGATATTTAAAATAGCGTTTGAAGATATTTTTGAGATTTTTTCGGTGCTGAAAACTCCCTGGGGTGTTTTAGTAATTTACCACCCCGAAAGAGTATTTTTGGTAATTTTACCTATAAGTGGTATTTGAAGTAAATTTACATACATTAAGATTATTTTAGTGACTTTGCTTATGGAAAAGTCATTTTGAGAATTAAAGTGTAACGGGGGTATTTTGGTAATTTGCCACCCCGAAGGGGGTATTTTGCTAATTTGACCTAAGGAAGGTATTTTTGCATAAATTTACGTATGGCAAGTTTATTTCAGTGATTCTCCTTATGGGAAGACCATTTTGTAATTTAAGTTCGAGGGGCATTTTGGTAATTTTACACCCTAGAGGCGTTTCAGTAATTTTACATACCCGGTGAGGGGAGGTTCATTTTGGGAGCATGTGTGAGTTCATATTAAGTTATAATTTTGTTCTATAGGCTGTATTTTAATGCTTCGATTATTTCGTTTAGGTTAAAGATAAAGACTTCCGGTTATGATAATTTAGTTACGGATCCAGGTAAGAGATTCTATCTAAATCTTGGGTAAGGACTTTTGTCCGAACCCTTCTTTGATTACATGTACTTGTAAGTAATCCTTTGATATATTTACGGCTAATGCCGAACTCTTAGTTATGTATTGATATCAGCATGTTCTTGCCCAAAAAAAAAATCCTAATGTTGAACCTGAATCAGTTATTTAGAAATCTTGTGATGCTCGCATGTTATTGCGGGCTGAGAAAATTTGATAATTGTCTGTATCCATTCTTTCGAATTGTTATGATTATATTCAAAAATTATTTGCAGTCATTTTGTTATTTATTTGTGATTTTTCTTCTGAAAATCCGATTTCTTCTAAAAATCCTGAATGCTGACTGATGTTAGTATGATTATTGTTAAGAGAACCCGAATTGATTTTTTCGGGATATGAGCTCATGTTAACGCTCATTGATATTGTTAATTTCTGTATTGACCTGGGTACCTGTTTAGTGAGGGGGCGGTATAAGGCTGGTTGAATCCTGCATGAAACGCAGGCTAGTACCCAAGTGGACTAGTGATTATTAAGTAAGTTGCACAAAGGATAAACTCTCTGGTATATTATCGGTACAGTGCAACAAAAGTTTGTGGTATTAGAGTTGATTTTATTTATTTGATATGGACGAAATTCAGAGTGGCGTAGGTTCTGTTTAGTGAGTTTTGTACCAGTTAACTCATCGCTCGTGAAGTTTTGAAATAGTTAGAGTGAAGTGATTATCTGATAGGATTTCAGTTTAGCATTATGATTTGGATTTAAACAGTTGCGTCTGGGTATTCGTGGGACAAGAATCTGGGTACCAAAGTCGGAGATCGCCTAGCTACTACGAGACAATTATAAGAATTCTGCGACGGAAGCGTGATACATATATGTGATAAGTGATTAGATATCCACAAGCAAATTTCGAGGACGAAATTTTTATAAGGGGGGAAGAATGTAATATCCCGAACTTCAGGAGCCGATTAAAATAACCATTCGGGATCCGAAAAATAAACGGGAGCTAATTTTGAGCAATGCTCGGGTATTAGTACAATATTGGGGCATAAAAATACTTTGGGGCAAAAATATAATTTTCAAAATGCCTGAGGGCATTTTTGTAAATTTTGAAAATTAGAATGGCTATTTTGCAAATTGGTTACAAGATGGTGCCACCTCCACCTTGGTTATTTGATGACTAATGAAATAAATTATAAAATAATAAATTGGGATAAGATCTTTAAGTGAAGAAAGAAAACAAAAAAACACAAAAAACAAAAGAGGAAACTTTCCTTTTTGGGAAAGTTTGAGGAGAAGAGAAACAGTGAAAAGAAACAAAGACAGAGGAAGAAAACAAGGAGGGAAGAAGGGGAATTCGTGCAAAGGATTCGAGAGAAATTCTTCGGGGTAATCCCCTTCTCTATTATGTGAATTTAGTGTGTGTTAGCGTGTGTTTTACGGCGCATTAGAGGTGTTCAGTGTACGTTTGAACTATGTGTGTGCATGTGTTCTGGGTATATAACAGTGTGGGTGTGTGTGTTCTTTGGCTATGAGTATGTATGAAGTATGTGTGTAATGGGGAGTGAAATTGTGAGGTTTTAGTGAAATTCCAATCAATTTAGGTGTAAGTTTGTTTGTTTCAGTGTGTGTGTGTATGTGTGTGAAACTGTGGGTGTTCTTGTGTGTATTCATCATTCGGGTAAAGTGGCGGAGGAATGATTTTGGGTTCAATTGTGTTTTTGTGTTTTAAGTAAACATATTTAGGTATCTTGGTGGGTTAGGAAAGTTTTCTTGGATTGGTGTGTGATTCTGGGGGTTGTATGTATAAAATGGTGCTCGGCAAAAGGTTGAAGGTGACTGTGTGTGCGTGATGGTGTGTTAGTGTGTGTAATGATTTGCACAGTAAGTCTTATTGTTGCTAAAACTAGAAAATTAATTTAGATAGTTTTTTCACAAGTTTTCATAAATAGCTAGAACCAAAATTAGACAAAATCCAAGACAGTAACCCCTAATAATTTTACGAGATCTACGCTCTGGAAAATTTTGGAACTTTTGGAGTCCGTGAAGGGCGCTACAGGAGGGTATCAGGTAACTACAATTATCGATTTATTTAGCATAGCAAAACAAGTTATTTTAACCTCAAAATTTTATGGAAGCCCTATTTTACAGATATTATACATTATTTAAAATTTTGGGCAGTTCCAAGGCTGATAGGTATTTTTCTGGAAACTGGCCTTTTAGCGCTCGCTTTGGACACCGGTTCAGGATTTTCGGTCAAAAATTCTTTAAAATATTTTTTAGACCAAAAATGACATCAAGATGTTTAAAATAGTATTTTAAGATTTTTTTTGAGATTTTTTCGGTGCCGGAAACTCCCTGGGGTGTTTTGGTAATTTACCACCCCAAAAGGGTATTTCGGTAATTTTACCTAGAAGGGGTATTTTGAAGTAAATTTACATACAGTAAGATAATTTTAGTGACTTTGCTTATGAAAAAGTCATTTTGAGAATTAAAGTGTAAGGGGGTATTTTGGTAATTTGCCATCCCGAAGGGGTATTTTGGTAATTTGACCTAAGAAAGGTATTTTTGCATAAATTTACATATGGGAAGTTTATTTCAGTTATTCTACTTATGGGAAGACCATTTTGGTAATTTAAGTCAGAGAGGGGCATTTTGGTAATTTATACCCTAGTGGCGTTTTAGTAATTTTACATACTCGGTGAGGGGAGGTTCGTTTTGGGAGAATGTGTGAGTTCGTATTAAGTTATACTTTTGTTCTGTAGGCTATATTCCAATGGTTCGATTATTCCGTTTAGGTTAAAGCTAAAGATTCCGGTTAGGATAATTTAGTTGCGGATCCAGGTAAGGGATTCTATCTGAACCTTGGGTAAGGACTTTTGTCTGAACCTTTCTTTGATTACTTGTACTCGTAAGTACTCCTTTGATATGTTTACGGCTAATGTCAAACTTTGAGTTATGTATTGATATCAGCATGTTCTTGCCTAGAAAACCCTAATGTTGAACCTGAATCGGTTATTTAGAAATCTTGTGATGCTCGCATGTTATTGCGGGCTGAACAAATTTGATAATTGTCTGTATCCATTCTTCTGAATTGTTATGATTATATTCGATAATTATTCGCAATCATTTTGTTGTTTATCTGTGATTTTTCTTCTGAAATTCTGATTTCTTCTGAAAATATCGAATGCTGACTTATGTCAGTATGATTATTGTTATGAGAATCCAAATTTATTTTGGGGATATGAGCTTATGTTAACACTCATTGATATTATTAATTTCTGTGTTGACCTGGGTACCTGTTTAGTGGGGAGGCGGTATAAGGCTGGTTGAATCCTGCATGAAACGCAGGCTAATACCCAAGTGGACTAGTGATTATTTTAGTACATCATGCATGTGTACACTATATGAGCTTGCCATAATGGCGTTGGAATCGTCCAGGATCAACATTGATTTTTGATGTTTTTAGCTAGAATGATTTTGTGCTTGGGTTGAAAGCCCTTGACAAACATTCATTGTACTTAGAAGGATTTGTACTTGGATTGAAATCCCTTGACAAGCCTTTATCCTATTATCTGATTTGATTTCTGCTTTGGTTAAAATCCCTCGGGAAATCTTGCTGTATTTTTTAAATGAATTTCTGCTCGAATTGAAATCCCTTGAGCAAGGAAAATTTTCGTGGTACTTGGAAATGCTGACTTGAAAAGGATCTTTTATTGATCGTTTTGGATTTTGTTCTGATTGCTAATAGTAATTTTGGCATCTATTTCTGATGAACTTTGATCGTTTTGGGTAATCATTGAGTTTTGATAGTCCAAAGTGTTTTGATAATCATCGTCGGTTGGATTTTTTGGAGTCGTGTTATCATCTCTTTTGTTGTCCTTGTACGACCTTCCTGGGCTCTCAAAAGCTCACCCTTCGTTTGGCTCCTTTCTGCAGGTGAAGATCAAATGTAGCATGTTCGGGAAGGCGTTAAAGTCTGTGTGAGATTCCGATAAGCACATCACCACTATATAGTAAGACCCCTCCGCAGGTCGGTACTGTTAATTTGTTCTTAAGAGTTTGAATTGCGAAGAACCTAAGCTGTAATAATGTAAGCTAAGTAGTTGGTGATTTGGTATTTTTGAGAAATTTGAGTTGATGTTGAATTAGATGATTTGAAATATGCGTTAGTGAACAGGTCTGACATGTGTGATGTGATCCAGTATGTTAACGACCCGGAGTTCGGGGCGGCGGAGCTCCGAATTTTCGGGGGCGTTACAATATGTTTCATATGGTCCTCCCAAGTTTTGCTATAAAAATATCATCAAAGAATATGAATAGAAACTTACGAAGGTGATCTCTAAAAATGTAGTTCATCAGTGATTGATAGGTGGAAGGAGCGTTTGTTAATCCGAAGGGCATGACAAGGAACTTGTAATGACCTTCTTGTGTACGAAAAGCCGTCTTTGTGACATCGTCAGGAGACATCCATATTTGGTGATATCCTGACCGGAGATCAAGTTTGGTGAAAAATGATGCTCCATGTAACTTATCCAACAACTCGTCGATATTGGGTATTGGAAATTTATCTTTCACTATCAACTTATTGAGAGCCCGGTAGTCAACGCACATCCTCCATGAAGTATCATGCTTCCTCACTAACAACACTCGAGAGGAAGAAAGACTGTTGCTTGGTGGAATAACCCCTGATTTTAACATATCAACCACGATTTTTTCAATCTCAGTTTTCTGGTAATGAGGGTACCGATAGGGTCGCACCGAAACAGGCTGGCTACTCTCCTTCTGTAGAATTTGATGGTCATGTGACCTTTTGGGTGGTAGTCCTTTGGGCTCCTTGGCAATATCGTCATAACTTTGTAACATTTTCCTGAGTTCCCCATCAATTGTGAACTCGGAGAAGTTGGAGACATAATTGTCTTGCTGGTTAACCATTGTCAAGGAGTAAATATGCAGTAAAATTCCTTCTTTTTTCTTTTTGAAATCCTTGCTAAACTCTTTTGCATCCACCATTCGGTCGTCACTTGATTTTAAGCCATTGAGTATGATCTCTTTTCCATTAACCTTAAATGACATTTGCAACTTGGAAAAACCCACGTTATACGACCCAACTTACTTAACCATTGTGCACCCAAAATGGCATCGCACCCTTCTAGTGGTAACAAATAAAGATCCACCATAATTAAGACCCCTTGCAGTACCATGAACACTCCCTTACACCTCCCAGAACTGCATAACTTCTCTCTATTTGTTACAGGAACTTCAAACTTCCCTTCACTATAAATCAAGCCTATTTTTGTTGCAACTTTATCATTCAAAAAGTTGTGTGCGCTACCAGAATCAATTAAAAATGTTACCTATCTTGCTCCCATCTTCCCTTTGACACACATGGTTTGAGGAGCCTTAGAACCACATATCGCATGGATATAAATTTCTGGCACCTCTTCTCCTTCATTTGTTTCTAGTTCTCTTTCCTTTTCATCACATGTTTCATCTTCATCTTCAGACCAACAACCTTCAATAAGGAACAGCTTCTTGCAACGATGACCAGGGCCAAATTTTTCTTTACAATTGAAGCATAAGCCTTTAGCACGTCATTCACTCAACTCAACTGGAGTTAATCTCTTAATCGGCAGGCTAGAACTACTTGAATTTAATCGATAGTTCGCTAGTTGCAATTTTCTTTGTGTGCTAGTTACGCGCTTCGTATAGTCGAGCAAGTCCTACGGAAACAGATAAAGTAGTAGGTTTGTATGTTTGAACATCTACTTTCAAACTGTCCTTTAACCCACTAGCAAAGCACCCCATTTGCTGCTCAGGCAAAAGCCTCCCTGCGGGAAGCAACAACCTGGAAAATTGTGCTTGATATTCCTTCACCGTCCCGTTTGTTGAAGCTTGGTCAAATCACCAAAACAATCCTGGTATTTAGTTGGCCCAAATCCTTCAAAGAGCTCATCTGTGAAAATCTGCCAAATGATACATTGTTCCCCATGCTCTTCTTTCAATCGTTGATACCAAAGTTGAGCATCACCTTCTAAATCCCAAGACGCCATTGGAACTCTCTCCTCCTCAAGTGTTTGGTGATAGTCGAAAAATTGACTGACTCTACAGGACCAACTGGTGGGATCTTCCTCTCCATTGAATCTTGGAAAATCCATCTTAATAACCTTGGGACGACACATACCAGCTATGCCAGAACTGGAACCATTAAAAGTATCAATGGTTTTGCCACCACCGTAGTGGTTATTTTCAGAAGTCTCACCTCGTTCTCTACGGCTAGACACATTGTCAAGCCTAGTGTTGACAGCTGCAAACATCTCTTGCATGGATGCCATCATTTCTTGGAATTTTCTATCGAACCTCCGTTCTTGCGCAGCGATGAGATTCAACATCTCAGCCTCAGATTTATCTTGGCGTGAATTAGTCATTGCTGGCTCTGATGCCAAGCTGTTGCGTGTCTTCAATGAAGCCCGGGTAACTTGATGAGGTGAACCAACACTGTTCAAAACTTCTTCAATAGCTAAATGAGATAACTCACGCTTCAATCCCTTGTTCTTTTTTACTACCCATGGTTGAAATAGATAAGCAAACATGAAGGGAATTTTGATTGATTTCTTCGAGGGAAATCTGCCTCCAAAATACCGAAGCATACACTGAAATATTTTTTTTACACTAAAATATTTTTTCCCCATCCATCAGTCTGATGCATACACATCTATATATTATATAATAAGCGAAACGAGAAATACATTGATAACTTCTTTACGCGACACATCATCGCTTTTTAATATGACACGTCATCAGAGTTATTTTAAGATTAATTATCTTCTATATTAGTAAGTCTTATATAATTTAAAAACTAACTGTAATTATTCTAAAACTCTATCTAATCAATATACTGATCTATTAAGACTTTGTTTTGGTAATTATGTCCTGAAAATCTATATCTATATAATATATAATAAGTAAAGAGAGAAAAACATTGATAACTTCTTTACGCGACACATCACGCTTTTTTATATGACACGTCATCAGAGTTATTGTAAGATTAATTATCTTCAATATTAGTAAGTCTTATTTAATTTAAAAACTAACTGTAATCATTCTAAAACTCCATCTAATCAATATACTAATCTATTAAGACTTTTGTTTTGGTAATTATGTCCTAAAAATTTAAGAAAAAAACTAATTCTAATCATTCTCAAACTCAACCTTATCATTATACTAACTTATTAGGACTTAATACTCATTGTTGTATCTCCAAAACTATTCTCTAATATGAATATAAAAACTCATATATATAAAAAACGGAAATAATACTTTCAATTTAGAAGAAAAACTAATTTATAAATCAATTTTAATCATTCTAAGACTCTATCTAATCAATATACTAATCTATTAAGGCTTCTTTTTTGACAATTATGTCCTTAAAATTCAAAAACGCATTCTAATCATTCTCAGACTCAACCTTATCATTATAATAACTTATTAGGACGTAATACTCATGTTGTATCTCCAAAACTACTCTCTAATATGAATATAAAAACTCTACTAATATAAATAAAAAAGCTCATATATATATATATATATGGGAGCTGATCCATTGATAGCGCTAGCAAAATAGGATAAGTTGCTAGCGCGATCTGGCCGTCCACGTGCGATCTGTGGACGGTCCAGATCTTTTTTGCGCTTTTTTTAAAATATGTCCGCTACATTATGTAGCGGACATATTTTTGACCAAAATACCCTCCAACGGTGTCCGCTACATAATGTAGCGGACAGAGGGAATATTTTTTCTGACTTTTTCTCTCTCCTTCTCTGACCACTTTTTTCTGACTCTTTCTTTCTCTCTCTTTCTTTTTCTGACTCTTTCTTTCTCTCTGTTCAAAACCTTAGACCACATCCACGAGCAGCTTCACCGGCAACACCGCCGAATGCTCATCATCGTCATCGTCCACTCCCACCCGCCGAGTGCTCATCATCGTCAATGTCACTCACTTTCCACACCACCGAGTACTGTAAGCAGTTTTATTGTGGGGGAGGTGGCAGTGGCGCCACTCCCATCTCTGTTATTGTGGTGGTGGATGGAATCAAAACTGCTGGACCAAAATCATCAAGAAACCAAGAAACCAACAATGATTCACGGCCGATTCATCCCAGGCAGTGTTTCCATCACCCACAACCACCACCACTCTGCCACAGCCGCTGAACCCATCACCACCACCATCCGAACCTCCGCATCCCCCAACCACTCTAAGTCCAATCAAAATAGACGCTTGGAAGTCGGCCTTAGGAACCACCGCCCTGTGACTTCCCATTGCTTATTCCGCATCAATTGGACAAAAACGAGAGAAAATAACATAGAGAAAGCACAAATATTGGTGACTCTAAACATGGATTGACACCATCAATCTCCCTCCTCGCCGGTTAACATGGATCTTGTTCAGCCGTGAAGAAGAGACGTCGAAGAGTGGCGCCAGAGCAGTTAAATCTCCGTCTTCTCCGACGAGGAAGCCAGCGGATCTGGTAGAAGGATCAGATCCAGAGGCTCGAAGATCTGGTTCGCGTTCAGGCTCAAAAATCTGGTCAACGTTCTCTCGGTTGACGAGCTCTTCTTCGACTGGAAGCTCATGCCGCTGCACCTCTCCATATCCGGTCGGCGGAGACGACGACAGCCTCGTCTCAGATCAGCTCGCCTGACACGCCGAAGTCTCGCCGGAGAACAATATGGTCATAGAGAGAGAAAGAGAGAGAAGTGTGACCAATTTGCTGCTTTATTCTGTCCGCTACATAATGTAGCGGACAGAATAAAGCAAATTAGTCACACTTCCGCCTTTTTCTCTGTCCTTTCCCTCATTAATGCTATTTGTCATTAATGTGTCCGCTACATAATGTAGCGGACATATTTAGTGGTCTAAGGTTTTGAACAGAGAGTGAGAAAGAGAAAGAGAGAGAAAGAAAGAGTCAGAAAAAAGTGGTCAGAGAAGGAGAGAGAAAAAGTCAGAAAAAAAATATTGCCTCTGTCCGCTACTTTATGTAGCGGACACCGCTGGAGGGTATTTTTGTCAAAAATATGTCCGCTACATAATGTAGCGGACAAATTTTAAAAAAAGCGCAAAAAAAAGATCTAGACCGTCCACAGATCGCACGTGGACGGCCAGATCGTGCTATCAACTTATCATATTTTGCTAGCGCTATCAATGGATCAGCTCCCATATATATATATATATATATATATATATATATATATATATATATATATATATATATAAAAGAAAATAAAACATTTGATTTAGAAGAAAGAATTAATTTAAAAACCAATTCTAATCATTCTAATACTCTATCTAATCAATATAGTAATATATTAAGACTTCTTTTTAAAATTTAAAAATTAATTCTAAATATTCTCAAACTCAACCTTAGCATTATACTAACTTATTAGGACGTAATATTCACTATTGTATTTCAAAAAATCACTCTCTAATATGAATATAAAAACTCATATATACAAAAATAAAAATAATACTTTCAATTTAGAAGAAAAATTAATTTCAATACCAATTCTAATCATTCTAAAACTCAATCTAATCAATAGACTAATCTATTAAGGCTTCATTTTGACAATTATGTCCTTGAAAGTGTTTTATAATATGGAAACTAAAATCCTTAGACCCAAAAAATAACTTATGAGATTTAAAATAAAAACGTGATTTAATAATTAATTTAAATTTTAATAGGACCTTAATTTTTATATCTAATTAATTTTGTAGGAGTAATGAGGGTTTCTATCAGCCCTATGTAATTTGAAAACTAATTCTAATCATTTCAAAACTCAACCTAATCAAATACTAACTTATTAGGACTTAATATTGACTATTGTATCTTCAAAATCACTTTATAATAATAAATTTAAATTATGATAGGATTTTTATTTTGATATCTAATTAATTTTATAGGAGTAATTAAACAACTTATGAGACTTAGAAAAAAATTAATCTAACAATTTATTTGAATTTTGATCGGTACCTTATCTTTAAATTTGATTAATTTCGCAAGAGTAATGAGGGTTGTGTAATTTAAAAATTAATTCTAAACAGTTTAGAACTCAAATACACTAACTTATTATAATTTAATTTTAACTATTGTATTCTTAAAACTACTCTTAACGTGAATATAAATATTTATATATTGAAAAAATAAAAATAATATATTAGATTTAGAAGGGAGAAAAATGGCATTCTGATTGAGTTAAATATGCTATCATTATTCAGATATATAGATATATACATAATATAGATAAGATGGTCATCGTTAAAAATGAATAATGTGATATATAGATTTAATAAATGATATATAAGTGAGTATTTTTTAATAAGACCCCATAACCACCAAACTGGTTATATCCCGTATATAAGGATTTAAAAAACAAATCACACTCTTTACTACAATTTATTGTTGAAAAAGTCATGGTATAATTGTCGCAATATTTGTAAACCTTATAAATCTGGAAAATCAATCGTACAACATTTAACTCTATGCTACAAAGATATATTTACGCATTAGGCTTTGATTTTGACTATTGAAACCTTGATTTGATTGTAATGCAATTCTTGCGTAATATTTGTATAGCATATATGTTTGCTTTAGTTCTTTTCAAATGTAAGTTGAAAGAATAATTAGTAAATTGTGGTATAGTACCACTTGAAGATATAAAAAGAAAAGCTTAAAGAAAGCAAAAATCTAGCGACGACACTGTAACACAATGTACTAATTGTTTTTTAAACATACAGTTAAGTTGATCCATTACTCGCGCTAGCAACTAGAGTTAAGTTGCCAGCGCGATCTAGCGGTCCACGGGCGATTTGTGGACGGTCCGCATATTTTTTTTGCGCTTTTTTTAAGTACGTCTGCTACATAATGTGGCGGACTAATTTTTAACAAAAATACCCTCCAGCTCCATCCGCTACATTATGTAGACACTACTTTTTTTTCCTTTCTCTATCATTTCTCTCATTATCTCTCTCTCTCTCTCTCTCTCTCTCTCTCTCTCTCTCTCTCTCTCGTTTCTCTCACTATCCTTTCTCTTTCTCTCACTCTTTAATTTCTCTCATCAATTTATGACACTTTCTCTCTCCTTTCTCTCTCTCTCTCTCTCTCTCTCTCTCTCTCTCTCTCTCTTTCTCTCACCATGATTTCTTTTATGGGTTCTTTCATGGGTTCTATGGATGCTCAGTAATACCCATGAGTTCTATCAGAGTGTTCATCTTGTAGATACGGACATGGAGAGCCAGTGCTGGCAACCGCTAGAGTTCGGCAAAAAGTACCCATGTCCATTCAAAGAGAAGGATTGAAGAACTTCGACTACATAACCAGACATCCAGGAAACAATTCCAAGATTTGTCAATTGGCCTGCCATTCCCACTAAGACTGCAAACCAAACCAAAGTATCCCATGCAGATTTTTCACTTAAGCAGTCATCCCAATCAAGTACGCCCAATAGCAAGAGTATTAATAAGCCAAGCATTGCAGCAACAACACTTGCACGGACCAAGAGCATTCCTGTGTACAGACGAGGCTATGTGAAATGCTTGAAAGTTTAAACAAATTTGGTAATACAGAAAATTTTAATGTTAAACACAACCTCAATCTTAATTAAGTCAAACAGCCAAGCTGGTCAATGTCTTCTCTTTTCTTACATCCCGGTCGGTGTTACTGAGCATCAATAGAACCCATAAAAGAAATCATGGTGAGAGAAAAGAGAGAGAAAGAAAGAGATAAGAGAGAGAAAGTGTCATAAATTGATGAGAGAGAGAGATGTTAGAAGGATAATGAGAGAAATGACAGAGAAAGAGAAAACAAAAAGTAGTGTATGGCTACTCGTCCGCTAGATAATGTAGCGGATGAAGTTGAAGGGTATTTTTGTCAAAAATTTGTCTGCTACATTATGTAGCGGACCTACTTAAAAAAAGCGCAAAAAAAAAGATCTGTACCATCCACAGATCGAGCGTGAACGACCAGATCGCGCTGACAACTTAATTCCATTTGCTAGCGCGAGCAATGGATCAGCTCCCAACATATATATATATATATATATATATATATATATATATATATATATATATATATATTCCATAACAATTACACGACCATCTAATCAAGACTGCAATTTTAAATGTGTATGAGACAAAAAAAAATCCTACTGAATATCATGTTCGTATCTTAATAAGTTGGTGATTTCTTGAAACAGTGATCAATGAAGAAGATAAGAATGAACTATGACTTTTCCGATTTCAAAGATAAAGAACTCTTAACCTATCTTTTCAAGCAAATAGACTTGGTTTTGAAATGTTACAAATTGGGCCACTAAAATTTTTTAATAATAATATAGTATTAACAAGTTACTTGAAACTGTTACAAATAAAGTATAAAAATTTCTTACTAGCAATAATAGTTTTTAAAAAAGTAGAATTTGTTTTTTATAAGATGTTAATCTCTTTTTGTTTCTTGAATTGTGGTATTCATTGATACATTTTTTGTAGCTTTTAAAAATATTTTATTAACTTACTCGATCTTGACTCAAAATCCTGAGCTATAATATTAATAACTAAGGCAAGAAATTCAATAATAGCTCAAGACACCTCGTTGCATTAATATAATAAGAGTTATAAAAACTAATATTAAACATATTAATATTGCTAGATCTCCAAACATTATTTTGAACAGAGCTCTTAATTTTGCACTTAATTAAATTAGCAAATATAGTAGACTTTTAAATAATAAGCGTTATGCAATTCAAAAATCAATTCAAAATATTCAAAAATTTCTAGCAAATATAGTAACATATTATGACTTTATTTGAATACTATATATCAAAAAAGCTCTCTAACATGAAATATTAACCTGTAAAACAAAAATTACTTTAGAGTTTAATGAGAAAAATTAGGTACTATTTTAAATTCATATTTAAGTTTTCTGTAAATTCAAATATGAATCTAACTTGATAAATATGTTGGTTAAAAATTTTGGTCAGTAATTTCCTTACTCTAAAGTTTTGTGGCATCCTATTTAGTCACATTGGTTAAATGTAAAAATACCATAATATGCAGATTCTATATGAGAAACATTAAAAAAACAGCGTAAATTTAAAATCTTGATTATGTGAGCATTTCTTAAATTCAACTAATTTTACGTTGAAAATGTTTTGAACCAATTTTTTATGGTATTTTTATTATGAGTAATTAATCTATTAAGCATTCTAAATTCTGCATTAGCAATCTACCCATTTATGATTTTGTGTTAACTTTTATATTTCTGAATAGAATAGCATATAAATCTAAAAAGATATTTGTTATGTTGTGATGAATGTAGACTAAAACTTAGATCGAAAACCTTATTATATCTGAAGATAAATCTTACTTAGTCGCACACCATGCTTACTTAATTAGTTGTGTTGATTAACTTTTAAAACATGCTATAAACAAATATATGGATCAAAATTTTCTCTATCAAAATTAAACTAAATATAACTAATGGGCAACCCATTCAAAGGTAAAAATTATTTTTAAAAGATACATAGAAAATAATAAAAATGTCTTATCCAATAGCAAATTGATCTCAAGATGTTCTCCGTATATTTTTATTAGTAGATTTTTTTTTGTGTACTAAATAAAATTTTAATTTTTGTTCATCTATATAGTTACCAAATCAGAATTAGCAAATATGCACAAGGACATTGCTTATTGATATTTGATCAAAAGAGTTAATTCATTTTATTATAAGAAAGTTCAAGCCAAAAATTAAAGTAACTATCTTTGATGAAATAACCATAAAGGAAGTGGTGCTGCCATGAGTGCACTGTGTGAGAGTGTTTATGGGTGTGGTGTTGTGTGCTTGAAAGGGGAGAAGGGAAGGGGCTGGCTTAAGAGTGAAGCGGTGTCTGTGTGAAAAATGGGTCTTGAAAGGAGAAGAAAAAGCTTTTCAGCCAGCAAACAGGGAAGTGTAAGAGGAGGAAGAAGATGGTTGAAAGTGTAATGGGTTTATGCAGAGGGGTGGTACACTGTGCTTGCACAGTTGTACCACATGGCTGTTAAGTATCTTACAATTGTTCAAAAATGATAAAACTTTAAGAAATCTTCTTCGGGCAAAATTATAATTACTGTTAAATTTCATATTTTTCTGACATTGTTTGGTATTTTTAATATTTTCTGAGAATTGTGTTTTCCTAAAATCCATTTAGGCCCGTTAAGATTCTTATTAAATTCTGAGAGAATTTCTGTAATGTTTTCATGGTATATGGAAGCTTCAGTTTCAGTTTCGTAATTTTTTGAGCTTATTTAATACTAAATCTGTATCACATTTGTTTTAGCAATATAGATGATTTTCAAATGATTTCGGTGCTTTTTAAATCTTAATTTTAATTTAAATATTTTTCTTATATATTACAAAGCTGTCATAAAAATTATGGGACTTTTGTTTGAGCTAAAAGTATTAATTGCTATTTTGGTAATTGAGAAAATTATTTTAATTCAAAAATATTCAAAACTTCTGAAAATTTATAATGTAACTTACTACGCTGTTTTAACGTATAAAATTATTTTATAAGAATTTATTGTAAATTTTAACATGTTTAATGCGTTATAGAGTGTGCAGGGTTATCGGTTAAGTTTAGCCGTTCAAGGGGTTCGATTCGTTTTTGTTTTTTTTTTTATTAAGAGTATCGGAGTGAGAAACAATAAATATTTAGTCTTAGATTAATTGTTTGTGAGGCTAGGTTGTGTTCTAATAAATGACTCTGCCAACCTAGGTTAATCTCGAGGAATTTGGTCAAGAGCGTTTTTAGCTTCAACACTTGGATTGAGGTAAGGAATTTCTTTCGAAACCCTATTTCCTCTATTTGATATCGTAAACCTTCTTTCTAAATTGTTATTGAAGCTTTCATTGGACTCAGTTTATAAGTGTTATGAAATTGCATTGATTGCCCTTAATATCCTGTTTTGAGCCTTACACGTTTATTGTAAATCCTTATCGATGCTCGAAATTTATTACTCATTGTGCATCGATTTATTCATTGTATTATCGACTATTGCATTATGCATATTGACATGAGTTAGTGTATTGAGGAGTTATAAGGATGGTCTATATCGGGGTTGATATAAGGATGGTCTATTATTGTCGGGTGATGCTAGTACCTTAAGGGTCTAGCTAGTGTTCATATGCATATGTAACCACATTGTTATTAAGCATCGCCTTTGTGGCTTTGCTATGTGATTTCCTGCACTGCATATGTGGCTTTGCATTATACTCATGTTCAATATCATCTGCATCGTTTCAGTGTGATTGAAATTGTTTCTGTCTCTATATCTGTTTTAGGGATTGAGTTGAATCTCTTCCCTTTACGTTTTGAAGTGAATCTGATGATCTTTTGTATTCTTTTTCCTGAATTTTTGAGCGACCTTACTGAGCTCTCGAAAGCTCACTCCCTTTTCTGTTTCCTTTCTGCAGGAAATAACCGTCAGTAAGATTTTGGGACGGACGAGCTTAAATCTTAGAGTAGATTATGTTTTTACAATATTGTTATTTGAGCCTTGTTAGAGAACTGTTATGTAATTTGATAATTTAAGTACTTTATCATTGTTTTGAGACAGTTTGTTAAGTTAGTTGATGGACTGTAGTGCTCTGATATGAATGTCGTTGGGTTATATGCATAAATTGATTTGTGGCGGAGATGAATTGAAATTATGAGTAATGATGATTTAAGCGTGCATTTTGGGTTTTACTTGTAGCCCAGGGTCCTACATTGATTAGCATGCATGGTTTGATCTGACTTCGTGGTGTAAACTATCATAGGATAAAAGGATGTAATTGGACTAGAACTAGTTGCTCGCCATCTTTGACTGAAATAGGCATTTTATTCTTTTAGGGCAACATTACTTTTATGTATATAGTATTATTATGATTTGAACCAAAAAAAAATAAAATTAAGAGTACAAGTCGAGGTGACACAATATATGGATTGTGAAATTCGAGGACAACAATCTCAAGTACATTAAATTTTGAGGACAAAATTTTTATAAGTTGAGGAGAATGTAACACCCCAAACCTAGGGTTAGGTTTGTTCCCATAACTTTAACTTGCTACTTTATTAGAAGTTTTTTTTTCTAGGAGATTATTTTAGAATCTTTAGCGACAACTATTATGGGCGGTATTATTTAGGAACTCTAGCGACATTTTTTTTATGATTATAAGTTATGATGATGAAGTTAGTGGTATGGTAATTAGAACAATTTATTTGATTAGGTTAACGACAAGTTAACTTCCTAAATGATATTAATTGAGGCTGCTAGTGACGATTAGAATGAGCAATTTTACCGGCAACCTTAAGAGATAAATTGTTAAGAAACCGTAAGTCATAATCTAATCATAACAGTTACAAGCGATAATGATTGAGGCCTGAAGTCACGATTAGCGTAAAATGATAAATTTGAGAATTTTTAGCGACAATTTCTGAAACGGGATACAATAGATAATTAATAAAAGTTAAAAGGGGGTTCCTCAAAAAATTTTATTTTTCTTTTTTGGGGTTATTGGATATTTAAAAGAACTCAAAGTTAGATTTTAAGGTCAGTCAATCCTTTATTTGGAAGCAAAATTTGAGAGGGACAAGAGAGAGATTTTTTTCGGTTACTAGAAACAGAGAAAGTGGGGATAAAGAGACATTGTGCTTATATAGGACTTTCGGTTACAGAAGGAGAAGTAGAGAGAGAGAGAGAGAGAGAGAGAGTTACAGATAAAAACAAAGAGAGAAAAAGAGAGACCGAGCGAAGGGAAGATCTAAAAAGATTAAAGGCAATTAGAAAATGAAAGGAACAAAAGTGGAGAGGAAATACAAAAAGAGAAGAGAAGAGGCACGACAGAAAAGAAAGAAGAAGAAATTACTGTTGGAAAGGGAAAGATTGAAAGAGAGAGTAAGGGCGGAAATTGGCGACGATTCTGATCCGACAATTCTGATCCGGTGATCGAAATGAGATATCTCCGGTAAGCCTTCTACCATTTTCTTTTATGGAATGTGTTTAGTGTTTGAGGTGTGTGAGAGGACTGCCATGGCCCTGAGTGTGTATTACGTGATTTCAGTGTAAGTATGTATATAGTGCAGTGTGTGTGTGTGTGTTTATAAGTGGGTTTTTAGTGTATCTTGTGTAGGTAGAGTGCATGTATGTATATGTGTTGGCCAAGGAAGGGAACTACTGCCTCACGGCAGTAGCTGTGAAATGGTTAAGTTTTTGTACATTGTTGTTTTGTGTGTGCAGGAGAATGGAATGTGTGGGTAAAATGGGTCTTGAAGAAGGGATGTATGTATGTATGTATGTGTGCGTGTGCGTGTGTGTGTGTGTGTAAGGAAAGAAAAATAAAGGAAGTGGTGCTGCCATGAGTGCACTGTGTGAGAGTGTTTATGGTTGTGGTGTTGTGTTGTGTGCTTGAAAGGGGAGAAGAGAAGGGGCTACCTTAAGAGTGAAGCAGTGTGTGTGTGTGTGTGAAAAATGGGTCTTGAAAGGAGAAGAAAAAGCTATGTAATTGTGTATGTAATTGTAATGTGTCGTGTGTTAGCAGTGAGGGAGAGAATGCATGGTGTACTCTGTTTTTTTTTTTCAGCCAGCAAATAGGGAAGTGTAAGAGGAGGAAGAAGATGGTTGACAGTGTAATGGGTTTATGCAGAGGGGTGGTACACTGTGCTTGCACAGTTGTACCACGTGGCTGTTAAGTATCTTACAATTGTTCAAAAATGATGAAACTTTAAAACAATGTTCTTCAGGCAAAATTATAATTACCGTTACAATTTCAGATTTTTCTGACATTGTTTGTTATTTTTAATATTTTCTGAGAATTTTGTTTTCCTAAAATCCATTTGGGTCAGTTAAGATTCTTATTAAATTCTGAGAGAATTTTTGTAATGTTTTCATGGTATATGGAAGCTTCAATTTCAGTTTCATAATTTTTAGAGTTGATTTAATACTAAATCTATATCCCATTTGGTTTAGCAAAATCGATGATTTTAAAATGATTTGGGTGCTTTTTAATCCTAATTTTAATTTCAATATTTTTATTATATATTATAAAGCTGTCATAAAAATTATGGGACTTTTGTTTAAGCTAGAAGTATTAATTGCTATTTTGGGATTTTTCTGGTAATTGAGAAAATTATTTTAATTCAAAAATATTCAAAACTTTTGAAAATTTATATTGTAACTTGTTATGCTGTTTTAACATATAAAATTATTTTATAAGAATTTATTGTAAATTTTAACCTGTTTAATGCGTTATAGAGTGTGCAAGGTTATCGGTTAAGTTTAACCATTCGAGGGGTTCGATTCGTTTTTGTTTTTTTTTATTAATAGTATCGGAGTGAGAAACAATTAGGAATTAGTGTTAGATTAATTGTTTGTGAGGCTAGGTTGTGTTCTAAATGACTCTGCCAACCTAGGTTAATCTCGAAGAATTTGGTCAAGAGCGTTTTTAGCTTCAACACTTGGATTGAGGTAAGGGATTTCTTCCGAAACCCTATTTCATCTATTTGATATCGTAAACCTTCTTTCTAAATTGTTATTGAAGCTTTCATTGGACTCACTTTATAAGTGTTATGAAATTGCATTGATTGCCCTTAGTACCCTATTTTGAGCCTTACACGTTTATTGTAAATCCTTATCGACGCTCAAAATTTATTACTCATTGTGCATCGATTTATTCATTGTATTATCGATTATTGCATTCTGCATATTGACATGAGTTAGTGTATTGGAGACTTATAAGGATGGTCTGTATCGGGGGTGATATAAGGATGGTCTGCTATTGTCGGGTGATGCTAGTACCTTAAGGGTCTAACTAGTGTTCATATGCATATGTAACCACAGTGTTATTGAGCATCGCCTTTGTGGCTTTGCTAAGTGATTTCCCTCCACTGCCTGTGTGGCTTTGCATTATACTCATGTTCAATATCATTTGCATTGTTTCAGTGTGATTGAAATTGTTTCTGTCTCTATATCTATTTTAGGGATTGAGTTGAATCTCTTCCCTTTACGTTTTGAAGTGAATCTGATGATCTTTTGTATTCTTTTTCCTGAATTTTTGAGCGACCTTACTGAGCTCTCGAAAACTCACTCCCTTTTCTGTTTCCTTTCTGCATGAAATAACAGTCAGTAAGATTTTAGGACGGACGAGCTTAAATCTTAGAGTAGATTATGTTTTTACAATATTGTTATTTGATCATTGTTAGAGAACCGTTATGTAATTTGATAATTTAAGTACTTTATCATTGTTTTGAGACAGTTTGTTAAGTTAGTTGATGGACTGTAGTGCTCAGATATGAATGTCGTTGGGTTATCATTTGTAGTACTGAATTAATTGGACAATTGATGATTTGATGGATTGATCGGATAATGCTCCGAAAATTTCGGGGTGTTGCATTACTAACTAATTATGACTTAATATTGACTACTACGTCTTTAAAACTACTCTCTAATATGAATATAATAACTTATATATTTAAAAAAATAAAAATAATACTTTCGATATAGAAGAAAAAGTAATTTAAAACTAATTATAATCATTCTAAAACTCTACTAATCGATGTACTAATCTATTAAGACATAATTTGAAAATTATAAGATTAATTTAAAAACTTCTATATTAGTAAGTCCTTTTTAATTTAAAAACTATTTCTATTCATTCTAAAATTCTGCATAATCAATATACTAATCTATTAAGACTTATTTTTGACAATTATGTCCTTAAAATTCAAACCTAATTCTAATCATTTTAAAATTCAATCTTATGATTATACTATTATTATTACTAACTTAATATTGACTATTATATCTTTAAAACTACTCTTTAATATGAATATCATAACTCAAATATTTAAAAAATAAAAATAATGCTTTTGATATACAAGAAAAAATGAATTTAAAAATTCATTATAATCATTCTAAAACTCTACCTAATCAATATACTAATCTATTATGACTTAATTTTGACAATTATGTCCTTAAAAGTGTTTTCTAATATGAAATTAAGATCCATAAACCCAAAAATAACTTATGAGGTTTAGAATAAAAAACGTGATCATTCATTCTAAAATTCTACATAATCAATATACTAATATATTAAGACTTCTTTTTCATAATTATGTCCTTAACATTCAAAAAACTAATTCTAACCCTTCAAAACTCAACCTTATCATTATACTAACTTATTAGGACTTAATATTGACTATTGTATCTTTAAAACTACTCTCTAATATGAATATAAAAACTCTAATATATAAAAAACGAAAACAACACTTTCGATTAGAAGAAAAAAATTAATGTTACAATTAAGATCAAACCACTTTCGAGAATTAGAAAAAAAAGGATCTAAAAATGATTTTGATAGATGCCTTTTTATTTAAATTTGATTAATTTCTCAAGAATAATAAGGGTTGTATAATTTAAAAATTAATTCTAAACATTTTAGAACTCAACCTAATCCATACACTAACTTATTATGCCCGTTGTATTCTTAAAACTAATCTTTAATGTGAATATAAAAATTCATATATCAAAAAAAGACGAAAATAACATATTAGATTTAGAAGGGAAAAAAAAAATATATGGACCAAAATTTTCTCTATCAAAATTAAACTAATATATAATTAACATTATGGGCAACCCATTCAAGATCCAAATTATTTTTAAAAGAAGCTTAGAAAATAATAAAAATGTCTTGTGCAATAGCAAATTGATCTCAATATGCTCTCCGTATATTTTTATCGGTAGAATTTACTTTTTTCTTTTTTGTTTACTAAATGAACTTTTAATTTTTGTTCATCTACGTAGTTACCAAATCAGAATTAACAAATATGCACAAGGACATTGCTTATTGACATTTCACCATAAGGGTTAATTTATTTAATTACAAGCGTGTTCGCAACAAATTGAAGTAACTATCTTTGATGAAATAACCATAAAATAATAAAATTGTGCAATATATTTTATTATGCATTTCAAAACTATTAAAATAAATTACTATTCATAAACAGTCCCGTGTTTGGCACGGGATTCTGGGCTAGTATATAACAATAGTAGAAGAAACTAACTCCTAAAAACTAGCACACTACAGCACCAACTGCTAAAAACAAGGACTTGGCTACAACTTTCCGAAGACATGAGCTCGTCTGTCTCTCACCCACCAAGTAAACCATTAACTTTCTCTTAATTAAATGTAGAACATGTCTTTTATTAAACACATAACAGCTGCTCGCACCAACACTTCTCTTAAATGTTCTGGTGTAACAGGAGGAGCCCTATATCTATAGCTGCCGCAGTTATTTACATTGTAACCCAGCTTTCCGATGATAAGAAGCCCTATATCAAAGGTAAATTTGGAGCCATTGGTTAAATTTCCTCGAGACACTTGTTTATGACCCTGTGCTCAGAATCTCTAAACCTCTACTCTGGAAGAATATTCAGTCCAAAAGATCTAAAGTAATTTGAGCATGTCAGGGCATCAAGTTTACTAGCTCAAAGAACTGTTTATAGAGTCTCATCCTAGGTTTTATACTTTCATCGCGTGCATGGATACCGATAAAAGCATATGTTGATGCAGATGTTGCAATTGCAACTGGAGTTACAGAATGGACAATCAGAAATTCCTACAAGGATAATACCTGGCTGGTACGCGCAAGAAGAGGACCTTAAGAACCTTTGCAGCCCTTGACCTGTTGAAGTATACCAAAACGTGAAACTCTGTGCATTATAAGGGGCAGAATTGGTCCCGTTTTGAGGGAAAGAAGCATGTTTAGTTAATGAAGAAAGCAAGCTTAATTATACGAGGCTTTACCCATCTTACATTCTTGCATTCTTCTTCTAATGAGTAGACATCCCTTCTTTGTACATGTAGAGTTTGCCTACATTCATTTTGTGTCGCCTCTTTCATAAAAATTCACATGATCTCTTTCTTTTTAGATGTCCAATTTGAGCTCATTGAAACTAAAGTTATATTATTGCACCATCTTGTGTACTTTGCTGTTTGTTGGTATACTCTACCAGCATGCGATCAATACCTTTCTATACCATCGGCTTTACAGTCTGTTTGCGATTGATTCTCAAAAGCCATTTTCAACTTTAACCTTAGTTTTAGGGTATAAATGATTTTGGGATAAAAAGATCTAAATCACTTTTCAATGTGGCAAAATTTCAAAGTCTATTGCTTGTGTAAAATGTGTTAAAGATCCTTGCACTAATAGGTTATGAAATTGAATTCATAATCTTTGTATAGTTAGTGCTTGAGTGACCAAACCGGTCTTAAACAGTTAAAAACTTGTATGCTATTTAGAAAATAAGATAAAGTGATTAATACACCTCCAAAAAAAAAAAAAAGGGCATTTACAACCATAAACCGCACTTTTGTGGTTTTTATGGTCTTAAGCACTTTTATAAAAACATGTACCAATACAAGCAGTAGATTATCCTCATATTCTTTACATTGAATGCCTTTTTTTTTCCCCCCTTTCCTGGGTTCCTTTTACAACTTAACTACGCTTCCTGCATACAACCAAGTAAAAAAATGGTGAGCCAATGTTTAAATATATATGGGGGACATGATAATTCACAAAAGGGCGTTATTATTAGCCAAAATATATGTGGTTCACTTACGCTAAAGTTTATGCTGACAAAAGCTTTGGAGAATTTTGCATGTTCTTTGATGCCTTTTTGATCGTCTTCTCACATTAAAGCTGTATTTACTACTTTTATCCAGATGTCTGACATAGTTTTGAATAAATGTTTTCACATTTTTTGCCAAACAGGAACTGGTTTTGCTAAAAACTTTTTTTTTTGTTGTTGTTGAAAACGGTTTCTGTTATAATCTAAAAACCGTTTTTGAGAATCAATTCGCGGAAGGACTCTTAATTATTTTCTTAGCTTCTAAAAGCTAATTCTATAAATTTTATATGTTTGTCAAACAACTATCAATTTTATTTTATCTAAATTAAATTAAGTTTGACCATTGCAGAATCATTTCAAACTGGCTTTTTGTATGTTCCTAAACTAACTGCACCATCCAGATTTATGAACACAGTTAAGTTGTTGTTAAATGCTAGGATCGACTCTTTGCCCATCAATCTAAAAAGTAGGCTACTATGTTAAACAAATAAATTTCAAGTGTCAATTTTTACGACACTGACAGTAAAGAAAGTCAACGGGGATGTAAGTTAGTTGCTCAAAAGGGCAATGATTCTCCGAGCAAGATTGTCATGACTACTATAAATATTTTCCACCGAGGGCTCCTCTACTCCGACTTACGTCCAAAGTTTTTTAGCGACCGTTGCACCTTTGCTCACGAGAGAGTGCACATATCCCAGTAGACGGGTATAGTCATATAGGTAGTGCACTTAAGTTCCATCCGTTTACAGAGCTGGATTGAAAAACATGGACCCACTTAGAGCCTTCTCCTTTGTGGTCAAATTTGGAAGCGAATGGAAGCGAACAAGTTTCCATTTGGACTCTATCCAATTTTATGAACCGGGCCGGACCCCCACAACTGTCTCCGAAGGACGATGACGGACTTGTTGAGCCGGTTTAATTAGCAGGAGCAGAGATGGAGAGTATATTACCCGGCCCAAGTCTGACCCGAAGTTGTATCCAAACGAGGAGTGAGCACATAGAGGAGAGGGAGGGAGAGAGAGAGAGAGAGAGACAGAAGTGGAGAGAGAAGCATGGCGATGGCCTACGGCGAGCCACAATACGACGTCGTCGCTGCCGATAGTATGACGACGTTCTGGAAGAAGACACGATCCTCTTCCTTCCCACCCACCCTCTCATCCCGAAAGACCCAAAGAAGTCTCTGCGCCGCCGCCCACCTCCGTCATGGTGGGCCCCAACAATGTTAGTTCCAAGTACACCAGGTTTTTTGACTGAATTGCACGACTTACAATTTATATCCTCTTTGCGAATTCCTAGTTTAGAACTTGAAGATCTAAACATTGACTTAAATTCAGATTAGTGATATACCGATCGAATAAGGATTTGACAACTTAAAAGTAGGATCGAATAAGGATTTGACAACTTAAAGTAGGATCAAGTAATGTATTTCTATGTTTTTGTTATGGTGAAAAGTTTCATCGCAATGCGAGGGAATTGGGCTGCTCGACCGCACCTTCTAGATAGGTGGAAATGTTGGTCGAGAAATTTGGATACTATTATTTTGTAGTTGTATGTTGATAATTGTGAAGGTCATTTTTGCCTTTTGCTTTTAGTTTTGCGATCTTGGTGTAGTAACTCTGGACTGCAGGCGGAAAAAAGAAACAGTGAAAGATGACAATAGTGTGAAGCGGTTCTGTTATTGAGTTTAGTTTGTCTTTTGACTGGAGGTTTCTAGCTTTGAGTGTGAGATCATGGACTCCTGAATTTGCACTATTTGGTTGTATGCTTAATTATATCCTGCAGGAATGCAAGGCAATATGTCATTTATGATATTTACTGGTTGCATTAGAGCGTTGATCTCATATCGGTCTTAGGCATTATCTTCCATTTGAACTAATATATCTGTGATAGTCACCAGTTGTTTAGCTTTATTGCAAATTTGACAATCTGCTTTTGGTTTTCGTCTTTATACGTCCAGTATTCCTTTGGGCACATGGTAATTGCTCTTCACATTTTGGCTTGCTTGCTGATATGTTTATCGTGGATGTTATGCTGGATTGGTACATAACAACCTCTGCGACTCACCAACAGAAGTGCCTTTTTAGCTGCTAAGATTACAAGAACTTTTATATCTCCATGTAACCCACACAAAAAAAG
Organism: Escallonia herrerae; assembly: GCA_033070095.1. Lineage (NCBI taxonomy): Eukaryota > Viridiplantae > Streptophyta > Magnoliopsida > Escalloniales > Escalloniaceae > Escallonia > Escallonia herrerae. The sequence continues at coordinate 170,377 of JAVXUP010001749.1, read as the reverse complement.
TGGACAACTGGAATAAAAGAAACTAGGGAAAATGAAGAAGACAAATGGTGATTTTTCATGAAGTTGACTTTTATGATGCAGAGAATAGCTTTTTGTTCAACTAGCACGTCCTCAATATATCCAGTATTTCAGATGGTTGGCTGTCATATACAGAAAGTCTTCTTTACCTTTTCAGCTATTTGGTGTCACCCAGTACTTTGTGACCAATCTGGCCATTGATAGTCCCTTAATCTTAGGGCAGTAAATCAACCGAGCTGTTCATGAACAACTCGTGGTTCATGCCAAAAAGACCTTTTTCATGTTTGTTTTATAAAATATGAAACAACCTTTTAGAACTTGTTTACTAAGTCAGCCGAGCATGAACTTAATAAAGCATGGAAGCCCTAAACTAAATTTGCTTGAAACCCAAGTCCGATACCATGCCTAAACATTTCTTACATGCAGCCCAAGCCCTAGACTCCACATGCATCCAGAAAGCCCAAGTGTGTGCAGCCCAACTCCTCTCCTTTTCCATATGGAAAACCCTAACATCCTAATAATACCCTCACAATTGCATTCTCTTCCTTTCTCTGCCTCTCTTCTCCTCCTCTTCACAAACGAGTGCACGCGCATGCATACTTCATACTCTCAGACACACACACGCACAGCTAGGAAGTATCGACACCTCTCCTAGGTGGAGGTATGGTTTCCTAAACCAACCGACACCCCGACACCCTCCGGACACTGCCGAACACGTATCGGACACCTCTCATCTGTGTCCAATTTTTTTTTTCTTTTTTTTAATTTTTGACACTGTGTCGTACACTGCATTGAGGAGTGTCGCACAATTTGGGGCCAATGTAAGATTTTTTGAACTGAATCTGGGGGTCAATTTGTAATAGATACAATATATAGGGCTCTTTTAATATGTCCTAATCTGTTGGAGGGATTGGGATTCCTTGCTGTAACCATGGGTTACAGCAGGGTGCTGTACCCATTTCTGTGAGAGGGGGAGAGAGAGAGGGAAGAGAGAGAGGGGGCTGTAACCATGGTTACTCTCTCTCTCCCCCTTCTCTCACAGAAATGGGTACAGCACCCCTGCTGTAACCATGAGTTACAGCAGGAGATCTGGATCCCTGCTGGAGGCATTACCGTCTCTCTCTCTCTCTCTCTACCCTCGTGGTTGCTATCTGCCGACCATAATGAAGCTGTCAAGGGCTCCTGCTGCTATCGCCGGATCTCTCGTCGTTGTTACTGGAAGATCTTGCCACCGTTGCTTGAAGATCTCGCCGTCGTCGCTGAAGGATCTCACGGTTGCTATCTTCGAAGATGACGAACCCATTAAGGGCTACTACTGTTGTAGCCGGAGGTCTTGCCGCCGTTGCTGACCAACAGGTGCCCTTCTTCTATCTGTATTGTCGTCTCTTTCTTTTTTCTTTTATACTTAGCTTGAAACTCTCTCATTTCTTTTCTTCTTTTTCTCTGTGGTGCATATCTATGGAACCGAACGGCTATGTTTCGGAGTGCTTGGCACATCTTTTGTTGAATAGTGTATTTGATATTTGAGTTAATTTTTTGTCCTGTACATGTATGACTTTGTAAGACTTTCTTATGTTATGTACTATGTACTATACTACGTTGAATTTAACATTTAAGTATGACTTGTATTTGAATTCCTTGTTTTGGTGGTTATTTATTATTGTTTGCTATTTTAGATTTTGGACTATATATATATATATACACACACACACATATATATATATATATATATATATATATATATATATATATATAAAATAGCGGTATCTTGCAGTGTGCAAAATCTGATTTTTTAGAAATTGCGGTGTCCACTGTCCTGGTCGGTGTCGGTGTTCGACACGGTGTCCGTGTTCGTACTACCTAGGCGCACACACAAAGACATACGACAACGGATAAGATCTTAGATCTTCTGCGACTTTAAATTTTCGGTCTTTGTGAAGATCCAAAAATTCGTTGACGCATGTTGTCTGAATCTCTAGTTGTCAATACAATTTATATTCTCAGACTAACTCGCCAAGCTGAGCTAAGTTTTGCATTGATGAACTCAAGCCGAGTTCAAACATTCATATCTGGCTTGTGAGGAAGACAAGTTGAGCTCAAACATCCATGAAAATATATAAACTGAGCTCGAACACACTCTGTTTAGCGTAAAATTCGTTCGTATATAGCCCTACTCGTACTACCAAGCATCGTCATCTTAGCAAACTAGTTGGTGGCTACATGAATCCTTTTCTTCCATCACTACCTCTCAACGCACATTTTCACCGATAAATTTGTAACAATCAAGTCTTTTGTCACCACTTCTCCTAAAGTTATCCTCGGTTTATCCCTTATTCGTCTTATACCATCAACTTGGCACAAATCACTTCTGCTTATCTAAAGGCCTACTTTAGATATGACCAAACCATCTCGAGTGATGTTCCCTCCTCATTATCTCAGTCGGCACTACCCCCACTTGTTGTGAACATTGTACATCCTCATTTCCTATTCTAGCTCTCCTTATGTGGCCGCACATCCACCTAAGCATTCACATGTTGTTTCTTAGTTGCCCAACACTGTGAGCCATACCACATTTTTTGGCCTCATTGCTTGTAAAATTTTCCTTTATCTTGAGAAAAATGGTACGATCACATAACATCCTACACGTTGACCTCCACGTTACCAACATGCTCTTGTCCTGGTCAATTGCTCCACCCTGTGCATTGTTAATCCCAGATAGGTAAAAGTAGTTTTCTTAGGTACTGGTTGATCATGCATCTACGTAGCACTGACACTGACACCACATCCGACCGGGACATCAAACATCACAATTTCCACACATAAAAAAAAAAAAAAAAAGTGGATATCGCCCGCGGAATTGATATATGTGTGTGTGTGTGTGTGTGTTCACGTGCCCGCGTGTTTATATGTATGCCTTTGCTAAGACTCTAGCACATTCAAACTCTAAAATTGCGCTCCCAAGTCAAGTTTCCTTGTGCACTCTTGCTACCCCTTGTTGCAAATCTCCACAAAGGTTCACGTTGGACATCTGCCCTTGCTCAACTTAGTACACTACTAGCATCAGTTAAATCCATTTCCGAAATCAAGTAAGAAGCAAATTTTAACATGAAGAAAGAGGAGAAGCAAAAAATTGAAGAAGTTGATCGGAACCAAATCATGAAAGTTCTTGTCTTTCTTCTTAGCTAAAGATAAAAGGATAGGTAGAGAAAGGAAGCGGTAGGGAGGAAAGAAGAAAATTAAGAAATAAGATACGAAAGCAGCAGTCCATTAGAATAAAAAAGATAAAGAGATGAGAACAAAGATGCAGTAACTCCGTCTAGATTCTGATGTCAATCCTCCGGCATCGCCTTCGTCTTTGTCTCCCTCTCAGTTAGGCAACACCGTAACAGAGAACAAAGGAAGGTACTTACAACATGTTGATAATTTAAGGTTCTAACTTTGATTCCTAAATTGACTCCCAACTTTCCCTAGTATTGTATCCAGGAACCGAAAGTAAGTTCGAAAAGTTACATTCAAGCCTCGTATGTTTCCGACTCTTGTTCGAGTGGTGTCTGATAAATAAAAAATAAAAAGAAAAGTGTCCGACACGTGTCCGGAGGTGTCGTTGTAGTGTCTGGGTTTCTGTGAATATCGGACACGACCAACGTGTAGGAGGTATTCGTGCTTCGGCATCCTTACCTCTCCCCTGGACCTCCTCCTAGTTTTGGTAACATTGCGTTCCAAGTACTCCATTCTAGTCTAGCTTAGCCTGAAGCCGTTGAGTTCTAAAGTACTTCTCCGTTACTATAAATTAACAAGTAGTCCTACGATAATACACCAAACATACATGAGACCTCATGCTGAATATTCTTTGTAAGCTCGTCCATCCTGCCAAGCATAGACATGAGTTGTGTTGCTTAGTTAAATCCTCTGTGGAGGCAACTCTTATTAGTTCAGTTCAAATCTGAATGAACCAAGCAGGCCCATGAATTGTTAATATTTCTTTGAACAGATATTCGTAGATTAAATCAGTCTTTCTTTCTCTTTGTAGGCTACATTGTCTGCCACATTCAAGACCGGAGTCAAGTGAGGAGATACTGATTCTGATGCCACAGATGCTTACAGAAAAGCTTTGGCGATATCAATGGGTAGTGAAAGTTGTGTTGTTACCTGATTCATGTCTGGAAATGCTTAAAGTTGCCGCCTCAATACTAGTTACCCACAAAGTTACCTGCTACAAGCATGTAAGTCCGCCACTTTAAGAAAATGGTCAAAGTTGCCGTGTTAATTAAACTATTGGTTGGCACTAAAGTTTTTGCCGATTGTTTCTCCTAGTGATTTGTAGCCTTTTGAACTGTATAGAACCATGTCCCCTTTTAGCATACATGTAAGATTTTGAACTGTTATCCAGCTTCTTTCAGAAGAGCAGTTTAAGCTATGAAGCACCTTAGCACAATGCTTAACTAAAAGTTTCTCGGATATATTAACTGTTTACTTAAACTAAGAGTCTGAGGTAATATAATCATTTTTTTGGAATTTGAAGGCGTCCTAAACATATAAAGGGATAGGTTTTCTTGTTGAAGCATATAGGGGATTAAAATGCGGTAACTGCAACACAGCCTAGTAAACTCTATCCTCACCGTTGTAACTGTGAAGGAAACCATATGCGAAGGTAATATTCCAGCCCTCCCTAAATAACTGTCCCAAAATAAGATCCCACTTTGAGAAATTATGCAATCATTTATGTTACTTTTTGAAATGCACACTTTAAATATTGAGCATTAAGTACTGATAACTAGACAGAAGTGTTGGTAACCAAAATCATTATTAGTAGCAGCAGTTGACTGGCATCTATTCTGGTCATGTAGTTCTCTCAAACTGTTTGCTGGGTCAAAGAGGGATGTTAGATCCAGCCTTGGTTTTCGGCGAAAGACCACTCGAGATTCCTTGGTTTTCCTATGGATCTTATGTCCAACCTTGTACTTGATCACCATGGTCCATTGTTGCGAGGTACTGATATATCTTTATCTGTCCAATTCCTTAACAAATGTAGTTAAACCGAACGAGGAAGACATCTTAAGATGTATGTAGTAATTAGGTTAGATCCCTGATCGAGCCAGACTGATTGATAATGTTGAAGTGCAATGATTTTACTGCACGCCATCAACAAGTCTATGGATGTATTCCATTTACTAATATCCTCATTCCGTGCATCACAGAATACGAGTTCGACTTTTTTGAGGAGCCATGTTAGTAAGACCTTTTTTGAGAGGCAAGTCTTTTTAGTTTAGTTGAAACCTGAATCAATCAAGCATGCCCGTAAATTTTTTAATATTTCTTCTAGCAGATATTCTCAGATCAATAGCATTAAGTAAAGGGATAATTGCGTAAAATACCCCTGTGGTTTGGGGTCATTGCAAAAATACCCCTGTGGTTTGGGGTCGTTGCAAAAATACCCCTGCTGTTACAAAAATTGCAAAAAGACACCTGTGATCGCAAAAGTGTTGCAATAGACGATTTCCATAACAGAATGAAGAAAATGTCTTAATTACCCTTTATATATACTGTAATTGTAGGTCTTAATTTTTTATTTTTTTTTGGTATGAATGCCGCAAGATCTACTCGACCGGCGACCGGTGTTCCCTCTACCCTCACCGGCGACCGGTGTTCCCTCGACCCTCACAGGTGACCGGTGTTCCCTCCCTTTCTCCCTCTTCTCCTCCTCTCCCCCTCTCCTCTTTCCCCTTCCATCCCGTCCCCTTCATGTTGCCTCACTTGTTTGTTTGCGCCGGCCCTAATTAGGGCTTGGGCTTGTGGCGATGAAGGGCCTTGATGGTGGTGGGCAAATGGCCAAGTCGCGATTGAGCTAGCAGCGGCGACAAAGGATCCATGGTAAGTGGTCGGGGCTGGCGATGCAGTGGGTTCACGGTGGGGGAAATGGATCTAGCGGCAGCGGCAAAGGGTTAATGGGACGGTGGTGTCAGAAACGGGCAGTGGCAGAAAGAGGGGATGGTGTTGGTGGATGGGGCCTGATGAGGTAGCTTGAGGGGGCAGTGATTGGGCATAACAGGTGGTTGCAGCGGCGGCGATTGTGCTGAGGCGGCGGTGCGGGCAGAAATATGCCGTGAGTTTGAACGGTTTTTTTTACGATTGCAACACTTTTGCGATCACAGGTGTCTTTTTGCAATTTTTGTAACAGCAGGGGTATTTTTGCAACGACCCCAAACCACAGGGGTATTTTACGCAATTATCCCTTAAGTAAAAGTTTCTTTGGATATATCAACTGTTTACCTAAATTATTGTTTTGAGATAATATGAATCATTTGTTTGTACTTGTAGGCTTCATGAATATGTAAAGGCATAGGTTTTCTTGTTGAAGCATATAGGGCATTAAAACGCGATACTGCAACATATTAGCAGCCTAGTAAACTCTACCCTCACTGTTGTAACTGTGAAGGAAACCATAAGCGACGGTAATATTTGAGCCGTCCCTAATTATTGTCCTTTCTGTTTCTAGCCGTCCCAAAATAAGATCCCACTTTGAGAAATTAGGCAGTCATTTATGTTACCTTTTCAAATGCACCCTTTTAATGTTTAGCATTAATCCTGAGCATCACACGATACGAGTATGGCTTTGTTGAGAAGCCAAGTTAGTAAGCCCTTTGTAGTACTTATAAATTGAGGTTTTAGGAAGCCCCTTCTCTTCAGTTATGTTTTATAAACCAAAGTCCCAACTAGTGGAATCACGTTAACACTCTCAGGAGTCCTTGAAAGTGATGTTGCCTTTGTGTTTCAGGAGTTCTAGTGATAGTGCTGCCCCTTGGAATGCACCATAGAAATTTCCATCTTTTGCTAAGCCTTTATAGGGAAGATGGGAGGGAACAGGGGGATACCATATTTTTCAAGTCGGTGAAGGGAAGAATTGATTCTGCCATATCTTGAGGCGGATTAAGGGAGTGATGATCATGGAGAAGGATTGTTCATGGGGAAAAAAATGATGTGTAGGGTTGGCTGTTTATATGGTAAGGTTTGTAGTGTGATGCAAGCCAGCAACAAACAAGGGAACAAACTCAGACAAATGAGTAAATGGAAAGGAAACAGGAATTAGCAGTATAAATAGGAATCCTAGGTCTAACTTTTAAGCAAGCAAATGAGCAGCAGAAATAGAACCACCCAAGTCAAGGTCTTGTTTTTTATATTTTGATTCTCTCTCGGAAGCTGAACTAAGATTTTCTCAGCATTTAAAACTCAGTAAGTAGTGCATTTTTCCAAATGTTGAATTAGAGGGGTAGACTCCGTCCTCAATTATTTCAAGGCTCAACCTGGAAGAAGGAACAAAAAGAAGATTCTACTATATGACTGATATTTCCTTCATGCAAACTTATAGGAAGCCAGTGATCGAGGTTCCAAGGACATAACCTAATTGACAAGCTTTAGAAAAAAATTGAAGATCTGGTCATAGAGTAGTACGCTCCATTTATTTTAAGTTGAACAAGAAACATAATCTTGCGTGATTTATTAGATGTGACGCTTGAGATGACATTTTCTCTCGTTTTATTCGTCATCCCCTAGCTGGATGAGTAGACTTATCTGGTAATGTGGGCAATAAAAGCATCGAACTCCATTCGAGTAATGCCTCCTTCCTCCACTGATTTCCTAACTGCAGTGCCAATTCCACAGCCTCTCCCTTATATCATCTCCTTCTTTCGATGCCGTCAACGTTTCAACGGCTTCTTGAATTCTTGATTATGGCACTAACTCATCTCGATGATCCCAATCCCTAACAGCAAATGCCAGTTCTTAGTACCTTTGTTATTAGCAGAGCGTTTTGTGGCTGGTCTGAATGCATGGGAGTACCCATGCTGCTATGGGTACTCCCATGCTCATGCTATCCATGCACGAATTCCACCCACAATGACTCAGGAACCCACCCGTCGACTGGTGCCCCAAGATCTCCCTTTAGGGTGCCCAGTCTCTCACCACCATCCCTTTTCCTTTAATTCACCCTTCATATCCTTCTGGCAGTTCAGCTTTTCTTACTTCACCTGCAAATATGTCTCCTTTGTCAGCATCCCTCGATACCCAATTGAACCTCTGCTCGCTTTCTTCTAAGCCAAGTGCCAACTCTTGGATTTGTTCATCGGTTAATGAAGTTGTCGTTTCAAATGAAACAAAAATGACGCTGTTTGGTTCTTGCTTGTCAAGCCACTCCAAACAACTGTAGCGCTGATTTGAGTTCTTGTCATCACGTATCGTAACGGGTTTGAAGGGTCCAATAGCCCATGACTTTTTTATTACCACTAATTCTTCTTTCGTAAGCAAATTGATGTATTGACCTTCTATTGCTCTGCATGTGTTGTAAATGGTACTACTGTTGAATTTTTGGTAATGAGGTTCTTTGAATGCTAATTCAGTGATCTCTAGAGAGCAACAACCATGGAAAGAGGGAAGTTCTTTTAGTATTTCGGACTCGACAGGAAGGGTCTTCCCATTGCCTCCCATGAGTACCAAAAGATCTGGAATACGGAGGCACTCTGAATTGTGTAGGCCTCTGCATTTGGTATCGAGATGATGTCTTCAACGACCGAAGCCAATAGATAGTTGTGAATAACAATAGTAGTTTGGCAACCGGCTCACGGAGGTGGGACGTTGCCTCGAATAATGGATGGAGCTGTGAAGGGAACTTGATAGAGGCATTCAGGTTTGGTGGAGGAGAGAGGTAAGGAGGGATTGAGAATTCATGGAAATGGACATTGGGGGTGGAAAGAGGGTCCAAACCTTGGACACGAAGCTTGACTTGGTGGCTGTGGATGGTGGTGCTTCCTTATCGAACTGGTATATCACAGGAGGAGATGAGGCGGGACAGGTGGAGAGGTTAGTTTAGATGATTGGCACCACGATCACGGCAACCTGAGCTTTATTATGGCCAGTTTGGCTTTGGCTATGGTGGCTTAGATAACTGGCCATTTGAAAGCTTTAGAGTATACTCTGAGGTTCATTGTTATGCTTGGCTGGGGATTTTATGGGACATGCATGCAGGCTATTAGCTATCTGGGGATGTACCTGTCGAAGAAGCAAATCCACCTATATTTGAGTTTAGCCCTAAAAGAAGTAAGTTGAAGCAAAAAAACAGCCATTGCCGAATTTATTCCGGCATGATCATCATAACATGCCAAGATATTTTCATTATATTCCGACTAGGGAAAAACAGTTGCAGTAATGGGGGGCTCAACAGCCCCACCATAGCTCACCGACTGTAATAGAACTATGTCACTAAGTCTCTGGTGGCACAATAAGGTGGTGATCGTATACCAAGTTTGTACATTTTCTTCTAGTATCGCTGACATTTAGCAGCAAGAATGAGTTTCTAGCTTCTTATTTTTCTATGGACTTAAAGGATCAATAATGATAAAGTCTTATGAACTAATATAAAGATACAGCCACCATGAAACAGGCCTGCCATTTCGTCAGCGATCGCACCTCGGGTGTTCTCTGGAACCTTGGTCAGTGATCACACCTCTGGTGTTGTCTCGAACCTTGAGCAACCGTGAATACATGCCTCGACTGCAGTTCTCCATCGTATCAACGCAACACAGAGAAAACAAAGAAGAAAATAAGCTCAATGTTTGAAATCTGGTTTGTTCACAAGAAACATGTACGCTTTTTTCTGTAACCTAGATCATACAAAGCACGTGGCATGCCTAAGAAGGATGTATAATGGAGACATGGCAGAGCCACGTTGATTGTACCTACACTTCAGTGGATAAGCAGAAGTACATGCCTCGAGTGCAGTTCTCCATAAGCAGAAGTACATGCCTAAGAAGGATGTATAATGGAGACATGGCAGAGCCAAGATTTGTATATTGCTAGTAATGCAATCCTTATAAATAGCCAAGATTTGCAGTTAATTTCAGTTTTGGTAAGCTGCTGTAGTTTTTTAGGTCATAACTCTTCTCAATAAATATTTATAGCTTATAGCTTCGGGCTATAAATATTTATTGGCTTATCAGAATGTGGATAAAAATTAGAGCAGCGTACCTGAGAAGTTGCAAATCAAATTCTAGATCTTGATTCCGTCGATATCAATGTCGGGGACATGAGCAATCTTGTGCCAATCTTCACCAGTCTCCCTTTGGCATCTTTCTATCAATTGAGGGCAATGAAATATGTGAATTCTTTGAAGCGCGTGGAGGCCTCCTGGCATAGACATCAATTGAGGGCAATGATCTATGCAAATATTTTTAAGCGCGTGGAGGCCTCCTGGCATAGACATCAACTTTGGACACAAGATGATATCTAGTTCTTGTAGAGCATTGAGATCTTCCGGCAATGTTGTCAAGTTTACACAACGCAAAAATTTTAACGTTCGTAGACATGTCAACCTTCGAAAAACATTCAGCGGCAGAAATCTCTGTCGTGTTGTCAGACTCAAGTATCTGAGGCTGATCAGGTCTCCAAAATCCCTAGGCAACTCTTCTAGCTCGCAGCACATCTCTAATTGTAGTGTTTGCAAACTCTGCAATTTGCAAAGGGGGGATGTAGGAAGCGATTTGAGATTTCCATTCCAACTTATGTCAAGGTATTTCAGATGCTTCAAACCCCCAATGGATCGTGGTAGGGTCTCGAACTGGGATCTCCTTAAATCTAGAATCCGCAAGCACTTGAATCTTAAAAAGGACGTATCAACAAACGATTGGCTGCAAGCAGTGTAATCTTTAACTGTAATCGTTCGCAAATTCTTTAGTTGAAGAACAGAACTTGGAAAACCATTCCTTAACAGATCTCCGTTACTAAAATACACGTGCTGAACCTTTTGATTTGGAACCGTTGGGCTATACTTAGCCAAGTACAACCTTTCACTTCCTATTACTGATAATGCCAGGTCATGCATCAGATCATGCATTCTAAAAGGCCAATCCATGTTGAAATCGTCGATCGAATAGGGATAGACATCCTGAAAAAATGACCTTGAGTAAAATTCAGTAATATACTTCTTGCCAATATCTTCTCCCTCTTCAAGTTGGTATCTTGACCCAAGGAGTCCTAGAGCCATCCATTTGTAGATCAATTCAGAAGCGGAAAATTCATAATCTTTTGGAAAAATTGCACAAACAGCAAAACATCGTTTCAGATGAGGAGGTAAATGATAGAAACTTAATTTCAATGCCGGCAAAATATCTGTTGCAGTTTGTTGTACGTTCCATAAGGGATTATCACTCACAGAACACCAATCCTTTACTTCAGTGTTCATATGCAAAAGGCTCCCTAACGTGGTAATAGCTAAAGGTACCCCCTCGCACTTTCTCACTATTTGCTCCCCAATTTTTTTAAGATTCTGGTGTCGCTCCATCTGCCCTTTCCCCAATGCCGACTCCATGAGCAAGATTAACGATTGCTCATATGTAAGACCTCTCAAGTTGTGTACGTAAGCGGGTTCGAGTGTGGACACAACTGATTGGCTACGAGTAGTCACAACAATTTTACTGCCGGGTGCACCACACAATAACAAATCTCTCAGTTCTCTCCATTTTCGAAGATCCTCATTCCACACATCATCCAAGATAAGCAGATACCTTCTAGCGGATAAAGTTTGTTGCAAGTGTTGTTGCAATTGTTCTAGGGTCAAGTTGTTCTCAGCGACTATGTTTCCAATGATCCTTTTGACATCAAATTCGTCTGACACACACACCCATTTTCTCAAATCGAAATACTTAACCACCCTTTCATCGTTGTAAACCAATTTAGCAAGTGTTGTCTTCCCTAGACCTCCAATCCCCGCTATAGGAATAACAGATACACCCTCGCCATCGGCTACTTTGACTAACTTATCTACGAGAAGGTCTCTATCATGATCTCTGCCAATAACATTAGAAGCAAATCACAGATGAATGGGTTTCTCTTTGCCGATGCGGGAGTAGGCTCCTCTCGACATGTGGTAGATGAAAGTTGTGTCTCTCGGCTGCAATCTGGTCTAGTTTTTCTCTGATTTCCTTAATCTTATGACCCATTCTAAACCGAAATACTAGTGGATTTGAACATGAAAAGAAGTGTCGTACCTTTCTTTGTATACTCCTTTGGTTCACTTGCTGCTGCATAGCGATGACATCGAACTCATCTAGAATGTCATCAATAGCATAACAAACATCTTTAAGCGCTTCCAACCATACACTCAGCCCAGCGTTTGTTTCTTGTAGTCCTTCAGCATCCACGACCACGGCTTTGACAGTAGATAAGGTGTCCTTTAGTTTGTTCAACTCGCCTGTCACGCCCAATGCTAATCCAATCTTCTGCGCAGCAAAGGAACCTAGCTTCCCTATCACTCCCTCTACAATGCTAGAAAGGATCAATTCCGCCATGACTTTATTATTGAGGTGGACTCGACGGTGATGATTATGAAGCGAGAAGAATTGCCCAGGAAAGAAAGTTGATGTGGGAGTATGATCGTCTAGGCATATATATAGTGAAATGCTACATTGCATAACTTGAGAGGAAAATGGAATCAAAACCTTACGTCAAATTGCTTCATTGCCTAACTTCTTGATTAAGTAATTTGAGAATTTGGGCCAGTACGGGAGCTTGATTAATGTACCAGTGTATCCAAGATTGGGCCTCATTTTTTTGGCTGCTACCTCCCAGTTTAACGCAGTACTGTAGTTTTTCAAAAATATAAAGATGAGGTACCATTTTCTTTCATGTTGTTTAGAGGTATTTAATATCGGTTATTCTTCTTTGATGTAGGTATTCCATAAAATCGAAAACTCAAGGTTGTGTCTTGCATGTTCGATCTTTTCACCATCAAAATTTTAAAACGAAGTTTACGCAACCAATGGAAAATGCTATCCTAGGCTAAGCCATGTATAGAGTTTTACACATCAATATTCACAAAAAGATTAAAACATGTCGCTAATGCGTCTTCTTCAAATAATGGTGTGTGAGTTCAGTAAAAAGGGTGTACACCTATCTCATTTGTGGAAGGTACGCGGCGAATCCCGCAATAGTTTTCTAACACGCAATATGAGGTCAATATTCTCAAATTGCAGCGTAGGCCATCTTATATGGAAATACTTTGCCATTAATTCAGGAAAGGAATGATTCCCTAGAGGCACCCAATTCTTATAGTGTAGTCGGAGGCTAACTTAGGTACTCGAATTCTTCGATACTGCTAAAAGTAAGATTTGTTGCCAAAGAATATTTTCTTTTTCTTGGTTGAAGATAAACATATATACCAAGAGTTAAACAAGATGTATAAACATTAACCCAAAATCGAATGACAAGCCGATCCAAAAATAGCTGAGCGGTAGCTTACATGAACGAAATACCACCAAAGAATCACCAGCTAATATCAAATCAAAGCAAGCAATCCAAGCAGAAGCTAAAGAATATTTAACCAAGTTTCCTTGGCTCTTTCTTCTTCTTCCTCCAAGAAAAGTTCGCTGCTACTTTGCGGCCCGAGAGTTCTTTTAACAACGTCAACTCAGTTTTTTCTTGGTTCAAATACGCTTTGATCAGGCACAAGCCAATGTCTTGAAGAGCTTCATATCTGATCCTCGAATCGTGCCTCCACCTATGCTATTGTTTCGTTTCCGTTCACCTCCAACGCCACGAATCACAGCCAATTACTACCACATTCTCCGGTCAAACAGCCACCGTCTAAAACAAATTTCGACATTGATCAGAAGGCAATTGAGTTTGGAATCAGATCTGAATGTACCTGGATCGCAACCTAGATCTGCAACCAAAAGAAAGTCGTGCCTTTGACGAATAAATCTCCACGGGCGGCGGCTACGCCAGTGGAGGGAGGTGGCGGTGATCGATGGCGGTTTGTTGAAAGAGGTGAAAGTGGACTGGTGGTGATTGAAAGGGGGGAGGGGGCGTAAATGGGTATTCTCGAACAGAGAAAGAGAGGGGGAAATATGTTGGTCCAATTTAGAAAGTAAGATATAACTTTAGGACAGCCCAAAATAGAGATATAATCAAACATTTAGGAACATATAATTGGTGCATCATACCTTAACTAATTTATGTATCAGTATTATATGATTAAAAAACTAATTCTAAAACTCTACCTAACTAGTAACTAGTTAAGACTCAATTTTGACTAGTATATCCTCAAAACACACACACACACACACACACACACACAATAGGTTCTTTTGGCAAAGAAAAATACTTAAAAGAACTTAAAGTAATGTATTTAACATATTAATGTCTCTAAAGGTCTTCGATTATTATTTTGGATGAGGTCCTTACTTTTAAATTGACTTCGTTTTGCAGCAACAATGAAGGGTTATATTAGTTAGCGCCTTGGGGTGTGTTTAATAAAACTGAAAATTAAGTGTTGAAAACTTAAGCGCTGAATTTGTAAAACCTAAAAACTTTAAGCAGTTGAATTTTTCCACGAAAAAATAAGTTAACATATTTGGTAAATCAAAAGCAGATTTCTAAAAATTGTCTATTTTATACATTTATCCACTTTACCAAAATTTTACATGTATGCAATATTTCTTTTTTTTTTTGTTGGTCAAAACCATATATATTGGTTGTATTGGTGGTGGCAGCCATAAGTAGCTGTCATGGTAGTGGCTATAGTGTGATAGATATGAAGATGGTTTTGTTAGATTTGCAGGAGGGGGCGGTGGTGGCGGCAGTGGTATGGTGGAGATGGCGGCGTCCTTGTGATGGTGATCATGTTGGCGGTGGCCATGGTGGTGTAGTGGCGGTGGCTAGGCTGTTGTAATTGTTGTGGTAGTGAGAAAGGAGCTTAGTGGTTGTGGTGATGGCTCTAGAGCAGTGGAGGTATTGCCAACAAACTGATTCTGGTGAATTTTGAAATGCTACACAGGGAAGCTTTATTAAACACAATTAATTAAAAATCACTAAACATATTAAGTTTTTTAAGTGCTTAATTGTGTTATCAAACTATAACACTCCAAATTTTATTTTACCAAGAACCTCAGGTAAATATTAATTAGAATAAATCATGACTTTGAATTAAGTAATGGATTTATAGAATTCATTTCTTTTTAGTGACGAAATAATATTATTAGCAGCTAATGTAATTGAATTAGGCATTGAAAGAGATTTTGACTTGGACTTGGATTAGGACTTTACATTAGATTACGATTGTGTTAGCAATGAGGACTTTGAGTTGTATTATAATTGCACTAGTAATTAGGACTTGAAGTCATATTATAATTTCATTAGAAAATTATACAAAGACGAGGAAGACATAAGAGTCTTTATATTTTTAGAGACAAAGGAGAAGAAAAAGAGAAAAGGCTTTTGGGTTTCAAGGATATGGCTGTGATTGAGTAAAGTCGCTTCTTTGAGGTAAGGATTTTCTCACGCATCTATCTTATCTAAAATCTAAGTATCGATCTTTTCTTCAATTGATTTATTATTTGGAAGGGGTTCATTGGTGCTTTAGAACGCTAAATGCTTTCTTTATTGTTTTGCAAATTGATTATTGATTTTGATTCACAATGTGTTGTTACTAATTTTTGGAGTAAATTCAAGAGCAGTATCTTATTTGTTCTTTGTCCAATTTCTGTGTTCTTATACTTTTTGAAAACCTCAAAGAGTCGACTACAGCTTTGTGGATTTGAGTTTTCCCAAAATATATTTGATTAATATTCAAAATTAGACCTGAACATTTTTACACTTATATTTCTGTCAATTTAAGTTAGCCAAGTTCGATTTACCCAATCTGATTCGTTTCTCATTACATTCTAAAATCCTTGAAGAATCTTCTTCAATTTTGTAGTTTAAGGTTTTATCAGAATCATTCTGGTTCTTAGTTGAAATTGAGTTTGAAAGTTATTGGTCAGTGTAGACTTTCAGTTTTTCATACCGTAAATCAGCCCATTTCAATTTTCTCTATCTCCTTTATTTCTCATTGGTTTTTTTTATCATTCTAGACATTCTGGAATCCTTAAAGAGTCCTCTCTAACTCTCTAGTTTTATGTTTTAACAGAATCCTTCAATTTTTTTTTATTGAAATTAAGTTTAATAAGTTTTTGGTCAGTATAGAAATTGTTGTTTTGACATTTCAAATCAGCTTACTTTGATTTGCTCTATCTTATTAATTTCTTATTAATTTATAATGATCTTAGACATTACAGAAACTGCAACAAGTACTCTTCAACTTGTATGTTTTGAGTTATTGTTGAGCCTTGAAGAGTGTGTTGGGTTTTATGGCTATGTTTGACCGTATGTGAGACTCGCTTTGGTTTGCATTATTTTGAGAGTTGAAGTGAACACTATTGGGTAGTTGCTATTCGGTTTATAGCATCGTAGCATAGATTGTAATCTAATAAATGATTTGCCCATTTTAGGTTAATTCAAAACATTTTTGGTTGAGGTTGCCTAGTTTAGCTTAACTTCGGACATAGGTAAAATATTATTTCATCATATTGACCTTGCGTGTTTTATTTTATATTGTTATCAAATTTCATTAAACTCCGATATTTTTTTAATTGTCATAAAAATATTTTTGCATTACCCTTGAAACCCCATCTTGAACCTTGAAGTGATTGTTTGAAACTCTCATTAATGCTCATATGTTTTGTTGACTTGAGCATTATACAACATGTTGAATTATGTATATTTCTTCTAACTATTGACATGAGATAGTAATTATGAGGCGTTATAAGGATGGTTTATTTTGTGGGTGTTATAAGGTTAGCCTGTTCTATTTGGGTTGTAACTAGTACCCAAGTTGACTAGTTTTATACATATGTATATGTAGTCTATATCTTAATCTGAGAACTACCATGGTGGCTTTGGTATTCTCTACTGCTCATGTTCAGTATCATCTATTTCTGTTTTACTGTATCTGAAATGTTTTGAAATACCTACTAATTTGAGGGATTGAGTTGATACTCTTCCCTATATGTATATTGAAATGTTGTGTTCTTATTTAAAAATCTCTTTTCAAACTGTCATTTGACTCCATATATAAAATGACTCAATTTGTACTGTTTGAGCTTTGATCGACCTTACAGGTAATGATCACCAGTAGGTTCCTAGGGGATGGTTAGAGCCTGAATGAGAAGTGGGATTATCTATGATTATTTTATTTGATAGGACCCTTACGTGGGTAATTACCATCTAGCTGTTCTATAATGAGCTTAATAACTTTTTGTTTATAATCATTTATTAGTTTTAAAGTTTGAAATATTGCACTGATTAGAAGCTCTGATATATATATATATATATATATATATATATATATATATATATATATTTGAAATTGTTTGTTGAATCGAGGACTTTTATGTCATTAAGTGATTGATTGAGTGAGTGAGTGAGTGTCTTTACACTCTGAAAGTTCGGGGTGTTAACACTCCGAATTTTCGCATCGTGACACAAACATAGCCTTATATAATTTGGAAACTAACTCCAAACAATCTAAAACTGTATCGAACCAATATACTATCTTCTAAGATTTAGTTTTGACTTAGTAACCCTAAAGTCACTCTCTAATATGAAGATAAAAGTAGATATTTTTGAAAAAGGAAAGTAGAATATGGGATTTAGAAGGGATAAAAATGATGTCACAAATGAATTGAATTATTAGTTTTATTACTTGTAATAGTCATTGTAGAAAGATAGTTGCACAATGTATGGCTTTAATAAACAAGTTGTAGGCTAGCTTTTTTTAGACAAGATTTCATGACCTACAATTTGGCCATACCTGTTGTTTCGTTTATTAGTTTTATATATGACTAATAGTAGGAATAATTAATAAATTGTAGACTAATATATATGTATTAGAACTTAATTTTGACTTTAAAATTGTTAATAACAATGAGCAATGGTTGTTGTGTGATAATAATTGATTGTAACTATGAGCAATAATTCTTGTGTGAATTAAGAAAGAGTAAATCCTCCCCCCCCCCCCCCCCTCCCCCTCTCCCTCTATAAACAATTATTTCTAATGTATAAAGGTATTTTTTAAACTTTACTTGCTTATCTATAGAATATATAAGCAAGTGAGAAACATAATAAAATTCAAGGATAGCTTATTTGTGCAATAGATCGCCACATAAGGTTTTCAACAGAAAATAGAATTTAGAAAAACTAAAATGCTAAACATGAAAATTTCGTTAAAAGTCTCAAATATTATTTTGGATGAGGTCCTTATTTCTATGTTAGTGAACATTTTATTATATGAAAACTTATTCTAAACATTCTAAAACTCTACATGTCCCATATTCTAATCTACTAAAACTTAAATTTGACTATTATATCCCTAAAATGCATTCTCTAATATGAAAATTAAAGCCCATAGATCTAGAAAAACATAAACTACATATAAGGTTGACAAAAATAAAATTAAAATTATGTAACAGTTGATCAATAGCTAATTTTATTTAAAATGTATATGTATATTGTTATCAATGTAAAGAATTACTAGTATAGGATACATATTTTAAAATCTTTTGAAAAAGTAAAAAAGATCGACCATATATTTGGATGAGATCAGACGACCAACAAATGAGTATGTACTTATTATTGATTAAAATTACAATAATGATAAACTTTATTAGTAAATCTGATAGTTGAAAAGAATTTAAAGCTATATACTAAACATTAGTTTAAGTAAAGGTATGGAAATATTATATTGGAAGTGATCTTTATTTTGAAATTTACCTAATTTTGAGAAATTATAAGAGGAAGCCTTATATAATCTGAAAACCAATTTGACAACTCTAGCTAAGTAGTATACTAATTTATCATACATTAATTTTGAATTTTTTATTATTATATCTTTAAAGTGAACCCTCTCATACGAAGATAAATATCCACATTTTTCACAAATAACCTCCCAATTTAATGCACAATTGTGGTTTTTCAAAAAATAAAAAAAGAGGTACTATTAACTTTTATGTTCATTTAACATCTGTTGTTTATCTTTGAATGTATAGCTTCAATAAGATTGAAAACTCAAGGTTGTGCCTTTCATGTTTGATTTTTCACTATTCAAAGTTTAAGACAAATTTTACATAATAAAGGGAAATGTTTTCCTAAGATAGGCCGTTTATCGGGTTTCCATTTTCCCTTTACACATCAATATCCACAAAAAGATTAAAACATGCTAATGCATCTTTTGGAAGTAATAGGGTGTGAGTTTAGTAAAGAGGGTGTACACTTAGCCTCTTTGTGGAGCGTCTTCGCCGAATCCCTCAATAATTATCTAGCGCGTAGTATGAGGCCAATATCATCATCGAAGTGTAGCATAGGCCTAAGTATATGGAAACACTATGCCACTTATTCTGGTAAGAAATGATTCCTTAAAGGCCCCCAATTCTTGAAGTGTAGTGGGAGGCTAACTTACATACCCGAATACTTTCCTTGGCTTTTATTTTGCGTGTTGCTAAAGAATATCTAATCAAGTTTCATTGGCTCTTATTTCCCCTCGAGCACTGGCAACAACTTGGGCAAGAATCTTAGCTATTTGTTCTTCTCCTAAGAGAACTCAGAGCAAACATAATTAAACTGCGGAATCAAACCCAAAAGTTGGCTGCTACTTTGTGGCTAGAGTTCTTTCAACAACATCAACTCAGAATGCTGGTAAATATGAGCATCGAACTTGTTTAGAAGACACACTGCACACGATAATCATGCATAAATTATAGACCAGAATACACCCACCCCTTCTGGGCAGCTTCACTAACTGCCAATTAGTTTTGAACCGGTCTCTTTACGTAATTCACATGTTTAACTTACTCAAACAGATTGAAGTAGATTAAGAATGCAACATGGAGTAATTCGTTAATGTACCAGTGCAAAGCACAACCGAATGTACATGTTGTATTAGCACAACCGAATGTACATGTTGTATTAGCACAACCGAATGTATTCGCACAACCGAATGCCAGATTGTTAGTGCACAACCGAACAGAAGGGTGCCCACTGCCCGGCGTCTCACCGCCATATCCTTTTTTCCTTTGATTCTCTCTTCATATTCTTTTTGCCGGTTCAGCTTTTTTGGTACTTCACCTTCAAATACGTCTCCTTGTTCAGCATCCGTCAACACCCAAATGAACCTTTGCTCGCTTTCTTCTAAGCCAAGAGCCAACTCTTGGATTTGTTCGTCTGTCAATGTAGTTGCCATTCCAAATGAAACAAAAATGACCGTGTATACATCTTATATATTACTTTCAAGATAAGTTATTACTTTTTATAAAAATAAATTTAATACAATAACCATATAATACTCAATATTTTCAGATACGTGTGTTTCTTTATAAGATTCTAGTAATGAGGACGTTCAATTGTTGAAGATGACGTGTCCCCAACTTCTAGTTCTTATATCTACTAAATACGTCTAATGATTTTTTTTTTATGAACTACACTTATTTTACTACAACATATTACGAATTTTATATTCCAAAATATGTCATGTTATACCTATAACTTTGATGAGCTTGTAAAGGATAATAACAATTATCATTATATATTAGGCTAATATTACAATGCAAAAGTGAATCAACCGCTTGTTATTGAATTTTGCACGATAATCAACACTCATAGTTATAATCAATTTCATTACAATCAGAATTAAGTTTTAATGCTTATGACTTCCTTAAAATTTACTAATTACTCTTAATTTTCATGGAAATCTAATTAAGTATAGGTAAAGAAGTCTTTTCATTGATAGTTAGGGCCCTATTTAAAAATGAACTGGTTTATCGTTAGTTTTGTAGGATTTTATGGATACATTTTTGCATCTTATAGGTTTTATATATTCTCACATGTAGTAATGAAGAATTATTTGAGTTGACTGTACCATTTTTTTCCCTAATACACGCGTGTTTTCTTTCTAATACACGCGTGTTTTCTTTTCAAAGTCTCATATATGCGATCGATATAGTCACTTTGTTGGTTATGCGGTCTTATCAAAACAAAAAATTATCCTATAACTTGATTATCAAAATTGATATTACATTGATAATTTCTAAAACTGATTATGTTATGCATAAACAAAAAATTATCCTATAACTTCAATTCTATGCACCGACCAATAAGTAAATAGAGAACTAAAATTATGATTGCAAAAGGAGAAGTAGATTCAAAAGCAGCAATTTAGAGCATAAACCTAGACAAATGAATCGATGCAAGGTTACAGAACATAGCAACTCAACGATAACAAAATGCAATTGATTGTTAACTAAAGCTTTGTTCCATAATGAAGAAGAAGGGTTCACCTCGGCTAGATGACGGTGGGCTTGTCGGCAGCATAGTGCGTGACAAGGTGGCGCGCAACAGTGGCGTTGCGGATTGGCGGTCTTCACGGCCGTCGGTGTCGGCTTCGCAAGGCTGGCAGTAGCTTCAGCGTGGTCTTTGCGGGAAGTGGGCTTCGGTGGTTAGGAGAAAAGGGGAGGCGATAGGGAGGCGCGTTCGGGTATTGCGAAAGAGAGAGAGATCAGGGCAACGAGACAAAAATGAAAAGATATATTTTCATTTAACGACGGCAGAAACGGTCGCTAAAGCAGTCGTTAATTCTAGCCAAAAAGATCTCTGTAACTTTTTCTCCTTTTACTTTTGATCCTAGACTCTTAACTGACCCAAGGTAAGATCCGGATTCTATAATTCTTGACAAGTAAAATAGTTATGGTGATAGTTTGTCCATCGGGTCAGAGTCTTAAC
Organism: Escallonia herrerae; assembly: GCA_033070095.1. Lineage (NCBI taxonomy): Eukaryota > Viridiplantae > Streptophyta > Magnoliopsida > Escalloniales > Escalloniaceae > Escallonia > Escallonia herrerae. The sequence continues at coordinate 148,726 of JAVXUP010001749.1, read as the reverse complement.
CTTGGTTCTCTAGCAAAAAAAAGGAGAATTGAGAACTTGACCATTGTGGTCGTAAGATATTGTGTACGTATTATGTATGATCTTTTAGGCAGTGCTGGAGAATCGAAAAGATCTTCTAAATCATCCCTTTTCCCTCTTTGAGTTTTCATTGATATCTTAGTGACTTGAAGAATTTCTGAATTTCGTTATGTCAAACCTGAAGGATGCTGGCTCTCGTTAATGGTCCTGAATGCCTATTCGTAGGATTTTGAGAACTTGTTCTATGAATCTTCTAGAAGTCATTGGACTGCTCGCACTAACACTTCTCTTAAATGTTCTGGTGTACCAGGAGGAGCCCTATATCTATTGCTGCCGCAGTTATTTACATTGTAACTCAGCTTTCCGATGATAAGAAGCCCCTCAAAGGTAAATTTGGAGCCGTTGGTTAAATTTCCTCGAGACATTTGTTTATGACCTTGTGCTCAGAATCCCTAAACCTCTACTCTGGAAGAATATTCAGTTCAAAAGATCTAAGTAATTTGAGCATGTCAGGGCATCAAATTTACTAGCTCAGAGAACAGGTTATAGAGTCTCATCCTAGGTTTTATACTTTCATCACGCGCATGGATAGTGACAAAAGCATATGTTGACGCAGATGTTGCAATTGCAACTGGAGTTGCAGAAGGGACAATCAGAAATTCCTACAAGGATTTGTACCCCCATCTTTCAAAGATAATACCTGGCTGGTACGCCCAAGAAGAGGACCTTAAGAACCTCTGCAGCCCTTGACCTGTTGAAGTATACCAAACGCGAAACTCTGTGCATTATAAGCGGTAGAATTGGTTTTTTGAGGGAAAGAAACAGGTTTAGTTAATGAAGAAAGCAAGCTTAATTATACGAGGCTTTACCCATCTTACATTGAAACTAAAGTTATATTATTGCACCATCTTGTGTACTTTGCTGTTTGTTGGTATACTCTACCAGCATGCGATCAATACCTTTCTATGCCATCGGCATTTACAGTCTGTTTGAGATCGATTCTCAGAAGCAATTTTTAGTTTTGACCTTAGTTTTAGGTTATAAATGATTCTGGGATAAAAAGTACTAAAATCACTTTTCAATGTGGCAAAATTTCAAAGTCTAGTGCTTGTGTAAAATGTGTTAAAGATCCTTGCACTAATAGGTCATGAAATTGAATTCATAATCTTTGTGTAGTTAGTGCTTGAGATTAACCTTAGAGTGACCAAACATGTCTTAGACAGTTAAAAACTTGTATGCTATTTGGAAAAAAGATAATGTGATTAAAACACTTCCAAAAAAATAAATAATAATAAAGTGTCTACAACCATAGACCACACTTTTGTGGTTTATTTATGGTTTTAAGCACTTTTAGAAAAACATGTACCAATACATGTACTAGATTATCCTCATATTCTTTACAATATGACATTGAACTAAGCTTCCTGCATACAACCAAGTGAAAAAATGGTGAGCCAATGTTTAAATATATATGGGGGATATGATAATTCACAAAAGAGCAAAAATAGTAGCCATAATATATATGGTTCATTTACGCTAAAATTTATGTTGACAAAAGTTATGGAGAATTTTGCATGTTCTTTGATGCCTTTTTGATCGTCTTTCACATTAAAGCTATATTTAATACTTTTATCCAAATACCTGACGTAGTTTTGAATAGATATTTTCACATTTTTTGCCAAACATGAACTGATTTTGCTAAATTTTTTTTTAAAACTGTTTCTGTTATAATCTAAAAACTGTTTTTGAGAATCAATTCGTGAAAGGACTCTTAAATTATTTTTTTTTAGCTTTTAAAAGCTAATTCTATAAATTTTATATGTTTGTCAAACAACTATCAATTTTATTTCATCTAAATAAATTAAGTTTGACCATTGCAGAATCCTTTAAAATTGGCTTTTTGTATGTTCCTAAACTAAATGCACCGTCCAGATTTATGAACAAGATTAAGTTGTTGTTAGATGCTCCGATTGACTATTCGTCCATCAATCCGAATAGTAGGCTACTATATTCAACAAATAAATTTCAAGTGTCAATCTTTACGACATTGGCAGTAAAGAGAGTCAATTGAAATGCAAGTTTAGTTGCTCAAAAGTGCAATGATTTTCCGAGCAAGATTGCCATGGCTACTATGAATATTTCCCACCGAGGGCTCCTCTGCTCCGACTCACGCCCAAAGTTTTTTAGCGACCGTTGCACCTTTACTCACGGGAGAGTGCACATATCCCAATGGACGGATATAGGTAGTGCACTTAAGTTCCATCCGTTTACGTTGCTAGATTGAAAAACATGGACCCACTTAGAGCCTTCTCCTTTGTGGTCAAATTTGGACTCTATTCAAATGAGAGAGAATGGAAGCGAACAAGTTTCCATTTGGACTCTATCCAATTTTATGAACCGGGCCGGACCCCCAAAACTGTCTCTGAAGGACGATGACAGACTTGTTGAGCCGGTTTAATTAGCAGGAGCAGAGATGGAGAGTATATTACCCGGCCCAAGTCTGACCCGAAGTTGTATCCAAATCATACACACGGTCCTTACAAAGGAAAGCGTAGCAAACAAGGAGTGAGCACACAGAGCAGAGAGAGAGAAGCATGGCGATGGCCTACGGCGAGCCACAATACGACGTCGTCGCTGCCGACAGTACGACGACGTTCTGGAAGAAAACAGGATCCTCTTCCTTCCCACCCTCCCTCTCATCCCGAAAGACCCAAAGAAGTCTCTGCGCCGCCGCCGCCGCCGCCGCCGCCAACCTCCGTCATGGTGGGCCCCAACAATGTTAGTTCCAAGTACACCAGGTTTTTTGACTGAATTGCACGACTTACAATTTATATCCTGTTTGCGAATTCCTAGTTTAGAACTTGAAGATCTAAACGTTGACTTAAACTCAGATTAGTGATATACCGATCGAATAAGGATTTGACAACTTGAAGTAGAATCAAGTAATGTATTTCTATGTTTTTGTTATGGTGAAAAGTTTCATCGCAATGCGAGGGAATTGGGCTGCTTGACCGCACCTTCTAGATAGGTGGAAATGTTGGTCGAGAAATTTGGATATTATTATTTTGTAGTTGTATGTTGATAATTGTGAAGGTCATTTCTGCCTTTTGCTTTTAGTTTTGCGATCTTGGTGTAGTAACTCTGGACTGCAGGCGGAAAAAAGAAACAACGAAAGATAACAATAGTGTGAAGTGGCGGTTCTGTTATTGAGTTTAGTTTGTCTTTTGACTGGAGGTTTCTAGCTTTGAGTGTGAGATCATGGACTCCTGAATTTGCACTATTTGGTTGTATGCTTAACTATATCCTGCAGGAATGCAAGGCAACATGACAATGATGATATTTACTGGTTGCATTAGAGCGTTGATCTCATATCGGTCTTAGGTATTATCTATGAAGCACCGGTGCGGCACTTAGGGTGAAGCACCGGTACCGGCACCGGCACCGGATACGCGTCGGGTGCGGGTGCGCCTCGGGTGCGGCACCGGTGCGTGTCAGGTGCGTGTCCAATTTTTTTTTAATTTCTTAAATCCCGGGTGCGGCTCGGGTGCGTATCGGCTCAGATCTGTCGCCACCGGCGACCATCGGAAACTTCGGCGACCACCGGCGATCTGAAAGGAGACATTGGACAGAAGAGGTAGAAGTAGAAGAAGAAGAAGAAGAAGAAGAAGAAGAAGGAGGAGAAGAAGAAGAAGAAGAAGAGGAGGAGGGAGAAGGAGAAGGGAACTTACCGGCGATCCACTACGGCGTGCGCCGTTCGCCTTCGCCGTCGCCGTGCGCTTGTTGCCGGAGAAGAAGGAGAAGGAGTCGATCTGTGCAAGGAGCGTGTGTCGATGCTACCAATGTTTTGGTTTTTGTGACTTTTGACTTTTTGCCACATAGTTTTGTTATATTATAAAAGAAACCCAATTGTTAAGTTATTACTTAAACCAACCCCAATATTTCAAAGAAATAACAGTGATACCACATAAAAACTTTATAAGTTCAGTTCTTCAATTTTAATATTATAAAACAACCCATTAAACTTACCAAAATCTTACATATTTGGTTGAAAGCTTTAAAATTTACAAAAGAAGCCATTAAACTTAAAAACTCACTAATTTGGTTGGAATATTAATATCTTTTCAAATATATCAAACACATATATTATGATTATTAAGATTTAAATTGTTTAAAAATTAAATACTAAGTATATATAATTAATAAAATATTTATAAAATATGCAGTATCCCCGCCGCACCCGTATCCTAAAATTTTTAATAATGCCGTATCCGCGTATCCGCACCCGTGTCCGTGCTTCTTAGGGTATTATCTTCCATTTGAACTAATATATCTGTGATAGTCACCAGTTGTTTAGCTTTATTACAAATTTGACAATGTGCTTTTGGTTTTCGTCTTTATACGCCCAGTATTCCTTTGGGTACATGGTAATTGCTCTTCACATTTTGGCATGCTTGCTGATATGTTTATCATGGATGTTATGCTGGATTGGTACATAACAACCTCTGCGACTCACCAACAGAAGTGCCTTTTTTGCTGCTAAGATTACAAGAACTTTTATATCTCCATGTAACCTACACAAAAAAAGTGGACAACTGGAATAAAAGAAACTACGGAAAATGAAGAAGACAAATGGCGATTTTTCATGAAGTTGACTTCTATGTTACATGGACTCGGTGTCGGTGTCCGGATCGGGTACGTGTCCGAGTGTCGGACTCGCCTATTTTTGAAATTCTAGGATACGTGGACACCGTCCAAAAGTTGGACACGGGTACGGGGACACAGCTAAAAAATTTAATATACATAAAATACTTTAAATGAGATGGAGTGTTAAATATTTTTTTTTACAAGTATTTATAAATTTCACAGAAATTATATGTAATTACTGTCCAAAATAAATAGGTTCTTTTATTTTTGGTTGAACAATATACATTTTGTTTTGATTTAGATATTGTTGAACATTTTCTATAAGTCAATGCCAAAAAGTTGAAAAAAGAAAGCAAAAGAAAGGCTGTAAACTCAAAAAGCAAAAAGCAGACAGCAAAAAGCAAAAAGTAAAAAGCAGACAGAAGACTACCCACGTGACTCCTGGCAGAAGGTACTCTCTCTCTCTCGCTCTCTCGCTCTCTCTCTCTCTCTGTGCTCTTCTTCTCTTCTTTCTTGGAGGTCGATGGCTATCTTCTTCTCTTTTCTCAGAGATCTTCTTTTTCTCTCTCAAAAACATTCACAGCTTCTTCTTTCTTCGATCCTTACCGTCGCTCTTTGGTCGGAATTTTGACGTGGCGTATCCGTCCGGCAGATGACAAATCCGACACGACTTCCGTACCTGTGTCGACATCGAGTCGTGTCGACACCTCCCCTTCACCCCAAAGTAAAGGGTCCATGTTACATAGGTTGACTTTTATGATGCAGAGAATAGCTTTTTGTTCAACTAGCACGTCCTCAATATATCCAGTATTTCAGATGGTTGGCTGCCATATACAGAAAGTCTTCTTTACCTTTTTAGCTATTTGGTGTCACCCAGTACTTTGTGACCAATCTGGCCATTAATAGTCCCTTAATCTTAGGGCTGTAAATCAACCGAGCTGTTCATGAACAACTCGTGGTTCATGCCAAAAAGACCTTGTTCATGTTTGTTTTATAAAATATGAAACAACCTTTTAGAACTCGTTTACTAAGTCAGCCGAGCATGAACTTAATAAAGCATGGAAGCCCTAAACTCAATTTGCTTAAAACCCAAGTCCTATACCACGCCTAAACATTTCTTACATGCAGCCCAAGCCCTAGACTCCACATGCATCCAGAAAGCCCAAGTGTGTGCAGTCCAACTCCTCTCCTTTTCCATATGGAAAACCCTAACATCCTAATAATACCCTCATAATTGCCTTCTCTTCCTTTCTTTGCCTCTCTTCTCCTCCTCTTCACCTCTCCTAGGTGGAGGTATGATTTCCTAATCCTACCGACACCCCGACACCCTCCGGACACTGGCGAACACGTATCAGACACCTCTCATCTGTGTCCAATTTTTTTTTTCTTTTTTTAATTTCCGACACTGTTTCGAACACTGCATCGAGGAGTGTCGCACAGTTGGGGGCCCATGTAAGATTTTTTGAACTAATTTCGGGGGTCAATTTGTAATAGATACAATATATGAGGCTCTTTTATAAGAAACTACTTAATATGTCCTAATATGTTGGAGGCATTACCGTCTCTCTCTCTCTACCCTCGCGGTTGCTATCTGCCGACCACAATGAAGCTGTCAAGGGCTCTTGCTGCTATCGCCGGATCTCTCGCCGCTGTTACCAAAAGATCTTGCCGCCGTTGCTTGAAGATCTTGCCGCCGTCGCTGAAGGATCTCATGGTTGTTTGTCTTCGAAGATGACGAACCCATCAAGGGCTGCTGCTGTTGTAGCCGAAGGTCTCGCCGCCGTCGCTGACCAACAGGTGTCCTTCTTCTATCTGTACCGTTGTCTCTTTCTTTTTTCTTTTATACTTAGCTTGAAACTCTCTCATTTCTTTTCTTCTTTTTCTCTGTGGTGCATATCTATGGAACCGAACGGCTATGTTTGGAGTGCTTGGCACATCTTTTGTTGAATATTGTATTTGATAGTTGAGTTAATTTTTTGTCCTGTACATGTATGACTTTGTAAGACTTTCTTATGTTATGTACTATGTACTATACTACGTTGAATTTAACATTTAAGTATGACTTGTATTTGAATTCCTTGTTTTGGTGGTTATTTATTATTGTTTGCTATTTTAGATTTTGGAATGTATTTGATATATATATATATATATATATATATATATATATATATATATATATATATAAAATAATAATAAAAATTTATTAAAAAAATAGCGGTATGGTGTTCAAAATCTGATTTTTTAGAAATTGCGGTGTCCGGAGTCCTGGTCAGTGTCGGTGTTCGACGCGGTGTCCGTGTCCGTACTACCTAGGCGCGCACACAGAGACATACCACAACGGATAGGATCTTAGATCTTCTACGACTTTAAATTTTTGGTCTTTGTGAAGATCCAAAAATTCGTTGACGCATGTTGTTTGAATCTCTAGTTGTCAATACAGTTTATATTCTCAGACTAACTCGCCAAGCTGAGCTAAGTTTTGCATTGATGAACTCGAGCCGAGTTCAAACATTCATATCTGGCTTGTAAGGAAGACAAGTTGAGTTCAAACATCCATGAAAATATATAAACCGAGCTCGAACACACTCTGTTCAGCGTAAACTTCGTTCGTATATAGCCCTACTCGTACTACCAAGCATCATCATCTTAGCAAACTAGTTGGTGGCTACATGAATCCTTTTCTTTCATCACTACCTCTCAACGCACATTTTCACCGATAAATTTGTAGCAATCAAGTCTTTTGTCACTACATCTCCTAAAGTTATCCTCGGTTTATCCCTTATTCGTCTTATACCATCAACTTGGCACAAATCACTTCTGCTTATCTAAAGGCCTACATTAGATATGACCAAACCATCTCGAGTGATGTTCCCTCCTCATTATCTCAATCGGCACTACCCCCGCTTGTTGTGAACATTGTACATCCTCATTTCCTATTCTAGCTCTCCTTCTGTGGCCGCACATCCACCTAAGCGTTCACATGTTGTTTCTTAGTTGCCCAACACTGTGAGCCATACCACATTTTTTGGCCTCATTGCTTGTAAAATTTTCCTTTATCTTGAGAAAAATGGTACAATCACATAACATCCTACACGCTGACCTCCACGTTACCAACATGCTCTTGTCCTGGTCAATTGCTCCACCCTGTGCATTGTTAATCCCAGATAGGTAAAAGTAGTTTTCTTAGGTACTGGTTGACCATCCATCTACGTAGCACTGACACTGACACCGACACCACATTCGACTGGGACATCAAAAACCACAATTTCCACACAAAAAAAAGAAGATGTGGATATTGCCCGTGGAATTGATATATGTGTGTGTGTGTGTTCACGTGCCTGCGTGTTTAAATGTATGCCTTTGCTAAGACTCGAGCACATTCAAACTCTAAAATTGCGCTCCCAAGTCAAGTTTCCTTGTGCACTCTTGCTACCCCTTGTTGCAAATCTCCACAAAGGTTCACGTTGGACATCTGCCCTTGCTCAACTTAGTACACTACTAGCATCACTTAAATCCATTTCCGAAATCAAGTAAGAAGCAAATTTTAACATGAAGAAAGAGGAGAACAAAAAATTGAAGAAGTTGATCGGAACAAAATCATGAAAGTTCTTGTCTTTCTTCTTAGCTACAGATAAAAGGATAGGGAGAGAAAGGAAGCGGTTGGGAGGAAAGAAGAAAAGTAAGAAATAAGATACGAAAGCAGCAGTCCATTAGAACAAAAAAGAGAAAGAGATGAGAACAAAGATGCAGTAACTCCGTCTAGATTCTGATGTCAATCCTCCGGCATCGCCTTCGTCTTTGTCTCCCTCTCAGTTAGGCAACACCGTAACCGAGAACAAAGGAAGGTACTTACAACATGTTGATAATTTAAGGTTCTAACTTAGATTCCTAAATTGACTCCCAACTTTCCCTAGTATTGTATCCAGGAACCGAAAGTAAGTTCTAAAAGTTACATTTAAGCCTCGTATGTGTTCGACTCTTGTTCGAGTGGTGTCTGATAAAGATAAAATAAAAAGAAAAGTGTCCGACACGTGTCCGGAGGTGTCGTTGTAGTGTCTGGGTTTCTGTGAATATCGGACATGACCAACGCGTAGGTGGTGTTCGTGCTTTGGCATCCTTACCTCTCCCCTGGACCTCCTCCTAGTTTTGGTAACATTGCGTTCCAAGTACTCCATTCTAGTCTAGCTTAGCCTGAAGCCGTTGAGTTCTAAAGTACTTCTCCGTTACTATGAATTAGAAAGTAGTCCTATGATAATACACCAAACATACATGAGACTTTATCCTGAATATTCTTTGTAAGCTCGTCCATCCTACCAAGCATAGACATGAGTTGTGTTGCTTAGTTAAATCCTCTGCGGAGGCAACTCTTATTAGTTCAGTTCAAATCTGAATGAACCAAGCAGGCCCATGAATTGTTAATATTTCTTTGAACAGATATTCATAGATTAAATCAGTCTTTCTTTTTCTTTGTAGGCTACATCGTCTGCCACATTCAAGACCGGAGTCAAGTGAGGAGATACTGATTCTGATGCCACAGATGCTTACAGAAAAGCTTTGGCGATATCAATGTGTAGTGAAAATTGTGTTGTTACCTGATTCATGTCTGGAAATGCTTAAAGTTGCCGCCTCAATACTAGTTACCCACAAAGTTACCTGCTACAAGCATGTAAGTCCGCCACTTTAAGAAAATGGTCAAAGTTGCCGCGTTAATTAAACTATTGGTTGGCACTAAAGTTTTTGCCGATTGTTTCTCCTAGTGATTTGTAGCCTTTTGAACTGTATAGAACCATGTCCCCTTTTAGCATACATGTAAGATTTTGAACTGTTATCCAGCTTCTTTCAGAAGAGCAGTTCAAGCTATGAAGCACCTTAGCACAATGCTTCACTAAAAGTTTCTCGGATGTATTAACTGTTTACTTAAACTAATATTCTGAGGTAATATAATCATTTGTTTGGAATTTGAAGGCGTCCTAAACATATAAAGGCATAGGATTTCTTGTTGAAGCCTATAGGGGATTAAAATGCGGTAACTGCAACACAGCCTAGTAAACTCTACCCTCACCGTTGTAATTGTGAAGGTAACCATATGCGAAGGTAATATTCCAGCCCTCCCTAAATAACTGTCATTCCAGCCCTCCCTAAATAACTGTCCCACTTTGAAAAATTATACAATCATTTATGTTACCTTTTCAAATGCACCCTTTCAATATTGAGCATTAAGTGCTGATAACTAGACAGAAGTGTTGGTAACCAAAATCATTTGTAGTAGCAGCAGTTGACTGGCATCTATTCTGGTCATGTAGTTCTCTCAAACTGTTTGCTGGGTCAAAGAGGGATGTTAGATCCAGCCTTGGTTTTCCGTGAAAGACCACTCGAGATTCCTTGGTTTTCCTATGGATCTTATGTCCAACCTTGTACTTGATCACCATGGTCCATTGTTGCGAGGTACTGATATATCTTTATCCGTCCAATTCCTTAACAAATGTAGTTAAACCGAACGAGGAAGACATCTTAAGATGTGTGTAGTAAATAGGTTAGGTCCCTGATCGAGCCAGACTGATTGATAATGTTGAAGTGCAATGATTTTACTGCCATCAACAAGTCTATGGATGTATTCCATTTACTAATATCCTCATTCCGTGCATCACAGAATACGAGTTTGGCTTTTTTGAGGAGCCAAGTTAGTAAGGCCTTTTTTGAGAGGCAAGTCTTTTTAGTTTAGTTGAAACCTGAATCAATCAAGCATGCCCGTGAATTTTTTAATATTTCTTCTAGCAAATATTCTCAGATCAATAGCATTAAGTAAAAGTTTCTTTGGAAATATCAACTGTTTACCTAAATAATTGTTTTGAGATAATATGAATCATTTGTTTGTAATTGTAGGCTTCATGAACATGTAAAGGCATAGGTTTTCTTGTTGAAGCATATAGGGCATTAAAACGTGATACTGCAACATATTAGCAGCCTAGTAAACTCTACCCTCACTGTTGTAACTGTGAAGGAAACCATAAGCGAAGGTAATATTTGAGCCGTCCCTAATTACTGTCCTTTCTGTTTCTAGCCGTCCCAAAATAAGATCCCACTTTGAGAAATTAGGCAGTCATTTATGTTACCTTTTCAAATGCACCCTTTTAATGTTTGGCATTAATCCCGAGCATCACACGATACGAGTATGGCTTTGTTGAGAAGCCAAGTTAGTAAGCCCTTTGTAGTACTTATAAATTGAGGTTTTAGGAAGCCTTCTCTTCAGTTATGTTTTATAAACCAAAGTCCCAACTAGTGGAATCACGTTAACACTCTCAGGAGTCCTTGAAAGTGATGTTGCCATTGTGTTTCAGGAGTTCTAGTGGTAGTGCTGCCCCTTGGAATGCACCATAGAAATTTCCATCTTTTGCTACCCCTTTATAGGGAAGATGGGAGGGAACAGGGGGATACCATATTTTTCAAGTCGGTGAAAGGAAGAATTGATTCTGCCATATCTTGAGGCGGATTAAGGGAGTGATGATCATGGAGAAGGATTGTTCATGGGGAAAAAAATGGTGTAGGGTTGGCTGTTTATATGGTAAGGTTTGTAGTGTGATGCAAGCCAGCAACAAACAAGGGAACAAACTCAGACAAATGAGTATATGGAAAGGAAACAGGAATTAGCAGTATAAATAGGAATCCTAGGTCTAACTTTTAAGCAAGCAAATGAGCAGCAGAAATGGAACCACCCAATTCAAGGTCTTGTTTTTTATATTTTGATTCTCTCTCAGAAGCTGAACTAAGATTTTCTCAGCATTTAAAACTCAATAAGTAGTGCATTTTTCCAAATGTTGAATTAGAGGGGTAGACTCCGTCCTCAATTATTTCAAGGCTCAACCTGGAAGAAGGAACAAAAGAAGATTCTACTATATGACTGATATTTTCCTTCATGAAACTTATAGGAAGCCAGTGATCGAGGTTCCAAGGACATAACCTATTTGACAAGCTTTAGAAAAAAATTGAAGATCTGGTCATAGAGTAGTACGCTCCATTTATTTTAAGTTGAACAAGAAACATAATCTTGCGTGATTTATTAGATGTGACGCTAGAGGTGACATTTTCTCTCGTTTTATTCGTCATCCCCTAGCTGGATGAGTAGACTTACCTGGTAATGTAGGCAATAAAAACATCGAACTCCATTCGAGTAATGCCTTCTTCCTCCACTGATTTCCTAACTGCCGTGCCCAATTCCACAGCCTCTCCCTTATATCATCTCCTTCTTTCGATGCCGTCAATGTTTCAACGGCTTCTTGAATTCTTGATTATGGCTGTTAATGTTATTAACAGAAAGAGAGAGAAGAATACCATGTAGATGGTATTAACAGAGACAGAAGAAGAGAAGAAGAAGATATTATATATATCAGATGGTGTAGTAAATGGTGAATACAATGGCTCTATTTATAGAGCAAGATAAAGAGAATGAGTGGATAGGAAGAGTGCTTGCTATCTAGGATCTATGCACCTATAATCATATTTTTACATTAACATCCCCCCTCAAATTCAAGGTGGTGAATAGGACGCCATCTTGAGTTTGAAAATTAGATCTTCAAATCGTCCGGTTGGATGTGCTTTTGTGAATATATCTGCCGGTTGCTCAAGAGATGTGATGGACAGAAGTTGAACGGTGCCACGAACAATATGTTTACGGATAAAATGACAATCTATCTCTATATCTTTGGTCCGCTCATGAAATACATCATTGTGAGCAATCTGATTAGCACTATTGTTGTCACAATGTAACTGTGTGGCAGACGAATGAGTAACCCCCATGTCTTCAAGTAACCAACAAAGCCATAGAAGTTCTTGCGTAGTATCAGCAAGAGCTCGATATTCTGCTTTGGTGCTTGACCTAGCAGTTAGTGTTTGTTTCTTGCTTCGCCAAGAGATTAGAGAATCACCAAGAAAGAAACAAAAGCAGGTTGTGGAACGCCGATCAGTAGAATCGCCAGCCCAATCAGCATCAGAGTAGGCACGTAGTTCCAGAGAGGAATGTTTTGAGAAATGGAGACCATGAAACAATGTTCCTTTCATGTAGCGCAGAATACGAAGAACCGTAGCATAATGAGTTGAACGAGGAGCTGATAGGAACTGACTAACCAAATGCACAGCATATGCTATGTCAGGTCGAGTAACAGTGAGATAAACAAGACTACCAACTAGTTGTCGGTAAAGTGTAGCATCAGGAAGAGGTGAACCACCAAGCGCGTAGGTCAGCTGGCACGGGGCTATCCTAACTTAACCAGAGGTCTCGGGTTCGAGCCCTGGGAACGCAGCTGCGTTAAAACTTGGTAGGGAGAGCTTTGTCGCCCATGTGGTCCTACCCGGCTCGAAAGGTGTGACAAACCTTATCACCCTTTTTTGCACCAAAAAGGAAGAGGTGAACCATCAAAAGGAGTGAGTTTAACATTGGGCTCAAGAGGCGTTGGAGCAGTCTTGCTATCGGTCAGTCCAGCACGAGATAAGAGATCTGAAGCATACTTTGCCTGTGAGAGAGTATATCCATCAACCGAAGAGGAGATCTCAAGACCCAAAAAATAACTGAGAACCCCTAGGTCTTTCATCAGAAAATTCTGGCCGAGAAAATGTTTGAGATCAGAGATACCTGTTATATCATCCCCAGTGATGATCATATCATCAACATAAAGTAACAAAATAATGGTCCCACGCTTTGATTTTTTAATGAAGAGTGCAGAATCACGAGGGCTGGAGGTAAATCCAAACTGACAAACTGTGGTGCTAAACTTAGCAAACCAAGCTCGTGGAGCTTGTTTGAGACCATACAATGCTCGATGAAGTCTACAAACTTTGTGAGGTGGATGATAATATCCTGGTGGAGGTTGCATATAAACTTCCTCTGTTAAATCACCATTAAGAAATACTTTCTTAACATCCATTTGAAATAAATTCGCAGCAACCGCAATTAAGCTTCGAACTGAGGTAAGGCGAGCGACAGGAGCAAAAGTTTCCTCATAATCGATGCCATATTCTTGAGAATAACCTTTTGCAACAAGGTGAGCTTTATAATGATCTATAGATCCATCTGAACGAGTTTTGATTTTATATACCCATTTGCACCCTATAGCTGATTTTCCGGGCGGTAAGTCGATAAGATCCCAAGTATGAGTTTTATTTAATGATTGTAGCTCTTCAATCATTGCTTTTTGCCAAACAGGATCAGAGCTAGCCTCACGGTAAGTTTGTGGTTCATGTAAAGAGACAATGGCAGAGAAACAATGATAGTCTTGAAAACGAGCAGGCGGCTTTCTTACCCTTTTCTGTGAAAGAGGAATTTGGGACTCAAAGAGAGATTCAGAGGACTGGAGAGGAGAAGTCTCTAGAGTAGGGATATGTGAGTCAGAAGAATCTAGTTCCTCGGGAGCTAGAGTAGCTGAAGCGGGGTCCTCAGGCAAGTCAGGTGTCTCAAGTGGGGAAGTCTGTGGAGTGTCAGGCTCTTCAAAGTTTGAAGGATCCACAGATGGATCATGAGTCTCTAGATTAGTCGTGGGTTGATTCATTGTGATGAGCTCAGGAACAAAGTTTGGATCAGGAAATAATTCAACAAGAGGGTCAGTAAAAAACAAATTTGTAGCTGATGATACTTGAAATTTTGGCATGGATGAAAACATCTTATTTTCCTAAAAAATGACATGACGGGAGACTCGAAGACGGTTTGAGATGGGATCCCAACATCTGTAACCTTTATGTTCAATGCCATATCCGAGAAAACAACAAAGGCGAGTTCGAGGTTCCAGTTTTGTTCGCTCATGGGGCTGAAGGAGAACGAAGCAAGCACATCCAAAAACTTTGAGGTCAGTATAGTTTGGAGAGCTACCATATAACCGTTCATAAGGAGATTGATTCTTAATGATGGGAGATGGTATACGATTAATTGTATAAACAGCTGTTAGGGCAGCTTCTCTCCAGAAACGTTCAGGACAAGAAGCAGATATAAGCAAGGCACGAGTAGTCTCAAGAATATGTCTATGCTTGCGTTCTGCTCGACCATTTTGTTGTGATGTTCCAGGGCATGATCGATGAACAATGGTGCCATTTTGCTGAAGAAAGTTAAAAAATTCTTCTTTCTTATATTCCATGGCATTATTAGTGCGAAATGTTTTAATTTTGCAAGAAAATTGAGTTTGTATCATGTTGGCAAAATTTTGATAGATTTTAGGCAATTCAGATCGATTTTTCATAAGATAAAGCCATGTGAACCGAGAGTAATCATCAATAAAAATCACAAAGTATTTCGATCCCCCCATGGTAAGATTAGGAGAGGGTCCCCATATATCAGAGTGGATTAAATCAAAAGGGGCAGATGCAAGATATGAACTTTGATTGAATGGTAAGGCTGTTTGCTTAGCAAGTTGGCAAGGTAAGCAATTAATTTGTTCATTTTTGACAGTACCTAATTGACCACTTGAAACTAAAGAGCGCAAGCGATTGAATGATAGATAACTTAATCGAGAATGCTAGAGCTCCATAGGAGTTTTTGATGATGTAGATGCAGCAGAGTAGTATTTTGAGATGGTGTAGCAAAATTTAGATGGAATGCGAAGATTAGTGAGCTCTTACAATCGTCCAACCTTACGGCCAATCCCAAGAATCTGTCCTGTCTTTGGATCCTGCACAGAACATCCCGAACTCGTGAAATATAAGTCAAGACCAAGTTCACATAACTGACCAACATAAATTAAATTAAGAGTGAGGTTTGGTATAAAATAAGTGTCTGGCAAAGTAAGGGTTGATGTAGAAACATGACCAATATGACTAGCATGCATATGCGAGCCATCAGTTGTATGAATAACTGGTGAGTTGGTGATTTCGAGGAAGAAATAGTAGAATGTGATGTCATGTGATTGCAACACCAAGAGTCAAAGAACCATGAAGAATTACCTGAAATGGTTGATAATGCAGTGGAAGGAGGATTACCAGTGTTAGATAAAACTTGTTTAAGGATATCAGCGATCTCAGAAATAGAGATCTGAGAAGTGGAGATAGAATTCTCGATGGGAGAATCTGTGGTAATAGCAGCTGAATTGGAACCATACTTGAAAGCGGATTGAGTGCTTTGAGGGCGATGGCTAGTGGCTTGCTTCATAGGATTCTTGGGACAATCTTCTAAATAATGACTAGGCCCTTTTCGATGACACATTTTGCAAATTCTGATTGGACAATCCAGAAGAAAATGACCAGACTCATGACAATATTTGCACCGCTTCTGACGAGAATCTAAAAAATTCCCTTTGAAAGGGCGAGAAGCAGAAGTGGCTAGAACAACATCAGTGCGTTGTGATTTGAGTGATCCAAGTCGTGTTTCTTCATAAAGAAGGTCAGAGATAGCAGCTTCAAGAGTTTGAAAGGGACTCCGGTGGAGAAGAGATGCACGAACAGACTCAAAATCATCAGTGAGAGCCATAAGAAACTGAACCAGGCGCTGGCGATCTCGATGAATAGTAAATTTTTGATTGTCAACATTATAGTCCCACTTTGGTTCAGATAGTGCTAACTGATCCCAAATGGAGTGCATCTGGGATAAGAATGTGTTGATAGATTGTCCAGGTTCCTGCCTCATACGATGAAGTGTTCCTAAAAGCTAGTATTGGTGAGCAAGATCAGAGGTGGTGTATCGTTGAGATAATAAATCCCAAATTTCTATGGTGGTGTTAAAGCGGCCAAATTGAAGATGAATGGAGGAAATAGATGTATTTCGAAACCATGTTATAATTTGATGATTTTTTGCAACCCATTCATCATGTCGCTCAGCAAATTTGACAGCATCCTCATCCTTTTCTTTTGTTGGTTTGCAAATATCACATGTAATGTACCGCCAATATTTGCAACCTTTTAAGAAACTGTTCATTGATTGGGCCCAAAGAATATGATTAGTACCATCCAAAATGGTTTGAATTGGTTTTGAAACATTGGAGTGATCCATGTTAAAAGACCAGTCTAAAATAAACCGGTTAAAGGGGAAACAGGCGAGATTGAGTGGGTCGAGGTTGGTCTCCTGGTGGTGGTCGGCGATGTGTTAACGTCGGTGACGGTGGGTCAGGCGGTGGAGATCCGGCCGATCTATGTGCCGTCGTGGTGGCGGATCTCTAGATATCTAGAGAGAAAAAGAAAATGGGTTTCAGTGCAGGGAAGGTTGGGGCGTCGGTAAGTAGCAGATCGGTGCAAGTTGTGGCATGCGTCGACGGTGGTTGTGAGGGACGACGCTTGCCGGCGAGGGTGGTGGTGGTGCGCTTTTGATTGCAGATCGGTGGAGGCGAGGTGAGCTTGATTGCAGATCATATGATGGCAAGGTAAGGTCGCCGGCGGTGGTGATGATGTGACCAGAATGATGGTGGCTGATCAGGTTCGTCGGCGGTGGTTCAGATGGGAGATTTCCGAGGTGGTGGCCGAGATTTCTGGTGAGTTATGGTCTGGTTCGCCGGCGAGGTGGTTGATTGGTAGTGATAGCGATGGGTCAGCTTTGGTAGTGATAGCAGTGGTTGAGATTTCTGGGTTCTTTGGAATTTGGTTGATCCAAATCAGTGGTGATGGTGGTTCGTATCATTTCTGGGTTCTTTGGAATTTGGTTGGTCCAAATCAGTGGTGATGGTGGTTCGTATCAGAGAGACCACCCATCAGTGGCTCTGATACCATGTTAATGGTATTAACAGAAAGAGAGAGAAGAATACCATGTATATGGTATTAACAGAGACAGAAGAAGAGAAGAAGATGATATTATATATATATCAGATGGTGTAGTAAATGGTGAATACAATGGCTCTATTTATAGAGCAAGATGAAGAGAATGAGTGGATAGGAAGAGTGCTAGCTATCTAGGATCTATGCACCTATAATCATATTTTTACATTAACAATGGCACTAACTCATCTCGATGATCCCAATCCCTAACAGCGAATGCCAGTTCTTAGTACCTTTGTTATTAGCAGAGCGTTTTGTGGCTGGTCTGAATGCATGGGAGTACCCATGCTGCTATGGGTACTCCCATGCTCATGCTATCCATGCACGAATTCCACCCACAATGACTCAGGAACCCACCCGTCGACTGGTGCCCCAAGATCTCCATTTAGGGTGCCCAGTCTCTCACCACCATCCCTTTTCCTTTAATTCACCCTTCATATCCTTCTGGCAGTTCAGCTTTTCTTACTTCACCTGCAAATATGTCTCCTTTGTCAGCATCCCTCGATACCCAATTGAACCTCTGCTCGCTTTCTTCTAAGCCAAGTGCCAACTCTTGGATTTGTTCATCGGTTAATGAAGTTGTCGTTTCAAATGAAACAAAAATGACACTGTTTGGTTCTTGCTTGTCAAGCCACTCCAAACAACTGTAGCGCTGATTTGAGTTCTTGTGATCACGTATCGTAATGGGTTTGAAGGGTCCAATAGCCCATGACTTTGTATTACCACTAATTCTTCTTTCGTAAGCAAATTGATGTATTGACCTTCTATTGCTCTGCATGTGTTGTAAATGGTACTGCTGTTGAATTTTTTGGTAATGAGGTTCTTTGAATGCTAATTCAGTGATCTCTAGAGAGCAACAACCGTCGGAAGAGGGAAGTTCTTTTAGTATTTCAGACTCAACAGGAAGGGTCTTCCCATTGCCTCCCATGAGTACCAAAAGATCTGGAATACGGAGGCACTCTGAAATGTGTAGGCCTCTGCATTTGGTATCGAGATGATGTCTTCAACGACCGAAGCCAATAGATAGTTGTGAATAACAATAGTAGTTTGGCAACCGGCTCACGGAGGTGGGACGTTGCCTCGAATAATGGATGGAGGTGTGAAGGGAACTTGATAGAGGCATTGGGGTTTGGTGGTGGAGAGAGGTAAGGAGGGATTGAGAATTCATGGAAATGGACATTGGGGGTGGAAAGAGGGTCCAAACCTTGGACACGAGGCTTGACTTGGTGGCTGTGGATGGTGGTGCTTCCTTATCGAACTGGTATATCATAGGAGGAGATGAGGTGGGACAGGTGGAGAGGTTGGTTTAGACGACCTTGCGCTGGAATTGGCACCACGATCACGGCAACCTGAGCTTTATTATGGCCAGTTTGGCTTTGGCTATGGTGGCTTAGATAACTGGCCATTTGAAAGCTTTAGAGTATACTGTGAGGTTCATTGTTATGCTTGGCTGGGGATTTTATGGGACATGCATGCAGGCTATTAGCTATCTGGGGATGTACCTGTCGAAGAAAAGGTCAGAATTGACGATTGACCTCTCTAATTTGGTGACAAGAAGCAAATCCACCTATATTTGAGTTTAGCCCTATAAGAAGTAAGTTGAAGCAAAAGACAGCCATTGCCGAATTTATTCCGGCATGATCATCATAACATGCCAAGATATTTTCATTATATTCCGACTAGGGAAAAATAGTTGCAGTAATTGGGGGCTCAACAGCCCCACCATAGCTCACCGACTGTAATAGAACTATGTCACTAAGTCTCTGGTGGCACAATAAGGTGGTGATCGTATACCAAGTTTGTGCATTTTCTTCCAGTATCGCTGACATTTAGCAGGAAGAATGAGTTTCTAGCTTCTTATTTTTCTATGGACTTAAAGGATCAATAATGATAAAGTCTTATGAACTAATATAAAGATAAAATAAGGTTCCAATAAAGGGGAGTACAATGTGAAATCATCAAAGCAACTGTTATTATCAACGTTAAGGTACTTCACACCCTAATCAAACAATCTACCATTCTACATAGACATCCATGTATATGGTGCATGTTTAAACATACGCATTTCTTGTAGACCAGAAAAACGTTTACTCTAACAGCCACCATGAAACAGGCCTGCCATTTCGGTCAGCAATCGCACCTCGGATGTTCTCTGGAACCTTGGTCAGTGATCACAGCTCTGGTGTTGTCTCGAACCTTGAGCAACCGTGAATACATGCCTCGACTGCAGTTCTCCATCGTAGTATCAACGCAACACAGAGAAAACAAAGAAGAAAATAAGCTCAATGTTTGAAATCTGGTTTGTTCGCAAGAAACATGTACGATTTTTTCCGTAACCTAGATCATACAAAGCACGCGGCATGCCTAAGAAGGATGTATAATGGAGACATGGCAGAGCCAAGATTTGTATATAGCTAGTAATGCAATCCTTTTAAATAACCAAGATTTGCAGTTAATTTCAGTTTTGGTAAGCTGCTGTAGTTTTTTAGGTCATAACTCTTCTCAATAAATATTTATAGCTTATAGCTTCGGGCTATAAATATTTATTGGCTTATCAGAATGTGGATAAAAATTAGAGCAGCGTACCTGAGAAGTTGCAAATCAAATTCTAGATCTTGATGAAATTGAGACGGATGTTGGGGACATGAGCAATCTTGTGCCAAACTTCACCGGTCTCCCTTTGGCATCTTGCTATCAATTGAGGGCAACGAACTATGCAAATCTCTTTAAGCGCGTGGAGGCCTCCTGGCAAAGACATCAACTTTCGACACGAGAGGATATCAAGTCGTTCTAGAGCATTGAGATCTTCCGGCAATGTTGTCAAGTTTTCCAAAAAACAAAGTTCAAGGCGCTTCAGCGTGTTGGCAGCACTTGGAACCAGCCACTGCGGCAACGTAACTAAATTTGGAAGTGAAGAAATTTCCAGTAGTTGGAGGCTCGTTAGACCACCACCGTGCTTACGTATACTTTCTTCATCCACATTCAAGTCGAGGTCGTCACAACTATGAATTGCCAGCCGCTCTAACCTGGTTAGGTATGGCAAACCCGGTGATGAGCCCAGATTGTAACAACATAAAATGCTTAAATTGCGGAGGCCACGCGGGATGCATTGAGTCTTGTTCCCCTTAGTCGGAAATAGACATTCTAGATTTTCGCACTCCCTAATTTCTAAATTTCGTAGACATGTCAACCTTTGGAAAACATTCGCCGGCAGAAATCTGTCTTGTGTTGTTAGACTCAACCATGTGAGGCTGATCAGGTTTCCAAAATCTCTGGGCAACTTTGTTAGCCTCGTGCATTCCCCGAATATTAGGGTTTGCAAACCCTGCAATTTGCAAAGGGATCTAGGAAGCGATTTGAGACCGTCATTCGAACTTATGTTCAGGTATTTCAGATGCTTCAAACCCCCAATGGATCTTGGTAGAGTCTCGAATTGGTAATTCCTTAATTCTAGAATCCGCAAGCACTTAAATCTTGAAACGCACGTATCAACAAACGATTGGCTCCAACCCACCTCTTCAACTCTAATCGTTCGCAAATTCTTTAGTTGAAGAAGAGAACTTGGAAAACCATTCCATAACAAATCTCCGTTACTAATATAGACGTGCTGAATCTTTTGATTTGGAACCATTGGGCTATCCTTAGCCAAGTCCAACCTTTCACTTCCTATTACTGATAATGCCAGGTCATGCATCAGATCATGCATTCTAAAACTCCAATCCATGTTCCCATCTTCGTCGACATCCTGAAAAAATGACCTTGAGCATAATTCAGTAAAATACTTCTTGCCAATATCTTCTCGCTCTTCGCGTTGGTATCTTGACCCAAGGAGTCCTAGAGCCATCCATTTGTAGATCAATTCAGAAGCGGAAAATTCATAATCTTTTGGAAAAATTGCACAAACAGCAAAACATCGTTTCAGATGAGGAGGTAAATGATAGTAACTTAATTTCAATGCTGGTAAAATGCCTGTTTCAGTTTGCGGTACGTTCCATATGGCATTATCTCTCACAGAACACCAATCCCTTTAGTTTGTTCAACTCGCCTGTCACGCCCAATGCTAATCCAATCTTCTGCGCAGCAAAGGAACCTAGCTTCCCTATCACTCCCTCTACAATGCTAGAAAGGATCAATTCCGCCATGACTTTATTATTGAGGTGGACTCGACGGTGATGATTATGAAGCGAGAAGAATTGCCCAGGAAAGAAAGTTGATGTGGGAGTATGATCGTCTAGGCATATATATAGTGAAATGCTACATTGCATAACTTGAGAGGAAAATGGAATCAAAACCTTACGTCAAATTGCTTCATTGCCTAACTTCTTGATTAAGTAATTTGAGAATTTGGGCCAATACGGGAGCTTGATTAATGTACCAGTGTATCCAAGATTGGGCCTCATTTTTTCGGCTGCTAACCTCCCAGTTTAACGCACAACTGTAGTTTTTCAAAAATAAAAAGATGTAGGGCTTCCATAAGATCAAAAACTCAAGGTTGTGTCTTTCATGTTTGGTTTTTTCACTATCAAAAATTCAAAACAAAGTTTACGCAACCAACGGAAAATGCTATCCTAGGCTAAGCCATTTATAGGGTTTTACACATCAATATTCACAAAAAGATTTAAACATGTCACTAATGCATCTTCTGCCAATGGTTTTCTAACACGCAATACGAGGCCAATATTCTCGAGGTGCAGCATAGGCCACCTTATATGGAAATACTTTGCCATTAATCCTGGAAAGGAATGATTCCCTAAAGGCACCCAATTCTTGTAGTGCAGTGCGGAGGCTAACTTACACTGCTGAAAGTAAGATCTGTTGCTAAAGAATATTTTTTTTTTCTTGGTTGAAGATAAACATATATACCATGAGTAACCAAGAGTTAAACAAGATGTAAAAAAGTTAACCCAAAATCGAATGATAAGCCGATCCAGAAATAGCTAAGCGATAGCTTACATGAACAAAATACCACCAAAGAATCACTAGCTAATATCAAATCAACGCTAGAAAACTCGAAGTAAAAAGAATTAAACTGGGGGAGGTAGTCTTGGCTCTTTGTTCTTCTTCTTCTTCCAAGAAAACTCGAAGTAAAAAGAATTAAACTGAGGAATCAAGCCCACAAGTTCGCTGCTACTTTGCGGCTAGAGTTCTTTTAACAACGTCAACTCAGAATGCTGGTAAATATGGGCACCAGACTTGTCCAATGCTTTGGTTCAAATACGCTTTGATCAGTCACAAGCCAATGTCTTGAAGATTGTGTTGGCGGAGCTGTCACAGAAAGAGCTTCATATCTGATCCTCGAATCGTGCCTCCACCTATGCTATTGTTTGATATCCGTTCATCCCCAACGCCACGAATCACCGCCAATAACTACCACAGTCCCCGGTCAAACAGCCACCATCTAAAACAAATTTCGGCATTGATTAGGAGGCAATTGAGTTTGGAATCAGATCTGAGTGTAACTGGATCGCAACCTAGATCTGCAACCAAAAGAAAGTCGTGCTTTTGACGAATAAATCTCCACGGCGGCGGCTATGCCAGTGATACGAGGCGGCGGTGATCGATGGTGGTTTGCTGAAGGACAAGGTGGCAACGGTGGTGGTCGAGTGAAGTGGCTACGATGGTGGTGTTGAATGAGGTGAAAGTGGACTGGTGGTGATTGAAGGGGCGGTGGTGTTGGTAAACATATTAAAGTAGAATTTACACTTTTACCGCGTTACTGAACATATTAAAGTAGAATTTACAAAAACTACTAAATATAAAAGTGTCGCTGAAATTCTCTAACCCTATTTTGTATAGAGTTCTTAATTCTAGATTAATTAATTTATATCAGTATTATATGATTAAAAAAATATATTCTAAAACTCTACCTAATCAATATAGTAACTAACTAAGACTCAATTTTGACTATTATGTCCCTAAAAAAAATTCTATAATATTAAAATATTCATATATTTGAAATCATATATGGCATCTGAGATTTAGAACAAAAATGAAATCATGTAACAATTGATTGTAGTGTACATCTACCATAATGAATGTGAAACGATATCTATATAATATAGATATTCTACAACAGTTTTAGTAAACAAAAAATGTGCAATAATTTTTAAATGGGGTCAAGGGAGAAAAAAATGGCTATATAATTATAATCATTTAATTTGTTATAAGAATAAAGCATATTAATAATCTAATACTTGGAAAAGAATTTAAAGCAATATACTTAACATAGCAGGGGAAAGAATTTAAGGCAATATACTTAACATAGTAGGGTCTACAAAGGTCTCCAAATATTATTTTGTATGCGGTCCCTCCTCTTAAATTGACGTAGTTTTGTAAAAGTAATGAGGCTTATAATTTAGAAAATATTTTCAAATAATCTAAAAATCTACCAAATTAATATAATGCTCAATTCATTCCTCATAAATTGATCATATTTCCTTTTTAGACCGTCCCACAACAATTAATCACTTCCAAATTAAGAAAGATTCTGTAGGTATTTTTACATATTTATCATTTTTATATTTTTTTATTAGATTAAATACACGTTAGTATCTTGAAAGTATCTCGAAATCTCACCTGAGAGTCCAAAATTTTATTGTTTATACAAAAAGGTCTATAATTTTATATTCACAATAAGTAAAGACTCCCATCCAAATTCCTAATGATCTAACTAAAATCGTCAGGTACAAAATTGTCAAGACATATTTAATTTCTTTCTCTTCTTTTTTTTCAATTTTTCTCTTCTTCTTTTATTTTTTTTCTCTTCTTCTTCTTCTTCAAAATTTCACCCCTCTCCTCCCCACCCAGCTCGCCCCTTACCCAAGCCCCACCAACAATCTAGCCAATACACAGAGACACCAAACACCCAAATTGGCATCACTACTATCGAACCACCACCATCCCGCGTTGTAGTTGTTGTCAATCGACAATCACCATCGGTGCCAACATCGCCACACTACAATAAAATGTTGATGTAACGACGCTTGTAAAAGTACGCATTCTGAAAAGCGTCTTAAAACTTTTTTGATGGACGCTACGTAGAAAGCGTCTTATTATTCCATACATATCGGGACGTTTCATTAATAAATAATTATTTTAATAAGTTG
Source organism: Escallonia herrerae (assembly GCA_033070095.1). Classification (NCBI taxonomy): domain Eukaryota; kingdom Viridiplantae; phylum Streptophyta; class Magnoliopsida; order Escalloniales; family Escalloniaceae; genus Escallonia; species Escallonia herrerae. The sequence goes on along the minus strand of JAVXUP010001749.1, from coordinate 124,241 downwards.
GCTACTAAAGTTTTCACCGTTGGCGGGCCTTGAAAATTCTAATTAATCTTGCCTCCAAAAGAAAAACTAGCCGATAGGGCTAGATATTGATGGGACTCAACAGTAACCGACGGCATTTTCCACTTTCTTTTCTTGTTTTCTTGTTCTTTTTGCGATTTTGTTCCGGTCTCTCTCTCTGCTCGTGCAATCTTAGGCCAAGTTTCTACTACGAACCTGCCTCCCAACTTCAGGATCGTCAGCGAGCAACGTCTCCCTCTTTTCTTTGCCGCTGCAAAGAGATGAAAAAAATCCATATCCAGTTCCTCGGGTCTTACTGCGTCAGCTACCGTAAATTAGAGGCTTTAGCCTATAAAGCAGCTTAGTTGTTGCAAGGAAGCAAAGAAAAGTATGCTCTCCAGCTGTTTATTTGTGTTTCGCGAAATTTTTTTTCGTCTATCTTGTTTATGCTGGTGCTATATGAGGATTTTTCGATTTGATGGGTGATTAATTATTGAGGATTCGTCAATTTAAGGTAACATAAAGTAGTTGAAGGTTTGAAGCCGACTTTGATGGTTGTTTACATGTGAATTCTGGTGTTGTTGAGTCGCCAATATGCGGGTTAGATTGGCTCTGGGGTATTACCCGATATGGCTAGGATTCTGAGTTGTTCTAATGCATTTGCTGTTGCTTAATTTTTGCTAAATCCTTGCATGCAGTTTTTTTGTGTGTGTCTTCATGATGGTTGAACTTCTCATTTCCCTCTCCCCCCTTGTGCTGATGGTTTACCAAATTGAATGGCTTACCAAATTAATGGCTTTCCCTGAATGTTTTGTTTGTTTTGTTGTTTGCTTGTTAAGTGCTCGATCTTTTGCTTCCTCGTGGTTATGAGTTCTTCTTTATATTGCTTGCTTGGTTTTGATTCGTTTTTTCTTTTGTTCGTGGGGTCAACTGTTGTGTTGGTTTTCACTAGAGATAGAAGTGTTGTTGAGGCTTGATGTTGTTCCTAACCTATTCTGGTCGCACCCAAAGGCACACTGAGGGTCCCATTTCGCATGACACGTCTGCACAAGCAACAGGCAATATTCAACGATTAAAACCGGTCAAAGGTGCACGCTCAAGTCACGTGCACTTCTCATTTTTTCTACGTGACTCCGTCACCAAGAGACTCATCCTTGCGCGACTGCTCATCACACTTTGACCGTCGCACTTCGCCCGTCGGCGCACCTTGGCGCTTACCGAAGGAAGTCGGCCTTGGCCTTCCCCTTGGGGTCGGCCTCGGCCTTGGCCTCCCCTCAGGGGTCGGCCTCGGCCTTCCTCTGGGGTTGGCCTTGGCCTTCCCTTAAAGGGTTGGCCTTTGGCTTCCATACTTAACATCTTCACTACTCTTCAAGGGGCCGAACGTCACTCCGTGACCCACGTTACCATACGCACTCCACCGCGCCCATGCGCCGCGCCACTGATACAGTCGTGCCCCCTGGCTCTCTGTCACACTACTATGCTCCTTGCATCGGTCCATCCTTTCACCACACCATGCGCACCTTGCCTTGGTCGTGGAACATGCCCACCATCCTGCGGGGATAGGCGACTCCTCCGGGACACTATCACTGCCAGGGAGCTCTTCAACTCCCTTTCTGCCAGGTATACGGCTCCTCCAGGATGCTACCTCAGCCAGTCGGGTAGACGGCCCCTCCGAGATGCTACCTTGACGAGCTCCGAGTACTCCGGTACAAGGACTCACCGCGGGGATAGGCGATTCCTCCGGGACACTATCTCTGCCAGGGAGCTCTTCAATTCCCCTACGGCCAGGTAGACGGCTCCTCCGAGATGCTACCTCAGCCAGTCGGGTAGACGGCTCCTCCGGGATGCTACCTTGACGTGCTCCGAGTGCTCCGGTACAAGGACTTACCCATGGGGATAGGCGACTCCTCTGGGACACTATCTCCGCCAGTGAACTTTTCAACTCTCCTTCCGCTAGGTAGACGGCTCCTCTGGGATGCTACCTCAGTCAGTCAGGTAGACGGCTCCTTCAGGATGCTACCTTGACAGACTCCGAGTGCTCCGGCACAAAGACTCACCCGCGGGGATAGGCGACCCCTCTGGGACACTATCTCTGCCAGGGAGCTTTTCAACTCCACTTCTGCCAGGTAGACAGCTCCTCCAGGATACTACCTTGGCCTGCTAAATAGGCGACTCCTCCGGGACACTATCTCCATCAGAGAGCTCTTCAACTCCCCTTCCGTCAGGTAGACGGCTCCTCCGGGATGCTACCTGGCCCGTCGGGTAGACGGCTCCTCCGGGGATGCTACCTTGACGCGCTCTGAGTGCTCCGGCACAAGGATTCACCCGCAGGATAGGCGACTCCTCTGGGACACTATCTCCGCTAGGGTGTTTTCGTGACTGACCTACGTGTTCCGGCATTGGGGGCTCGCGTCGGCACGCCTAGGGACTATGACCCCCAGGTCACTCCAAGACAAGAGCAGGTCTTCAGAGGGCATCGCGCCTAGTCCACCTGGGAGCTGGGCGTCGGGTCTTCCCCACCGCTGCCAGGCCTGTGGGACTCTGCAAGGGCTTGGATTGGTGGCTAGATCAAGGGGTTCTCTGGCCACACTGCCATTGTGGGAGCTAGTCTTTCCAGACAGACAAAGCGACGCTGTGCGGGGCAGGCCGGGTGAATATGCGATTCGACAGTCCGTGAAGCACCGACAAGCGTGGACCCCCTGGTGACGTGTCACTCTCGGGTAGCGTCACGTGTCGGTTAATGACATCATCATCTCAACCTCTATAAATAGAGGTCTTGAGAATTCATTTGGATGGTAGGACGTTTTTTGACATTTGGACGAAACTCTCACATTTTCACTTTCTCACTCTAGAATCCTAGAGAGAAACATACAGGACCTCGACTCTAGACTTAAGCATCGGACTGCGAGTGTCGTTGTGTATTCATCCCACGCCATCGCCCTCGCAGGACTGCCAACGCTGTGCGGGGCAGGCCGGGTGAATATGCGATTCGACAGTCCGTGGAGTACTGGCACCCGTGGACCCCCCAGTGACGTGTCACTCCTAGGGAATGCCACGTGTTGGTTAATGACATCATCATCTCAACCTTTATAAATAGAGGTCTTGAGAATTCATTTGGATGGCTGGACATTTTCTGACATTTGGATGGAACTCTCACATTTTCACTTTCTGACTCTAGAATCCTAGAGAGAAACATACGGGACCTTAACTCTGGACTTAAGCATCGGACTGTGACTGTCGTCGTGTATTCATCCCATGCCATCACCCTCGCAGCATTGCCACCCTCAGGCTCTATCTGAGAAGCCCTTGGTCTCTGCCCTTGCTCTACCCTTGCTGTGTCCCACATGAGCGCACTTGGCATCTGACTCGGACTGCATTCCTTGTGGCACCTCCACGTCAACTGCGAACCCACGTTCCTTGTCATCATTTTGGCGACTCTGCTGGAGAGGTGAGCATCGCAGTGCAGTTCGTCCCGTGCCCGACACACCCAAGCAACCATGCATCAGCAACGCAAGACTACCAGCCAAAGCCTCAACCCAGCCGTCTAAGAGAAGCATCACCTCGAGGACCAAGAGGAGACCTGTCACAACCAACTCCAGGCTCCCCCTACAATGGATGCACCCGATGTGGCCGCGATCGTCGATGCCACAATCCAACACCTTACTCCTACCATCACCGACCTCCAAGACTCTCAATCTACTCTTATGGCTGTCATCTTAGAAATGCAAAAATCCATCAAAGTGTTGACTTCACAAACGCCGACTTCTCAAGGCCTTAGAGCTCCCCACCCTGTGTCCGCTGCTCATCCCCTGTCATCCCAAACTCTAGGGTTGGCCCATTTCCCTCAGCTTTAGCCATCAGGGCCTGGGCTAGTTTTGGACACTGCTCAGGTCCCAATGTCGCGACCATCGCTGCCTTGGTCCTCCGGGCCCTCGACAGTAGGACTCGCGGCACCTCAGCCTGTGGCGCCATGCCTTCCCCTTACTCGAAGCACTTCGGAGACTCACGACTCAATCGAGATGGAGCCTAACCCGAACATGACCAACCAAAACCTAAACACAAGTCATTTCCCCGGCTTACTCCAGTTGACCCTGCCTGACGACCGGCTTCCAGCCACTGACACTACCCATATGCAAACCATACCCCAACAAGTTGCTCCCTACCACCAACCCCTCTCTACCGTCGTCATCCCCTTGATGCCTCAGGTTGCACCGTCTGGAGGCTCTGGTACCCGGATCATCTCGACAGGGCACAAACCTTCACATGTGTCGTACGTCACCAAGCATGACTTTGATGACCTCATTCACTGTCTCAAGCAGTCATCCTTACCCCACTCCCCCTCTAAGCTGTCAGGCCATGCTCCCTACTCTAGCAGCCTTGCTACTAAGCCCTACCCTGTCAAGTACAAGCAGCCATCATTCACCCTGTTCAACGGCAAAGAGGGCAATGCCCGTGAGCACATCACCCGTTTTGCTGGCTCCTTGGAGCACTACAGGGAGGACGAAACTTTGAAGCTTCGTGAATTCCACAAGTCCCTGACTGGTCTCGCCTACTCTTGGTATTATCAGATTCCTGACGGTACTATCCACTGCTGGTCCGACATGGTCCAGCTCTTCCTTGACAAGTTTCACTATGAGAGGGAACATGTGACCATCGTTGACATTGCCGGAATCCGCTAGAACCCCGGGGAAGACCTCAACACCTATGTTGCGCGATTTCATCACAAGTACTTAGAATGCACCGACTTGAGTAAGGATCAGACCCTCGTACCTATTTGCATCAAGAACATGAAAGACACCAACAGGGTCTACCTTGAAAACCTTCAGCTTCGATCCCGGGGACAGCTCAAAGAAGCTACGCGATGCAGCTATGACTCGGTCGGTCTGTCAAAGACCCTAAAACCCCAACCTCATATTGCCTTGGCCACGACGACGGAAGCAGCCAGTAACGATGACAACAACTGCAAGCGTCAGTCCCAAGGAAGGGATGGACGCCCTGACAAGAGAAGGCAGCCGATGCCTTCCTCGGAATACCCTTGTGACTTGAAGACTGTTAGAGCTCTCCTCGAGACATGGATCAACGACAATGCTATAACCCTGCCTAATGTCGACATTGAACCAACTCCGGAAGACTTAGCCCATCCCAATTACTGCCCCTATCATTGGAAGGTCGGTCACGGCCTCAAGTGGTGCAGGGGCCTCAAGTTTGTCTTCGCCAACAAAATTGCATCTGGCGAGCTCAAACTCTAAGCCTGGGACATTTGAACCAACCGCCCAAGCCCTAGCTTGCCTAGTGCATTTTGCACACTTGTATTTTTTTCCTTCATTTTGCAAGCTTCCATGTACTCAACTCTCATGTACCAAGGCATGTTACCTATCTTTTGTTATCAATGAAGTTGCATTTTCCAGACTTAAAAATTTTTCAAACCACAGGGCTCTTGCACAGGCCTACTGACACCACTCTTGATACCATCACCCACTCCCTTGGGGGCTTCACCCCTTCCCAACCCCTTCGGCCTCACATTACAGGGACTTGGTACATGGTGCACGAGGTGGCTCGAGTCGTGCTACTGCGGTCGCATCATCACCCCTCATCTATTTTTTTGACACTTAGAAAAATTTTCATTTTTTTCGCACCCAGTCATCGATGATCACCCTCAGTGGTCTCCCTCGGCACCCTTGTCCAAGCTCAACCCTTAGAAAAATTTTTCACCCCCTGTATCTTATGCTCCTTCCAACACTTGAAGAAAACTTCTTAACACTTAGGGGTGGGCCTCGGCCTTCTCCTTGGGGTCTGCCTCGGCCTTGGCCTCCCCATGGGGGTCGGCCTTGACCTTCCCCTTGGGGTTGGCCTTGGCCTCCCCCAATGGTTGGCCTTGGCCTTCCCCTAAAGGGTTGGCCTTTGGCTTCCATTCTTAGCATCTTCACTACTTTTCAAGGGGCATAACGTCACTCTGCGACCCCCGTCGCCCGGAAGTCACTCCGCGACCCCCGTCGCCGGGATGTCACTCCGCGACCCCTGTCGCCCGGACGTCACTCTGGCATCCTTATCGCCCGGAAGTCACTCTAGCAGCCCCGTCGCCCGGATGTCACTCCCCGACCCCATTCCCTAGAAATCACTCCACAACCCCCGTCGCCCGGACGTCACTCCGTGACCCCCGTCGCCAGGACATCATTCCTCGACCCCCGTCGCCCGAACGTCACTCCGTGACAACCGTCGCTCGAAAGTCACTCCGGGACCCCCGTCACCCCGAAGTCACTCTGCGACCCCCCAGGACGTCACTCCGCTACCCCCGTCTCCCGGACGTCACTCTGCGACCCCTGTCGCAGGAAGTCACTCTGCGACCCCCGTCCCCTGAACGTCACTCAACGACCCCCGTCGTCCGGCACTCCGCCCCCTCCATGCGCCGCGCCACTGATACAGTCGCGCCCCCTGGCTCCCTATCACACTACAGTGCCCCCGGTACCATACGCACTCTGTCGCACCCATGCACCGTGCCACTAACACAATCGTGCCCCCGGCACCTCACTCACTCCGTCACGCCCATCCGTCGCACCACTGATATAGTTGCCCCCTTGCTCCCTGTCACACTACAGTGCCCTCGGCACCATACACACTCCGTCGCACCCATGCGCCGTGCCACTAATACAATCGTGCGACCGGCACCTCACTCACTCCACCACTCTCGTGCGCCGCGCTGCTGATACAACCATACCCCCGGGTTCTCTGTCATACTACAATGCCCTTGGCACCATACGCACTTCGCCGCACCCATGCGCCGTGCCACTGATACAGTCGTGCCCCCTGATTCTCTGTCACACTACCATGCTCCTTGCATCAGTCCATCCTTTCACCACACCATGCGCACCTTGCCTTGGTCGTGGAACATGCTTCGACCCACTCTCCTGAGTGTGCAGCATCCTGCGGGGATAGGCGACTCCTCTAGGACACTATCTCCGCCAGGGAGCTCTTCAACTTCCCTCCGCCAGGTAGACGGCTCCTCCGAGATGCTACCTCGGCCAGTCGGGTAGACAGTTCCTTCGGGATGCTACCTTGACGAGCTCCAAGTCTCCGGCACAAGGACTCACCGTGGTGATAGGCGACTCTTCCGAGATACTATCTCCGCCAGGGAGCTCTTCAACTCCCCTTCCGCTAGGTTGACGGTTTCTCCAGGATGCTACCTCGGCCAGTCGGGTAGACGACTCCTCAGGGATGCTACCTTGACGTGCTCCAATTGTTCCAGCACAAAGACTCACCCGCGGGGATAGGCGACTCTTCTGGGACACTATCTCCACCAAGGAAGTTCTTAACTCCCCTTCCGCCAAGGAAGTTCTTAACTCCCCTTCCGCTAGGTAGACGGCTCCTCCGGGATGTTACCTCCACCAGTCCAGTAGATGGCTTCTCCGGGATGCTACCTTGACGCGCTTTGAGTGCTCTAGCACAAGGACTCACCCGCGGGGATAGGCGACTCCTCCGGGACACTATCTTCACAAGGAAACTTTTCAACTCCCCTTCTATCAGGTAGACGGCTCCTCCGGGATGCTACTTCGGCCAGTCGGGTAGACGACTCCTCCAAGATGCTACCTTGACGCGCTCCGAGTGCTCTGGCACAAGGACTTACCCGCGGGGATAGGCGACTCCTCTGGGACGCTATCTCTGTCGGGGAGCTTTTCAACACCCCTTGTGCCAGGTAGACGGTTCCTCAGGGATGCTACCTCGGCCAGCTAGGTAGACAGCTCCTTCGGGATGCTACTTCAGCTTGCACAATAGGCGATTCCTCTAGGACACTATCTCCGTCAGGGAGCTCTTCAACTCCCCTTCTTCCAGGTAGACAGCTCCTCTGAGATGCTACCTGGCCCGTCAGGTAGACGGCTCCTCCGGGATGCTACCTTGACGATCTCCGAGTGCTCCGGCATAAGGACTCACCCGCAGGATAGGCGACTCCTCCGGGACACTATCTCCGCCACGGTGTCTTCGTGACTGGCCTACGTGCTCTGGCACTGGGGGCTCGCTTAGGCACCCCTAGGGACTATGACCCCCGGGTCACTCCGAGATGGGAACAGGTCTTTGGAGGGCATCACGCCTAGTCCACCTGGCAGCTGGGCATTGGGTCTTTCCTACCGCTGTCAGGCCTGTGGGACTCTGCAAGGGCTTGGATTGGTGGCTAGATCAAGGGGTTCTCTGGCCACACCAACGTTGTGGGAGCCAGTCTTTCCAAACTGACATAGTGACGCTGTGCTGGGCAGGCCAGGTGAATATGCCATTCGACAGAACGTGGAGCACCGACACCCGTGGACCCCTAGGTGACGTGTTACTTTCGGGGAATGCCAGGTGTCTGTTAATGACATCATCATCTCAACCTCTATAAATAGAGGTCTTGAGAATTCATTTGGATGGTTGGATATTTTCTGACATTTGGACAGAACTCTCACATTTTCACTTTCTCACTCTAAAATTTTACAGAGAGAAACATACAGGATGTCGACTCTGGACTTAAGCATCAGACTGTGACTGTCATCATGTATTCATCCCACACCATCGCCCTCGCAGCACTGTCACCCTCAGGCTCTGTCTGGGAAGCCCTTGATCTCTGCCCTTGCTCCACCCTTACTGTGTCCCACATCAGCGCACTTGGCATCTGACTCGGATTGCATTCCTTGTGGCACCTCCACGTCGACTGCGAACCCACTTTCCTTGGCATCAGATGTTAGACAATAGGAGTGTTAGAGTTTTAACCAGAGAGAAATTAGCGGTGGTTAGTGGAATAGTGACTTTTCTACTGAATTCTCTCTGTTTATTTTGTACATGCTATTTCAGTTGATGTTAGACAATGGACGTGCTCTTTCACATGCTCTAGGTAATGAATCCTGTATCTAGGTGATGTGTCAAGTTTGAATTGGGATGAACTAGTACTTCAAAGGTATTATAAACCATTTTGAACTTGCATATCCAGTGTCCTTTCCCCTTTCTGATTTTGGTGGGAATGAAGCAAAAAATTATGATGCCACAGCGCGAGATACCACTTTCACTAATTTTTGGATCTTGCTGTGAAAATTTGATCAAACGCTAAAGTCATCACTGTCCTATGCTTGAGGTTATGATCTTTTAGCTGTCTGGGTAGCATACATATCTTGATCACGTGTTTTGCTTTTATTGGGTTCTTTCTATCTGGTTTTCTTTTCTGTTTATGAATATGCTTATTCCTTTTGACTACACTTGATGAACACCATTTACATTGAGTCATAATTGTTTGATCGAGGCATTTATAGATGATTGTTTGGAATTTTTGAATGCAATGTGGTATGGTTCTAAAGCTTTTCTGTCAAAGATTCAATATCAAAAAGGAAGAATTATTAAAAGGTGCCACTAAATGTGTAGCTAAAAGTTATTATGATATAAAGTATACCAAAAGATAGTTTGTGAGATGTGTAGTGCTTATAGAGAATATTTTTATACTTTAGAAGTGAATCTTTTATCACTGAAGTAGTTGTTTTCCATCATTTGTGGCTTCACAGGCTCTAAAGAAGTTGGTACAGGCTGCATGCAAGAAATATTACGCTTTGGTTCGTGAAATAAAGGTATGAAGATAAATTTGTGATATGTTTCCTAATGAAGGTTTCTGATCTTTCTTCTAATATAGAAAGTTGGGTTAGGCCAAAATCGATTGCCAATGGAACTCTTTGTTGAGTGCCACTTTAAAGAGAAATCAGGATAGGATGTTGTCCACAATGGAGGGAGCAAGCTTTCTCATCTGCCTAAAACTTTAAACATATATTGAAACTATACTCATAACGTATTTTTCTGTTGAAAATTTTAAGAAATAAGGTTTTTGTCTTGCAGGCACAAAGTGTCGCTAGGATGTATGCCTGAAGTGGACATATTTGCCATATTCGTACGAAAAGATGAGCAAGATTGTGTTCGCATGTGAGGGCTATATGCCTCCCTATCATATCCCTTTGGCGTTCTTGCCCTGCCAACCATCATCCTGGGACGACATCTGCTGAGGCATCTGGTACTCTTCAGGTACATGAACATGTTTTGAATGGAATCATATATGATGATATATAGTTATTACAATGGAGTACACTTTTAGATATAGGAGAGAGTAAAGGGGTGTATTACTTTGTTGAGCTTTTTATACGGATTGGTCTAGAATAGAATGCTTGCAATGTTGTAGGTTGCTGCCTTGCATAATCTATCAGTGCTAGACATGGTTCAAGTGTTCTTAATGATTAACACATTATATGTTTATCTAGTTATCATACGAGGGAACAATCTTGTGGATTTGATGTTTAATTTACTTGGTCAATCTTAGATTGACCCCCGATAAGAAAGTTTGCTTTAACGAAAGAATTGGTCGAGGAATTCTCCCTATGTGCTGCTCTTGCTCGTATCTTTGGTGTTGCTTAATTTGTGCTCGACTAAATTATGGTTACATCTTTGTATTTGTGGGTGGAAGTAGAGAGCATTGGGACTTGATATGACTCGTTTTGTGACCAGGTGGGTAGCTTTTGCTCCATTTGTGTTGCGAGGGACAGATGATTTGTCCATCAGAACTGTAGTAGCTTATAACTTGATATCGAAACAATGAAATTATATTTTTCTTGGAAATTTTGGATGGTATGTATTTTAATTCAATTGAAGACTCTTATCTAATTGTTCATTAGTTGACTATGTTGTTGTGTTAATCTTGTACCTTGTGCTTTATTACTTAATAATTTTTTAGGGTGGTGTAAAGTGAAATTGGTGGTACAGGTATATCAGTGTAGCACTGATGATATGGATAAATTTTTTTTCGAAAAAATTCACATGTTGCAACGCTCTATAGTGTTCCTTAACCTAACTTGTAGAGACTCTTCTTATGGTGCTTGTGGGGTCGCTGTAAAGCACCCCAATAAAGATGTAAAAGCGCTACAAGGTGTCCATATCTGGTTATGATGTATTCTTAAAGTGCCCATTTTATAGGACGCTTTGTCTCGCTTATTAGGACCTATTCTTGGGGAGACGTTAGAATGTTGTGGATAGCATCCTACCACCAAAAGCGTCCCAATATGTTACCTGTAATGACGCTAGTACGTGTCCTTACAACTCAATTTTGTTATAGTTCCACCAGTGCCGACGCCAACATCGTCATTGGTGCCAGCACCTATCGTTAATGGTAGGTGGGTCCTTGATCATACCTGATCCAAGGTTTGGACCAGAGTGAATTTTACAAATGCCGTTTATCTCAATGCCAGCGCCAGTGAATTATGCACGCCTGAAGACTCTGTCTTGGGCTGAGATGAAGTAGCAGGAGACGATGTAGTTGAGGTGGTAGGCAGCGGCGTGGAGGGCTTAAGGTTTGAAGATCTCGTGGTATTTTTCTTGGGGTTTGCTCTGAGTTAGAGTCAATTGGGGTTAGCATTTGACGCAATTTGATGTTGTCAGTCAATTGGGGTTTGATACGAGTGAATATGGCATACACTTGAATCAAAGGGTGGTTATGGTGGTGGTGTGTGGTGTTAATTGTGGTCGTGCAGTGGGGTGATTGCTCTAGAGTTGATAACCATGGCACCAGGTGTAAAGGTTGGTAGTGTGTGTGTGTGTGTGTGTGAGAGAGAGGGGGGGAGAGAGTAATAAAAAAACCTGAGCTGACATATTTGCCCCTAACGATTTTGGACGGAAGTCCTTACTTATTGCGAATTTGAAATTACAGACAATTTTGTGTAAAAAATAAACTTTTGGACCCTCAGGTGAGATTTCAGAGTACTTTCGGGGCACTAATGTGTATTTAATCCTTTTTTTATCTATTTCTTTTTTCCACATTAACTTTCTACCAACTCATTTTCTCTCTCCTACCCACCCCTTTACATTTTTTTTTCTATTCCTCTCTCCATATTTAACACTCCATTAACTAATTTTCTGTCTCTTGGACTACTCTCTTTCCTCTTTCTCTCTAAACGGTAAAATGGGAAACACACAATATATAACCTAAATCTTTAATATGCGTGCAAAGTCAAACTGAGCGATTTATAAGAGAGAGAGGGAGTACGTTTCTAGGACTTAATTTTGACTTTTATGTCCTTAAAATCACTCTCTAGTGAGATGATAAAAACATATTTTTCTGAAAAATGAAAAAACATACGAAATTTAGAAGGAAAAAAATGATTTTAAAAATGAATTGAATTACATAGTTATAGAAGTTATAATAGTCATGGTAAAAAAATAATTGAATAGCGGTTAGCTTTAAAAAATGAGTTGTAGTCCAGCTTTTTTTAGACATGACCCCACTACGTACAATCTGACTATATCTTTTATAAGATTTTGAAAGGAAAATCACATAAGAAATTTAGAGAAATACAAGTAATATATCTGTGTAATTCTACAAAACAACGAAAAATGAATATCCTCTAGCAATTTTTTTAGAAACCTAACGACCAATAAAAAAGGCTCTAATCAATGAATAACAATGCTTATTAATAAATCTTAGACTAATCATAAGTATTAGAAATTAATTTTGACTACAAATCTATTATAACTATGAACAATAATTGTTGTGTGAATTAATAAAAATTCGTAGATCCAAAATCCGTAAATGAGATGTAGAGAAGGGGAAAAGAAAAGAATTGAGGTAACAATTTATTGTGAATTTATGAAAAATATTTTTTCTCATTTAATTTATTGAAAAGGTATATACATCTATAACTTTACAATCTTTTGGCAAAAATATATACATATATAATATATGCAATACTTTGTAATAGGTTCTTTTGACAAAGAAAAACACTTAAAGAACTTAAAACTAGGTATTTAACATATTAACGTCTCTAAAGGTCTTCGAATGTTATTTTGGATGAGGTTCTTACTTTTAAATTGACTTCGTTTTGCAGCAGCAATGAAGGGTTATATTAGTAACCCTTAGGGTGTGTTTGATAAAACTAAAATTTAAGTGCTGAAAAGTTAAGCGTTGAAGTTGTTAAACCTGAAAACTAACTGAATTTTTACCATGGAAAAAATAAGTTAACATGTTTGGTAAATCAAAAGCAGATGTCTGAAAATTGTCTATTTTATAAATTTATCCACTTTACCAAAATTTTACATGGATGCACTATATATTTTTTTTGGTTCAAAACCATATATGTTGGTTGCATTGGTGGTGGCGGCGATAAGTTTCTGTCAGGGTAGCGGCTACAGTGTGATGGATATGAAGATGATTTTGGTAGACTTGTAATAGGTGGCGGCAGTGGTGGCGATGGTTTGGTGGAGATGTGTCCTCGTGGCGGTGATGATGTTGCCGGTGGCCATGGTGGTGTGGTGGCGGTAGAGTGGCAGTGGCTAGGCCGTGATAATTGTAGTGGTGGTGAGAAATGAGCTTGATGGTTGTGGTGATAGCTCTTGAGTATTGGAGGTGGTATTGCCAGCAAATTGATTCTGGTGGCATATGGTGAAAATTATTCTTTTAGCTTAAATGTTGTTCAATAAAATTTTGACCATCTATTTTAGATAAAATTAAGTGATAAGAGCTAAGTAAATCTTCTATGACTTAAATTTTTGGTCGATTTTGAAGTGCTACATGGCTAAGCGTTATCAAATGTACTTGATTAAAAATCACTAAAGAGATTAAGTTTTAGTGTTTAATTGCGCTATCAAGCTATAACACCCTAAATTTTATTTCACCGGAACCTCAGATAAAATATTAATTAAATTGCATCATGACTTTGAATTAAGTAATAGACCTTAAAGAAATTATTTGGAAGTCTTTTTACTGACGAAATAATTATTAGTGGCTAATGGGATTAAATTAGGCATTGAAAGAGATTTTGACTTGGACTTAGATTAGGACTTTACATTAGAATGATTGTGTTAGCAATAAGGACTTTGAGTTGTATTATAATTACATTAGCAATTAAGACTTGAAGTCATATTGTAATTATATTCGAAAACTATATAAGGACGAGGAAGATATAAGAGTCTTTGTATTTTTGGAGACACAGGGGAAGAAAAAGAGAAAAGGTTTATGGGTTTCAAGAATATGGTTGTGATTGAGCAAAGTCGCTTCTTTGAGGTCAGAGTTTTCTCACGCATCTATCTCATCTGAAATTTAAGTATTAATCTTCTCTTCAATTGATTTATTGTTAGAAAGAGGTTCATTGGTATTCTAGAACCCTAATTTACGTTCTTAATCGTTTCGCTAAATTGATTATTGACTTTGATTCATAATGTATTGTTACTAATTTTGCAGTAATTTCAAAAGTCAGTACCTTCTCTGTTCTTTGTCCAATTTCTGTGTTCATATACTTTTTGAAAACCCCAAAGAGTCTATACAACTTTGTAGTTTTGAGTTTTCCCACAATATATCAGAATAAGTTTTGAAATCACACCTGAACATTTTACGCTTATATTTTTGCCAATTCAAGTTAGCCAAGTTCAATTTACCCTATCTGATTCGTTTCTCATTAGATTTTAATGATCTTTGACATTCTGAAATCCTTGAAGAGTCTTCTTCAACTCTGTAGTTTAAGATTTTATCAGAATCCTTCCGGTTCTTAGTTGAAATTGAGCTTGAAAGCTATTGGTCAGTGCAGACTTTTCTGTTTTTGACACTTTAAATCAGCCCACTTCAATTTTTTCTATCTCCTTTATTTCTCATTGGTTTTTGATGATCTTAGACATTCTGGAATCCTTAAAGAGTCCTCTCTAACTCTCTATTTTTATATTTTATCAGAATCATTCTATTTCTTTATCAAAATTAAGTTTGATTTGGTCAGTACAAAAATTGTTATTTTGACACTTCAAATCATCTTATTTTGACTTGCTCTATCTTATTAGTTTCTTATCAGTTTATACTGATCTTAGACATTATAGAAACTGTAAGAAGTACTTTTTAACTTTTACGTTTTAAGTTATTGTTGAGCCTTGAAGAGTGTGTCGGGTATTATGGCTAGGTTTAACCGTATGTGAGACTCGCTTTTGTTTGCATTATTTCAAGAGTAGGAGTGAACACTATTGGATAGTTGCTATTGGGTTTATAACGTCGTAACATAGATTGTAATCTGATAAATAGTTTTGCCAATTTAGGTCAATTCAAAGGATTTTTTGTTAAGGTTGCCTAGCTTAGCTTAACTTTGGATAGAGGTAAGGGATTCTATTCGAAACCCCATTTCCTCAGATTGACCTCGTATATTTTATTCTGTGTTGTTATCGAATTTTATTAAACTCTGATATTTTTTCAATTATCATAAAAATCTTTTGCATTGCTCATGAAATCCCATCTTGAACCTTAAAGCGATCGTTTGAAACTCTCATTAATGCTCATATGTTTTGTTGATCGAGCAATATACAACATGCTGCATTTTGTGTATTTCTTCTGAATATTGATGTGAGATAGTAATTCTGAGGCGTTATAAGGATGGTGTGTTCTGTGGGTGTTATAAGGTTGGCCTGTTTTATATGGGTTGTAACTAATACCCAAGTTGACTAGTTTTATACATATGCATATGTAGTCTGTATCTGTATTTGAGAATTGCCAGGTTGGGTTTGCTATTCTGTACTACTCATGTTCAATATCATGTACTTTTGTTTTACTGTATCTGAAATGTTTTGAAATGCCTACTAATTTGAGGGATTAAATTGATACTCTTCCTTATATGTAAATCAAAATGTTGTGTTCTTATTTGAAAATCTATTTTCAAACTATCATTTGACTCTATATATAAAATGACTCAATTCGTATTGTTTGACTTTTGATCAACTTTATTGGGCTCTCAGAAACTCATTCTCATTTAATTTTCTTTTGCAGATAATGATCACCAGTAAGTTGCTTGGGGATGGGGTTAGAACCTGAATGAGAAGTTGGATTATCTATGATTCTTTTATTCACTATGACCCTTATATGGATAATCACCGTCTTGTCGTTCTACAGTGAGCTTAAGACCTTTCGTTTATGATCATTTATTTCTTTTAAAGTTTAAAATATTGCACGGATTAGAAGCTCTAATATATATTCAAAATTGTTTGTTGAATCGAGGACTTTTATGTCATTAAGTGATTGATCGAGTGAGTGAGTGTTTTAACGCTTCGGAAGTTCGGGGTGAACGCTCCTAATTTTTGTGTCGTTAATAAACATGCCCTCATATAATTTGGAAACTAATTCCAAACAATCTAAAGCTGTATCGAACCAATATATTAGCTTCCAAGATTTAGTTTTCACTTAGTAACCTTAAAGTCACTCTCTAATATGAAGATAAAAGTACATATTTCTGAAAAATGAAAATAGAATATGGGATTTAGAATGGACAAAAATGATGTCACAAATAAATTGAATTATAAGTTTTATCAGTGTTATGAGTTGTAATAGTCATTGTAGAAAGATAGTTGCACAATGTATGGCTTTAATAAACAAGCTGTAGGCTAGCATTTTTTAGACATTATTTCATGCCCTACAATTTGGCCATATCTGTTATTTCATTTATTAGTTTTATATGACTAATAAGAATAATTAATTAATTGTAGACTAATTATATGTATCAGAACTTAATTTTGACTATAAAATTGTTAATAACTCTGAGCAATGATTGTTGTGTGATAATAATTGATCGTAACTATGAGCAATAAATTTTGTGTGAATTAAGAAAGAGTAACCCCCCCCCCCCCCCTCATTCCTTCCTCTCCTTCTATAAATTATTATTTCTAATGTATAAAGGTATTTCTTAAACTTTACATGCTCATCTATATAATATATATAAGCAAGCGAGAAACAGAATAAAATTCAATGATAGCTTATTTGTGCGGCGGATCACCATATAATGTTTTCAACGTAAAATAGAATTTAGAAAAACTAAAATGCTAAACATGAAAATGTTACTAAAAGTCTCAAATATTATCTTGGATGAGGTCCTTATTTCTATGTTAGTGAATGTTTTATTATATGAAAACTTATTCTAAACATTCTAAAACTATACCTATCCCATATTCTAATCAACTAAAATTTAAATTTGACTATTATATCCCTGAAAAGCATTCTCTAATATGAACATTAAAGCCCATAGATCCAGAAAAACATAAACTACATGTAAGGTTGAGAACAAAAAGAATAATGTAACACTTGATCAATAGCTAATTTTATTTAAAATGTATATTGTTATCAATGTACAGAATTACTAGTATAGTATATAGATTTTAAAATCTTTTGAAGAAGTAAAAAAGATCGACCATATTTTGGATGAGACTGGATGACCAACAAATGAGTATGTACTTATAACTGATTAAATTACAATAATGATACACTTTATTAGTAAATATGATAGTTGAAAAGAATTTAAGGTTATATACTAAACATTAGTTTACGTAAAGGTATGGAAATATTATATTGGAAGTGATTATTATTTTGTAATTTACTTAATTTTGCGGAACTATAAGAGGAAGCCTTATATAATTTGAAAACCAATTCGACAACTCTAGCTAAGCAGTATACTAATCTATCATTCATTAATATTGAATTTTTTATTATTATATCTTTAAAATGAACCCTCTCATACGAAGATAAATATCCACATTTTTCACAATTAACCTCCCAATTTAATGCACAACTGTGGTTTTTCAAAAATAAAAAATAAAAAAATGAGGTACTATTAACTTTTATGTTGTTCATTTAACATTTGTTGTTCTTCTTTGAATGTAGAGCTTCAAGAGCTTCAATAAGATTGAAAACTCAAGGTTCTGCCTTTCATGTTTGATCTTTCACTATTCAAAGTTTAAGATAAAGTTTACATAATAAAGGGAAATGCTGTCCTAAGCTAAGCCATTTATCGGGTTTCCATTTTCCCTTTACACATCAATATCCACAAAAAGATTAAAAAATGCCAATGCATCTTCTGGAAGTAATAGGGTGTGAGTTTAGTAAAAAGGGTGTACACTTAGCCACTTTGTGGAGCATATTTACCGAATCCCTCAATAATTATCTAGCGCGCAGTATGAGGCCAATATCATCAAGGTGTAGCATAGCCAGGTTATATGGAAACACTATGCCACTTATTCTGGTAAAAAATGATTCCTTAAAATCACCCAATTCTTGAAGTGCAGTGGGAAGCTAACTTACATAACTAAATACTTTGTATGCTGAAAGTAAGATGGGTTGCTAAATAATATCTAATCAAGTTTCCTTGGCTCTTATTTTGCGTGTTGCTAAAGAATATCTAATCAAGTTCCCTTGGCTCTTATTTTCCCTCGAGCATTGGCGACAACTTGGGGAGGAGTCTTTAGGTAGCGTTTGAAATCACTTCTATTTTTTATTTTCAGTTTTTTTTTCCTTTTAGGTGTTTTTTTTTTTTAAGTTTTTTCTTTAATGGTAGTTGCGGTAACCGTCGGTGGCGGGCGGTGGATGTGGCGGTAGGGGGTGGTATTGGCGTGGTCTCAAAATAAAAATTAAAACTGAAAACCCAAAACTCCAAAATAAGAGTTTTAAAAAACAGCCCAGTTTTAAAAACTGGTTTTCAAAATTGAAAGGAAAAAAAAAAATTAAAACGCATTTTTTTTCTTCAGTTTACAAAAAAAAAAAAAACTGAAAACGAAAACATTTTCAAATAGAGCCTTAGCTTTTTGTTATTCTCTTAAGAGAACTCAGAGCAAACAGAATTAAACTGAGGAATCAAACCAAAAGTTGGCTGCTACTTTGTGGCTAGAGTTCTTTGAGCAATGTAAACTCAGAATACTGGTAAATATGGGCACGAAACTTGTCCGATAGTTCTGATTCAGAAGACTCACTGCGCATGATAATCATGCATAAATAATAGACCAGAATACACACCTTCTGGGCAGCTCCACTAACTGTCAATTAGTTTTGAATCTGAAAACTCTACATCTCTACCATCATATTAGAGTGGGGGAATTTCATTTAACTTAGCAAAAACCAGTCACTTTACGTAATTCACATTTTTAACCTACTCAAACAAATTAAAGTATGTTAAGAATGCAACGTGGAGTAATTCATTAATGTACCAGTATAAAGCACAGCCAAATAGAGTTTTCAGATTCAAAACGTGGTCGTTGAAGCTAAGTAATACATTTAACTTAGCTTCAACGACCGCCACCACGAAGAACCCCATCCCATAGCCATATGTGCCACCATAAAGAATACGCCCCTTACCATCACCACAAAAAACCATGTCCCGTCATTATTGCCACCATGGCTACCACCAATCTCCTCTTATCCGTCATTATTACCACAGCCAAATATACATGTAGTACTAGCATATCAAGCTTAGTATCGTCTGTGTAAAATTTTCAAGAAAAACAGCTTCAGCATTAGAACCGCCCATTTTGATAGCATTGCGACAAGTTTCTTGAAGTTCTTTTGCTAATCTTCTCAACTCTTTACTTTGTTTCCCATTAACCTTTATCATGGTCTTGTGAATTTTGTCTCTTCAACAAGTCTTTCTATTCTTGTTCTTAGCTTCAACGACCGCCACCACGAAGAACCCCATCCCATAGCCATATGTGCCACCATAAAGAATACGCCCCTTACCATCACCACAAAAAACCATGTCCCGTCATTATTGCCACCATGGCTACCACCAATCTCCTCTTATCCGTTATGCTCTGCCTAATTAAGACCCACGTTCACCACAAAGCCATCTCAAAACCGCCTTAACCACCATGTACACCGGGCGCCACCCACAACAGCCACCTAAATCACCATAACGCCACCCTCAATTTTTGAACCCCATATCCCTTTTTGGTTCAACAATATGCTGCAACCAAATAGAAGCAATATGAGAAGATGGTGGTTCTTGGTAACTGGTTCCACTATCAGGCGTGGGATGATTTGTGATTGGTCTTATAAGACCCTATTCATGAACTCATAAGTACCTTTCCGACTAGCCCTTTTGACGAAGTCATTGCTCTACAGTAGGGCTGTGGATCGGGTGGTTACAGGTAATGTTGTTCAGTTTGGTGGGGGCAGTCGTGGTAGATGCTGTAATAAATCAAGGGTCCATATTTTTTCTTACATAGATGGACGAAACAAACTAATCTAGATGACAAACTGGACTGACGAGTATTAGGCCAGCTATTAGAAGTTTTTAGAGTTTGTAAGGGCACTATACATCGTAAGGGTATTTGTGAAAAAAAAAAAGAAAAACCAAAATAGCTTTGTGACGAAACCTGTAAACCAGTGCATACCATTTTCATAGCGAATATAAACGAACAGGATGAGATTTTCATTCGTGAAACAGGAACGCACAATACAAAGAGAAGAAATAAAAAACAAAAATTGAAAATGCAAATGAACAACCTCTAATATCTTGCATAATGATGCACATTAAATAGCTTATCAAGGAATATTCAATGTCACTATTGTAATCACGTAAGGGCGATGACATGCTTGATCATCTAATAAATTACTACCAAACACCAATCAGCCATCGTTGATATTTATGTCTATTACGAAATCGCTCTAGATAAATATGTATGGAACATGATAACCAAACAAGAGAACACAAGAAATCTGAGAGAACTCAAATTCACTTTGCACAAGTCAGATTTACAATGTTTCCTCAAGTGTATCTCTCAATTGTTTGCCTACTCAAAGAACAACTCTTTTATCTTGGCCTTAAACACAATACAAGACAGCTTACATATAATTAGAGCTAAGCAGTGATCTTCTCTATGCAACCAATGTGGGACAAAATGTCTTATATATTCAAGGCTAAGTTGCAATCTTCTTTGAGTAACCAATGTGGGACATAAATACAAGAAATATATCAACAATATCCTTGGCTGGTATCAACAAACCACTCCATAAGAAAAAGTGTAATATGCCTTCAGTACCTTCTTCAGGCACTCCATCTTACATCCCCCTTAAAGGTAGAGATGCACTCCACCTTGAACTTAGCAAGAAAGAAGATGAATCAAACTCAAGCAATGCTTGAACTTCTCTGTCATGATTGTCTTCATGAGTATATCAACTGCGTAGGTCCTCGGCCCCATCTGCCGCTCACCGTAGCATAGCGTCGATCCCTTGTCCAGATATAACACAGTAATCCCTCTAGGTGCGTCAGCCCCATCCTTGGACACCAACAGGATCATCCACTCCGGTTGGCCTTCTTTACACGCCATCATCATTACCTCGCAATATGGATTAAGCATAGCGCTCGAATTCTCCATGAATTCCATCCCAAGCACCACCTTAAGCTCATCCACGTCGATGATGTTGAAGTCGGTCTTCCCTGTCCAACCCTGATCCTTAAATTGATATTCTTGATGACTCACTTCATCGATTGCTCCTTGGCATTCACAGCAGTGAACCAACCCCCATCCTTAGTTGGTTTTAGCCCAAGCCACTTGGCAACCCTCGGACTCATGAAGTTTTGGGTAGCCTCGGTATCCACAAGTACTTCTTGAATGTTCCCAGCAATGTCCACCATTCCGTAGAGTAAGCCCCATCTCTTCTTGCCTTTCTTCCCCTTGGTAGCTTCTTCCTTCGACTTCTGCACGAATGCATTAACCATCAACAATGCCCCCATGCGTGCCTCCTCGTCGCTGCTGAAAGAATCCCCCTTGCTACCTTTGTGCTTCTTGAGGAACTCAATTATCTTGCCTTTGTGCAGGCAATACATTTCAAAATGTGGACTTGCATAGTAGAAGCATCCTCCTCTAGGCCCCACATGAGCCTTGTGGTCACGAGAGTCACCCCACTTGTGACTTCCCTCGTGCTACTTCTCCTCCTTGTGATGGCGGCAACGACCTTTGTCCCCACGCCACTTATTATCGGTTACCTTGGCCTACCGTCTTCCCCATCTTTGTCACGTTCATGCCTTGGAGATCTCTGCTTCTTACCTTGCTTGAAGTTTTTCAACCTCTTAGGAATCGCCATGGCGAAAGCCAAGTCGTACGATTCCCTCTGCCACAACTCTGTGGTAACCCACTGCTGCAACCCATCAACGAAGAAGCATAGTCGCTGCCTCTTGGACATCTCTGGTATTTCTAGCATCAAAGTCGAGTACTCCTTCACATATTCATGGATGCTCCCCTTTTGCCTCAGCCATCGAAGGTTGATCATCACCATATCTTTAATGCTCTCGAGATATAACTGCCTTTTTAGTTCACGCTTGAACTTCTCCCATGTTTTGACATCGCACCCATCCATATAGTGACGCCTTCACCATAAGGCAGCTATATCTGCAAGGTACATGACCGTCGTCTGCACCTTCTCCTCCTTGTCGTCGATGTTGAGGGCTTCAAAGTACCGCTCCAAGTGCCAAAAGAATTTATCCACCTGCCTTGCCTCCCTCGCTCCATCGTACAATTTTGGCTCCTGTATTTTCTTTTGCCTTGGCTGCACTGCGATACACTCCCGCCTCTTAGCTCTTATAAGCTCCCTCTTACAAGTAACTAGTTCTTCTTGGAGCTCTGCGACTTGCCCTCGAGGTCCTTATGCTGTTGCACCTCCTACTTGGTGAAATAGGCAACCCTCTCCTCGATCAAGTCATCTAACTCCTCAGTGAACTCATCGACTTTCCCCTCTAGCATGGCTAGTCAACTCTCTACCTCTAAGTCATCTAATCTATTGAAGATTAGCTTCACCTGACTTGCGACAGTCCGCTGCAAGTGCTCTCCAAATGCCTCGAGCTCGCTTCTCATGGTTGCTTTGGCATCTCTTATCACACCGCTCTAATCCTTCATCATGCTCTGCCATATGCCAAAATTTGTCTTCCCATTGAATTGTTCACAGGTGTACTTCATAGTCGTGTTGTTTGACATATTTATCCTCTAAAGTCGATTCAATTTTGCCCAAAAATAAACCTGGAAGCTCTTGATACCACTTCTTACGAAATCGCTCTAGATAAATATCTATAGAATGCGATAACCAAATAAGAGAACACAAGAAATCTGAGAGAACTCAAATTCACTTTGTACAAGTCAGATTTATAATGCTCCCTCATATGTATCTCTCAATTGTTTGCCTACTCAAAGAATGACTCTTTTCTCTTGACCTTAAAAATAATACAAGACATCTTACATATACTTAGAGATAAGCAGTGATCTTCTCTATGCTACCAATGTGGGACAAGATGTCTTATATACTCAAGGCCAAGTTGTAATCTTCTTTGAGTAAAAGAGAGTGGGACATAAATACAAGACATATATTAATAATGTCACATACCTGGCCATCAACAAAAGCCATCAACCCCCTCCCCCCGCCCCGCCCCATCAGGTACCATCGGTCTGTCCCTTTCCCACCGAGTGACGTAAGAATGGTGGGGACGAACCGAGCCTCTAACAACAAGTTTTGATGGGGGCCGAATGCAACTAAGAAGGAGGTATGCTTATAATCCAAGGTTACAGAGTTCGAAGAGGTGAATGTGTAGTGGTTAGTGTCACCGTCGATTTGATCTTGCAAAACAAGTGGTGCTCTATCATGCAGAACTTTTTGCCATGATTGGAAATCCATGTCTGCTTGCTCTCGTATCTCTCCCGCGTTTCAATTCTAGTGATGGAGATGCTGGGATCCATGGTCGTCGAGTTCAATCTCTGATCTCTCCCGAATTTATTTCCCACAATGCCAGATTCTATTGCCAGTGAGCTCCTATTTTTTCTTTTTATATGCCTCTCTCCAATCAATATATGGTGTTAGGAAGTGGCAAAAATGTCTAGTTGAAATGTTATCTCATTGGACAGTGATACATGTTATCGTACATGAACTTGGTTGCAAAAATTATGATTTTGTTTGAATCTGGGTTATGAGAAGAACTTTCAACCCATATAGCGATAGCTAATAAATACTAATGCGGGACGCCAAAAAGTGTTACTAAAATTTGTAGCAAATGTTTTTTTATGAACATGTCACTAAACATATTTAAAAACTATTTAGTATTCCTATATGGAGGGTCTAGGATCAAAGTAGCCAAGATCTCAACAAAATGAGAAAAAAAAAACAAAAACTCTTAATTGTTCCTAAAAACAACTAGCATGTTAGATAGAAATGCTTACTTGTTTTTTGGCTTGTTTGCTAGTTCTAACTTAGTTTGTTGGCCTGGTTGTTAATTTTGAAGGCATTTAGCTATCCTTCTGTGTCGTGTCAAAAACAAGAAAGGCTACCCTTCCAAGTGGTCTCATAAAAACCGTAAGGGGTGTGCGAAGAATGGCAGAGTCCTTGAGTGATGATCTCAAGTTTGTTGCTTCCAATTCCTATATCAATGGTTATGGTGAGCACCAAAACGTTCAACCCAATCCGAACTGTTCAAAAGTTAACACGAGTACTTAAATAACGATTGTGACATTATTGTGTGCAATTCAGAGAGAATAAATTTTGATTTTGAATAATATCTAGAACCAACAGCAGGCATGCAAAGGCATAACTTTTAAATAGACGAAAACTGATCTCAATCATCCAAATCAAGCCGTTTAGACCTACTAAATTGAACCATCTATGCCAATGGTGTTTGGTTTGGTTTGGTTCAAAATTTCTCAAACTGAACCGTTCTTGTCTCTGACGAGCCATAAATTCCAATTTTACTCGTAGCAAAACAAAAAGAAAAGGTGGTCGAATTAATAATTACTACACCTTTTTTCCGAGAATAAAGGCAAAATGCGGGAATTGCTAAATCCACTTCGAATTAGAGCTAGCTTACACCATAGGTCTTTTATAGACACTTCTTGATAATAGAATTTTAATCTATAGTGAAAAAGGTGAAGAGAAAAAAAGTTCAAATTTTAAGTTAACTTATCGATTGCTAAGAGATCGGATACAGACATAACTATTGAAAACTTAACCCATTTCTTATGACATTTGCATTATGAGTTCTTTTCTTATTTTTATTTATTTTGGTAAGAGAGAAATATTATAGGAAGCAAAATCACATCAATGTTTGGACTTCTTCTGCAGTAGACAAAAGAGGGGAAAATGGTGGAACAAAGCAATGGGATTAAACAACAGGGCCCTAGTAGCCCAATTATGTGCAACCTTGTCATATTAGAGTGACCCGGGGATCATAGTCCCTATGGGTGCCAACGCAAGCCCCGCAGTGCCGGAGCACGTAGGCTAGTCATGAAGACACCCTGGCAGAGATAGTGTTCAGGAAGAGTCGCCTATCCCGCAGGTGAATCCTTGTGCCGGAGCACTCGGAGCGCGTCAAGGTAACATCCCGGAGGAGCCGTCTACCTGACGGGCTGAGGTAGCATCCCAGAGGAGCCGTTTACCTGGCGGAATGGGAGTTAAAAAGCTCCCCGACGGAGATAGTGTCTTAGAGAGCAAGCTGATCCCG
Source organism: Escallonia herrerae (assembly GCA_033070095.1). Lineage (NCBI taxonomy): Eukaryota > Viridiplantae > Streptophyta > Magnoliopsida > Escalloniales > Escalloniaceae > Escallonia > Escallonia herrerae. Next base: position 99,003 of record JAVXUP010001749.1, on the reverse strand, counting down.
CGGGTGAGTCCTTGTGCCGAAGCACTCAGAGCGCGTCGAGGTAGCATCCTGGAGGAGCCGTCTACCTGATGGGCCGAGGTAGCATCCTGGAGGAGCCGTCCACTTGGCAAAATCTCCTTGGCAGAGATAGTGTCCCAGAGGAGTCGCCTATCCCCACGGGTGAGTCCATATGCCTAAGCACTCAGAGCGCGTCCAGGTAGCATCCTAGAAGAGCCGTCTACCTGACGGGCCGAGGTAGCATCCCAGAGGAGCTGTATACCTGGCGAAAAGGAAGTTGAAAAGCTCTCTGGTGGAGATAGGGTCCCGAAGGAGTCACTTATCCCTGCAAGATACTGCACACTCCGAGGAGTGGGTTGAAGCATGTTCTACGACCAAGGCAAGGTGTGCATGGTGTGGTGGAATGATGGACCAACGTAAGGGGCGTGGTATTGTGAAAGAGAGCTAGGGGGCATGGATGTATCAGTGGCGTGGTGCATGGGCACAGTGGAGTGAGTGAGGTGCCGGGGGCACGATTGTGTGACAGAGAGCCTGGGGGCACGACTGCATCAGCAGCGTGGTGCATGGGCGCGACAGAGTGTATGGCGCCGGGGGCTCGGTAGTATGATAGAGAGCCAGGGGGCACGGCTGTATCAGCGGTGCGGTGTATGGGCGTAGCAGAGTGTTTGAATGCGGTGCGCGGGCACGGGCACGGGCGCTGGCGACGAGGGTCGCGGAGACTGCACGCGGGCGATGGGTGACAAGCGTCGCGGAGATAGTGCCCGGGTGACGCACTTCGTGGAGTCAGCGAGCAGGCGCTGGGGATGGGGGTCACAGAGACGGCTATGAGGGTCGCAGAGACGACGCCCGGGCGATGGGCGACGAGGGTCGTAGAGATGGTGCCCTGGCGACGGGTGACGAATGTCTCGGAGTCAGCGTACGGGTGTGGGCGACAGACGACGAGCGTCCCGGAGATGGTGCTCGGGTGACGAATGTCGCTGAGTCGGCGTGCAGGCGCTGGCGACAGGGTTGCGGAGACAGCATGTGGGAGTCGGCGACAGGGTCGCGAAAACAGCGCGTGGGAGCAGGCAATGGGGTCGCGGATCGTGGAGAATGCATGGTCCTTTGAAGAGTGAAGGTGCTAAGGATGGAGGCCAAAGGCCAACCCTTAGGGGTAGGCCAAGGCCAACCTTGGGGGAAGGCCAAGGCCAACCCCAAGGGGAAGGCCAAGGCCGAGGCTGACCTCCTTGGGCAAGTGCCATGGCGCGCCAACGGGCAACGTGCGACATGCGACGTTCGCTGCGTGATGAGGCGTCGCACGAGAAATGAATTTCTTAGTGACGAAGTAACGTCAAAAAAGTGAAAAGTGTACGTGACTTGAGCGTGCATATTTTGATCGGTTGGAAGCGTTGAATATTGACGGTTGATTGTGCCGACATGTCATGCAAAATAGGACCCCCAGTGGGCCTTTAGGTACAACCAAGATAGGTTGGGAACACCCACCCAAGGTCCTACAATATAAAATAGTGATAGATACTTCAGCTTCTCACAAGGCTCTTAACCCACCCCAAGCACTCTACTGGTGATCATTTCCTGCAGAAGAGAATCAAATAAGAGGGAGTTTTTTAGAGTCCAGTAAGGTCGATCGAAGTCCAAACAATACGAATCGAATGATTATATATGAAGCCAAATGCAATTCAAAAAATGATTTCCTTTTTTGAAATAAAACCCTAATATTTCGGTATAGATATAGGGAAGAGTATCACTCTATCCCTCAAATCACATGCACTTCAACACATTTCAGATATAGTAAAAAGAAACAGATTGTAGTGAACATGAGCAATACATAATAGCAAAGCCACCACAGTGCTCAAATACAGATACAGACTATATGTATAAAAGTAGTCCATTTGGGCAATAGTTGCAACCCAAAAAGAACAAACCAACCTTATAGCACCTACAGTACAGACCAACCTTATAAAATTTCAGATTTACTATCTCACGTCAATATGCAGAAGAAATACACAAAAATCAACATGGTGCATAATGCTCGAATAAAAAAAATGGATAAGCATTAATAAGAGTATCAAACGATCGCTTAAGATTCAAGGTATGATTTCATTCAAAAATCCAAATATTTTTATGAAAATTTATAAAACTAGAGTTCAATAGATTTCACGAAACAGTTCAATTTAAAACATATGTAGCCAGAATGATGAATAGTGTTCGGACAGAAAATCCTTATCTTAGTCCAAAGCAATCCTCAACTAAAAATTCTTTGAATCAACCTAAATTGGACAAATCGTTAATCAGAATACAATATACGCTATGATACTATAGCCTCAATGTCAACTACCCAAACACTGCTCATTCCTGCTTTCAAAATAACACAAACCAAAGTGGATCCACAAATGTCCAACCTAGCTTGAAAACTTGACATACTCCTTAAGGCATAATAAGAACCCAAAAATTGCAATAAATTCTCATAAAAAACTTTTATGGCTTAGAACAACATATAAAATCAAAATTTTAATTTTCAAAAATTTTGAATATTTTCAAGCTAAAAATAATTTCTTGGCTCACCAGAATATAAAAACATACATCGAATCAAGCTAATAAGCACCAATAGTTTGAAGTCGACAAAGTCATTCTCCTTCACATGATTCCATACAAACCCGTTTTATTCAAGGGCAACTTCAACAAAGAGATGTATAGATTCTCTGAAAACTCAACATAAAAGTTAAAGAGGACTTGTTGCAGTCTTGGTAATGTCTAAGATCATCAAAAACTGAAAAAAGATGAATAAGATGTAGCAAGCCAAAGTAGGCTCATTTGCAGTGTCAAAATATAAAATTTTTATATTAACAAATATCTTTCAAACTCAATTTCGATCGTGAAATAGAAGGATTTTGACAAATCATAAAACTAGAAAGTTATAAAGGACTCTTGAGAATGTTAGAATGTCTAGATTCATCAAAAACCAACAAGAATTAAAGGAGATAGAACAAACCGAAGTTGGCTTATTTACAGTGTAAAAAACAGAAAAGTCTGCACTAACCAAAAATTTTCAAACTCTATTTTGACCAAGAGCCAAAACGATTATGCTAAAATCTTAAACTACAAAGTTGAAGAAGAATCTTCAAGAATTTCAAAATGTCTAAGATCATTAAAAACTAATGAGAAACAAATAAGATAGTGTAAATCGAAATTGGCTGACTTGAACTGGCAGAAATATAAGTATAAAAATGTTCAGGTCTAATTTTGAATATTCATCAGTTAGTTTTTTGGACAACTCAAAACTACAATATTGTAGTCCACTCTTTGAGGTTTTTCAAAAGTATAAGAACATAGAAATTGGACAAAGGATGAGAAAGATAGGGACTCTTAAAGTTACTGCAAAATTAGTAACAACAGGTCGCGAGTCAAAGTCAATAATCAATTTATCAAAACGATCAAGAATGGAATTAAGGTTCTAGAGGACTAACGACCTTCCAAATAATAAATCAATTGAAGAAAAGATTAATACTGAGATCTCAGATGGGATAAATGTGTGAACAATCCCTTACCTTAAAGATGTGACTTAGATCAATCACAACCATATCCCTAAAAGCCAAAAGCTTTCTCTAATTTTCTTCTCCTCTGTCTCTGATGCAATATCTCAAGACTTTCACATCTTCCTCATTCTCATATACTTGTTAATGTAATTCTGATACAACTTAAAGCCCTAATCCAAGTCAAAATATGTCTTTAATGTCAAATCTAATTACATTAGCGACTACATAATATCAAAAATTAAATTAGCTACTAAAAGTACTCCAGACAATTCTCTCAATCCCATCATTTAATACAAAGTCATAAAGCCATTCTAATTGGCATTTACATGAGGTTCTTGATAAAAATAAAATCTGAGGTGTTACATTCTCCCCACTTTATAAAAATTTCATCTTCAAAATTTGGTGTTCCTTAGATTGATGTTCTTAATGATGTCCGATCTGAGATATCCACCGACATATACCTCAAGCGCACATATAACTAGATCCATTTAAAAGGTTGGTAATCAACCCAAATACAATTTTGAGCATTTTTTGAAGTATTTGCACTAAAAGCCTCAAAGTATAAGGATGTCTAATTTGTATTCGACCCACTTTGATCCACCGTTAAATATGGCCTTAAATATCAATATGATCACAAGCTCCGGCATATTGTAAATACTATTTCTATCTTTTAGCCTATCTCCATTTATATCGTTAAATCGTCTCTGAATGATAAAGTTTCACCAAACGAGCAATGGTCACTAATATTCAAGTAAATTATTACAAATTCACCATAAACCCAATTTTAGATCTTACATTCTCCTCCCGTAAAAGAAATTCGGCTATGAATTCCACAAGGCACTATGTTTTCGCTACTTAACTCTCATAGCAACAACACAATAGCGGAGTACTGTCTAAACTTTACAGTGAAATTCATGTCCCGCGTGTACTCAAATGTAAAATTCATTTCCAAATTGCAAAGTCGAGCTTAAATATATCATATTATCACTTGCGCTCTAACGATTCCAGTACCTGGTAAACCGATGACCTTGATATTTAAGAATTAATTTTATGCCACACCTCATACTTAAGGGCCAATTGCACCCAGCACTCTGTGGTTCCATTTTTTGGCTCCCAACACCAAAATTTTGAAAATATTGGTATTTGATACCAATTGACGGTCAACATGGGCTTTGGCTAAACGACTGTTAGTTTTTTAAGTGTAAATGAGTCCTTTTACCTGTCAAATCTACGTGTCATTCTAGTCAATACCAACGCAAAACCCCTCTATCTCTTTCCGGTCTCTTTTTGAGACGTAAAATGGTACACCCCCTGTGTGTGTGTGTGTGCGCGCGCGTGTTACAAATATAACTTAGATAAGGTTCTTCCATACACATACACACACGCAAACACAACACACACACTCCACCATCTGATCTCACGTGGCCATTACACATGTAGAGAAACAAGCTTTTCTCTCTCTCAATTTCTGTGTCTGTTTCTCCATCTAATCCTTCACAACACCAAATATTCTGGATCCCTTACCTGAATGTTTTTGCCTTAACTGAAATTTGGCTTTGAAGGCATCTTTTTCGCCTTGTAGGGTGTGGTGATGCGGGATTTTGGTTAACTAATTGTAGGATTATGGTTGACTAACTAGTTGAAGGATTGATGGATTTGGGGGGTGCAAATTGACGGTTTGGGAGTGAGAGAATTGGGGATTTGTGGAGTGGGAGAATCGGGGATTTGGGGAGTATGTAACAATGAGTGAAACTGATTCGCTGGGAGATTATTGCATCAGAGGGTGCACGGCGTCAAATTTGCTATCCATGAGGCTTGGTGTGTGAATTCTGGCTAAGGTTGTTGAGTATTGTACTGATGAGTTAGCGTTAGCAACAAGTGGAAAGGGAATGGTGGAGTACGTTCATGCTACTGATGAAAGGATCGATGTCGGTGGCAAAACCGACACTGATCATCGGTTGAAAATATCTCTCTGGACCACACACATTGAAAACACATAGAGAGAAAGGAGAAATGTTGTTCATGTAGTCGAATAACAATGTGCACAAAAGACAATGAGCAACTAGTTTTTACCCTCAACTACATCCCTTTATCATATGTTAGCTCATACCTCAAGGTCAGACCAAGTCATGTACAACGATCAATTTAGAACTCTGACCTACAAGCTATAACCCAAAATGCCCATTCAGCAATCACTACTCGTGAACATGAATTCACATCCACAATACTTTGCTATATGCACACAACTTATTAGAATGAGGGTAGAAGATCCAAAGCATGGGTTCTAATGGTCATTCGGGACAAAGTCAACAGATGATCCTCCATGCTTCGGCAAAAATGATCTTAATCAACAAAATTTGTTTCAGAAAATTATAAACAAAAGCATCGCTACGATAGGAAAATTTCCACTTAGTGCTCTATAACCCGATTTCTATAAACTGACTACTATTTTAAACTTGTGTCCTCAACACAATGTAGCAAATAACAACACTTCTACAATCATATATTAAGATCGAAAACCCAGAACCACGCATTAACTTTGAACTTGTGTCCCCAAAACCTTCTCGTGCAATAGTTACGATTATTAAGTTATACAAACACATTTTATAAAAAGAATACAACTAGAAGTTTAAGGATAGACTCCTAACTCTACCATTATCCTACCACACTCTCATTAGCCTAAGTAATGTGATACCTATGCTCTGATACCAATTGTAACTGCCCGAAAATTTGGAGCATTAACATCCCGAACTTCTGGAGCGTTAAGACACCCACTCGCTCGATCAATCACATAATGACCTAAAAAACTCTATTCGACAAATAACTTCAAATATACATCAGAGCTTCTAATCCGTGCAATGTCTCAATTTCTTTAAAATAAATGGTCATGAACGAAAAGTCTTAAGCTCATTATATAGAACGAGTTAAAAAGTATTTACCCACGTAAGGGTCCTACTAGATAAAATAGTGATAGATACTTCAGCTTCTCACTCTCAGACTTTAAATCCATTCCCAAGCAATCTAGTGGTGGTCATTACTTGTAGAAGGGAAGCAAACGAGAATGAGCTTTTGTGAGCTAGTAAGGTCGAATCGAATGATTATATATGAACTCAAATGACAGTTAAGAAAATGATTTAAATAAGACCACAACATTTCGATATAGATACATAGAAGAGTATCAACTCAATCTCTCAAATCATAGACATTTAAAAACATTTCAGATACGGTAAAATAGAAGCAGATGATACTGAACATGAGCAGTACAGAATAGCAAAGTCACCCTGGTAGTGTTCAGATACAGATATAGATTACATATGCATATGTATAAAAATTAGTCCATTTAAGTATTAGTTCCAACACAAATAGCAAAAACCAACCTGGTAGTGTTCAGATACAAATATAGATTACATATGCATATGTATAAAAATTAGTCCATTTAAGTATTAGTTCCAACACAAATAGCAAAAACCAACCTTATAACACCTACAATAAAGACCAAACTTATAAAGCCTCAGATTTACTATCTCATGTTAATATTCAGAAGAAATACACAAAATCAACATGTTGCATAATGCTCAAGTAAAAAAAAAAAAGATGAGCATTAATAAGAGTGTCAAACGATCGCTTAAGGTTCAAGGTACGGTTTTATGAGAAAATCCAAATATTTTTATGAAAATTGATAAAACCAGAGTTCAATGGATAGCAAAACAATTAAAACTAAAACATATGAATTCAGAATGATGAATAGAGTTTGGACAAAAAATTCTTACCTTGGTATGAAGCAATGCTAAGATAAGCAACCTCAACGAAAAATCCTTTAAATTAACCTAGATTGGGCAAATCATTTATCATAATACAATCTATGCTATGATACTACCTAAATGTCAACTACCCAAACGCTGCTCACTCCTACTCTCAAAATAATGCAAATCAAAGCGGATCCCACAAACGTCCAACCTAGCATAAAACTCACACACTCCTTAAGGCTTAATAGTACCAAAAATCATAATAAATTCTCATAAAACACCTGGCTCAAAATAGCACAAAGAATCAAAATTTTAATTTTCAGAAGTTTTGAATATTTTTGAATTAAAAATAGTTTCTTGGCTCACAAAATATAAAAATATACATCGAACAAGGCTAATACCCCCCAAAAGTTTGAAGTCAAAATAGTTTTATTCAAAGGCAACTTCAATAAGGAAATGTACAGATTCTCTGAAAACTCAAAACATAAAAGCTGAAGAGGACTTGTTGCAGTTTTCTTTATGTCTTAGATCATCAAAAGCTGATAAGAGATGAATAAGATGGAGCAAGGCAAAGTAGGCTAATTTGCAGTGACAAAGAAGGAATTTCTGCACTGACCAAAAACTTCCAAACTCAATTTTGATCAAGAAATAGAAGTATTATGATAAATAATAAAATGAAAAAGTTGTAGAGGATTCTTAAAGGAAGAATGTATAGATTCATAAAAAATCAATGAGAAGTAGAGGAGATAGAGCAAATTGAAGTGGACTGATTTACATTGTCAAAAATAGAAAAGTCCGCATTAACGAAAAATTATCAAACTCAATTTTGACAAGAAAACCAAAAGGATTCTGCTAAAACCTTAAACTATAAAATTGAAGAAGACTATTAAGGATTTCAAAATATATATGAGCATTAAAAACTAATGAGAAACGAATAAGATTGGGTAAACCAAAGTTGGCTGACTTGTTTGCAGAAATACATGCATAAAACTGCTCAGGTCTAATTTTGAATATTAATCAATTGTATTTTGGGTAAACTCAAAACAACAAAATTGTAGTCGTCAATTTGATGTTTTCAAAAAGTATAAGAACACATAAATTGGACAAAGAACAAAGAAGATAGGGACTCTTTAATTTATCACAAAATTAGTAACAACAGATCGCGAATCAAAGTCAATAATCAATTTAGCAAAACGATCTAGAATGCAATTAGGTTCTAGAGGACCAACGACTCCCTTCCAAACAATAAATCAATTAAAGAAAAGATCAATACTTAGATTTTAGATGGGATAAACGCGTGAAAAAATCCTTACCTCAAAGAAGCGACTTAACCCAATCACAACCATATCCTCAAAACCCAAAAGCCTTCTCTCTTTTCTTCTCCTCTGTCTCTCATGCAATATCTCAAGACTTTCACATCTTCCTCATTCTTATATACTTGCTAATTTACTTCTGATGCACTTTGAAGTCCTAATCCAAGTCAAAACATATCTTTAATGTCCAATCTAATTATATTGGAAGCTAAATAAAGGCAAATTTTAAACTTGTCACTAAAAGTGCTTCCAAGTTATTTTTTGAATCCCATCATTTAATTCAAAGTCATAATGGCATTTTAATTGGCATTTATATGAGGTTCCTGATAAAAGTAAAATCTGGGGTTGTTAGAATTTGCCTCCGCTACCTTGGGTTCGAAGAAGTGTCTCGTAGCAAAGACGATTACACCGGTCCTATTGAGCACGATCTTTGTGGTCGGATGGTTGCATCAAAGTTGATCTTCCACCGGTCCTAAGGAGGGGCCTGCCAAGGGTTGAAGGTGACAAGGGTTTTGAATTTGAGGAGGATTGAGCGTAATTATATATAGAAGCTGTTATTGATGGTCTTGGAGATTTTCAGAGGGTTAGGGATCAATGTTTAGAAAATTTGTTTGTTCCTAGTGAGCCAGAGGATATAAAAAATGGTTTATGTGAAGAGGGTGTAGAAAAGACTGTTTTCCCTTATCAGTCTAGGTAGATTGAGGATGAATTATAACCATTGCATGACGGTTAGGAGGTTTCAGGGTGATCTAAATTTTTGGGGGGATGACAACCATAGAAGTCTGGTAAAATCACATTCAAGAAATGATGTGGTGATCACTTTTAGGGTGCAAGCATAGGGTTGGCAGGATCAATGGACGGGTCAAAGGCATTGTTTTTGGCTTTAAGAGGGAAGATTCTCCATGCTATTCTCCAGATGAGGATTTTTTTATTGTTGGAGAGTTTTGGATTTCCACTGAAGTTTTCGAAGGCTTGGCGGTTGGTTAGGGGAGGTGATGGTTTAGTTTAAATGAGCTGCTAAAAAAGCGGACTTGATCGAGAATCTTCCTGATGAAGCAGGGAGCCAAACTAAGTTGTCCTAGCAATTATTTTTTTTAGAGAGGGGGATTTTCTTGTATGACGTCAATGATCGTGGGGGTGATGATGGTTGCGAGTTTAGAGATGTTCCTAACTTTTACATTTGGTAGGATGAGGTCATAAACTAGGGGGGTGGTTGGTGGATGAGGGATAGACTTTTCCATCATATGTGAAGACCAGGAAATGAATGACCTATCCACTCCTTAAGTTAATAGGTTGGTCAGGCTTGTGCTTGCTCTTTTTGTATTTACTGCAACTGCTGGACGAGCATTTTCGACTATGAAGATAGTCAAAACTGAACTTTGAAATAAGATGGATAATAATTTTCTCATAGATTCTTTGATTGTGCACATTGAAAAAGATATTGTGGAGACATTTCTAATAGGCTCAATCATTGATGACTTTTGTGACTAAAAAAAAAAGCGAAGTTCCACTTTGACCATCGGTTCATACATATTAGAAAAGTTATTTTTCTTATGTTTTCTTGTTCTGTAAAATCTTAATGAACTACTTCTAATTTTAATGTTTTTGATTTTTCATTTTTATATGAACTTGAACCTTCTAAATTCTTTTATGTTAGCAATCAATGTTTATGACTTTTTGCCTCCAACCCACCCCCCACCCCCCAATTAGACTTCGTAGGTCCACCATCGCCGACTCATTAGGTAGCTATGTATTCCTTTTTCTATGGGCTTAAATCTATGTTTGAAATTCACCGTTTATACATAATTAAATACATGTGAAACACAGCATAGGAGCAAAACATAGAAAAGTAGGAGGGCAACTCTGGAGCAGAAGAGTGTCTGGTCGTTAAAAAAAAAAACCCCACCAATAGTCATAGATATAGAACAGATCGCACATACAAGCAAGATTTTGTGGAATTAGATGAAGAGATATGTCTCTTGGGGAACTTATATGAGACACTAATTAACATGTTTTGCTAAAATAATTACACATTTCTTAATGTTGATACTCAATATCGTCAACATTATGCCACTTCAATATGGGTTTTCAGATACTTCAACACTTACCATAAAATTTAATTCATAAGCTGGTTGGGGTGCCAAACATGTAAAAGGGACATACTTAAATTGTTTTCTCCATATTTTTGCATGTTGGTGTTACCTAGTCCAATCCTCTCTGTTTGTGCTTGCTCACAAACTTTGAATTAACGTATTGATTCTTTCTTGTCTCTAGCTGAGTACTTCTTTGAAAAAGAAATCTTAGACTAAAATGGAAGGCAGCGCGCCCATAAGGACAGAGAAAAGATTTTGATTGGTGGTGAGAGCTTTACAGGCAAAAGCTTCTAGCATGAAAAAAAAAAAGACTTGGTATCAAGTTATGATTTGTTTAAAGGTTGAGTTGTGTTCTTTTCTCATTTCCTCCTTTTATCTTTTTCAAAAGATAAGTGCCTTACAACTGCCAAAGTATTTGAACATACAAATTAAAGTCTATTAGGTACTTGTTGCACTTAGTCTATGAAGATTTTTGTTCAATGATAATATTCACATATCATTTGAGAGCAAAAAGTACTTATATAAAGGTGCGTTTGAAACTATTGTGGTTCCTAGTTTTCAGTTTACCAAACCTTCTTTAGTTTTTAGTATTTTTACAAAAGAGTCATGTGTTTGGTTAGGAGTTTTTGTTTTTTATGGTCACTTTAATAATTTTGATTTCTTATTCTTCTTCCTTCAATCATTTCATATACTAGTTTTCCTTTCCAGAGTACCTCCGACCACCACCACCATCAAACTAATAAGATCACCACATTCAACTCCCCTCCCCTTGGTACCACCATGACCCGATCCACCACGGATCCGTGGTGGTTGTTGAACGCAGATGCTAGCAGTGATGGTTTCATGAGCTGGTAAGGGGACTAGTGGTGGAAGAAAATTGACGATGGTTGATTTCACTAGATGTGGTTATTGACGGTGGCTGATTCAACATGGCTGATTTCTATTAGTTATTGATGATGGTGTACTCATAGGGGGCTGGTGGTGGACAGAAGTGTCGACGACCGTCTGATTGGTTGTGGAAGGCAGTGAGGTAGCTATGGTGGGGAAAATTTGTGGGTGGGGTGGTAACAACGAGGCAGATCTATGGGTGACCACTGCGGATTGTGGTGGCAATGTGACAAATTTGTGGGTGGCAATAACAGTAGGGTGATGATGGTGTGACAAATCTGTGGTGGCGTGACGCGTACGGTGGGGTGGTGATGATGGTTGCCTATTGGTGGTAGTGGTGGTGGTTGAGGCTTAGAGTGTTACCGGTGGTAGTAGTTGAAAAAAGAAATAAGAATAAGTTTGTACAAATGTGGATAGCAAATTGCTTCTAATGAAGATTGAAGAGTTAGTTACTCGGTTGATCACCAAATTATTGGACAAATTCAACTTTGGTCATTGCACTTCAATTTGTGTCAAAATAACTATTAAATTCTTCAATTGATCTCAATTAGGACAATGTATTAATTTTGGCTCGTTAACTTCCCTTGTGCGAGGCACATGAAGCTTAAGTAAGGGGCGAAATTGTCAAATAAAAACAATAGAAGATTCGCTTTTATTTTTATTTTTTTTACTCTTTGATTTAACTTTTCTTCAACTGACCAAATAAAATTTTTATTTCTTAATTGACCACAACAAATGCCTTATCTTGATTTGGACTCCCCTCCTCCCCCCTCTCTCCCTCTCCCCCGTACACCACATGGAAGCCTGACCACGCAGCCTCTATCTCTCATTGACGACAAATTTTCACATTCACTATACCTTGCCTACAGCAGTCACCAGCCCCTGTCGACCACAACTACCCAGATCATAAGCTGTAATTATGGTAATGATGGTGGCTCTGTGGTTAACAATCTGCGTAATGGTGGTGGAGCTGTGGTGGAGGTAGGTAACGAGGCATGGCATTGCCAGATCTTTTCGTGGTGTTGTCGTGCAAATTTTTCTATTTTTTGGTCACTTAATAGTATGGTGGTGGAATTGTTGTGTTGATGAAGATGGTACAACGATGATAATGTCATGACAATGTATGGTGGGGTGTTCCAGCGGCGTTATTGGTTAGCTACAGTAGTGGGGCAGTAATGGATACAGTGGAAGTTGAATGCAGGGACGATTGTTGTTGGGTGTGGATAAACATTGGTGGTTGGATATTTGATGGTGGTGGCTATGGGTAATAGGGTTATGGTTGCAATAAGTTGTGATGATGGTTGTTTGTTATTGGCACAGTGGGGATGGTGATTGGTTCATGTGGGTACACTAGTGGCCAAATGTTGCATTGTGGTGGTGGTTTGTTGTTAGCACTATGGTGGTTGGCTGTGGCTTCCATGGTTGGATGTAAATAAGATGAGGATTGATGGTGGAAGTAGATGATACCTGGATTGGTTTTGGTTGGGAGCAAGGATGAAGGTGTGGTAGTGGTGATGGGTGGTAAGGCTTGAATGAGGTGGGGCGTCGGCTTGGTCGTAATGGTGACGGGAGCAATAAGAAAAAAGAGAAAAAAAAGTTGAATTAGGGTTATAGTTCGGTAGTCAACTGAGTACTTAACTCAATGTTGAATCCCAAAACAAGAATCAAAACTGAAAATCCGAACTCAAAAATGGAGTTTCAGAAATAGGCCCAAACAGGCCCAAGTAGTTTAAAAAACTGAGGATTTAAAAAAAAAGAAGTTGAAACTGTTGATGCCAAGGAAAGTGGGTTCGCAGTAGACATGGAGGTGCTACAAGGAATGCAGTCCAAGTCAGATGCCAAGTAGAGTGATATGAGACACAATAAGGGTGGACCAACAGCAGAGACCAAAGGCTTCCCAGACAGAGCCTGAGGGTGGCAGTGCTGTGAGAGTGATGGCGCAGGGTGAATACACAACGATAGTCACAGTCTGATGCTTAAGTCTAGAGTCAAGGTCCTGTATGTTGCTCTCTCTAGGATTCTAGAGTGAGAAAGTGAAAAATATTAAAGATCCCAAATGCATTCTCAAGACCTCTATTTATAGAGGTTGAGATGATGATGTCATCAACTGACACGTGGCGCTTCGCAGGAGTGACATGTCACCGAGGGGTCCACAGCTACCGGTGCTCCACGAACTGTCGAATCGCATATTCAACCGGCCTGCCCCACACAGCGTCGCTCTATCTGTTTGGAAAGACTGTCTCTCACAGCGTCGGTGTGGCCAGAGAAACCCCCTGATCTAGCCACCAATCCAAGCCCTTGTAGAGTCCCACAGGCCTGGAAGCGGTGGGGAAGACTCGACGCCTAACTGCCAGACGAACTAGGTGCGATGCCCTCCAAAGACCTGCTCCGGTCTCCGAGTGACCTGGGGGTCATAGTCCCTAGGGGTGTGACACAAGCCCCTAGTGCCGGAGCATGTAGGCCAGTCACGAAGACACCCTGACGGAGATAGCGTCTGGAAGAGTCGCCTATTTCGTCGTTCGAGGTAGCATCTCGGAGGAGTCGTCAACCTGGCGGGCCACGGTAGCATCTCGGAGGAGCCGTCTACCTGTCGGAAGGGGAATCTTCGTGCCGGAGCACCTAGAGCTCCCTAGCGGAGATATTGTCCCAGAGGAGTCGCTTATCCCTGTGGGTAAGTCCTCGTGCCGGAGCACTCGGAGCATGTCAAGGTAACATCCCGGAGGAGCCGTCTACTTGACTGGCTGAGGTAGCATCCCGAAGGAGCCGTCTAACTGGCTAAAGGGGAGTTGAAAAGCTCCCTGGTGGAGATAATGTCTTAGAGAGCGAGCCTATCAAGGGTGAGTCCTTGTGCCGGAGCACCCGGAGTGCGTCAAGGTAGCATCCCGGAGGAACCGTCTACCCAACGAGCCGAGGTAGCATTCCGAAAGAGCCGTCTACCTGGCAGAAGGGGAGTCTTCATGCCGAAACACTTTAGCTCCCTGGCGGAGATAGTGTCCCGGAGAAGTCGTCTATCCCCGCTGGATGCTGCACACTCCGGAGAGTGGGTCGAAGCATGTTCCACGACCAAGGTGCACATGGTGTGGCGAAAGGATGGACTAACACAAGGTGCGTGGTAATGTGACAGAGAGGCAGAGGGCGCGACTGTATCAGTGGCGCGGCGCATGGGCGCGGCGGAGTATGTATGGTGACGGCGCACGGGCACCGGCGACGGGGGTCGCAGAGACGGCGTCTGGGCGACGGGGGTCGCGGCGACGTTGCCCGGGCAATGGGGGTGGGGAGACAGTGCCCAGGCGACGGGGATCGCGGAGGCAGCGCCCGAGGGACAGGCGAAGAGCATCGTGGAGAAGACGCCTGGGCGACGGGCGGCGCGAAGTCGGCCCGCGGATACGGGCGACGGATGTCGCGGGCGATGCATGGTCCCTTGAAGGGAAGTGAAGGTGCTAGGGGGGGAGGCCAAAGGCCAACCCTTAGGGGAAGGCCAAGGCCAACCCCAAGGGAAGGCCGAGGCCGACCCCCAAAGGGAGGCCGGCCGAGGCCGGGGCCGACCCCCAAAGGGAAGGCCGAGGCCAACCTCCTTGAGCAAGTGCCAAGGTGCGCCGATGGGCGACGTGTGACGGTCGAAGCATGATGAGGCGTCGCGCAAGAATGAGTTTCTTAGTGATGAAGTCACGTAACAAAAGTGAGAAGTGCACATGACTTGTGTGTGCACGTTTTGACTGGTTGAAAGCGTTGAAAATTGACTGTTAATTGTGCCGACGTATCAAGTAAAATAGGACTCCCATTGGGCCCTTAGATGCAACCAAGATAGGCTGGGAATAATTGTCTACCAACGGTCAATATTCTTCTTAGTTTACAATACTGAAAACAAAAACTCTACCTAAACCTTGCATTCTACTTTTGCTGCTAAAATACGTTATTGTCACGCTATTTTTCTAAAAGTTGTATTCAGAGGCAATCTTATACTTGCTTTATTTCTTGCCAGCAATGCAAATAATAATAGTTGTAAACGATCTATAAAAACACATTTTAAACAATATTTTCAGAAAAGTAGGGTATTTAACAAATTTAAACAATCTATGAAAAAATAAACCATTTTAAAAAATTAGAGAATATCCTGTGCGGTGCACATGTCCCTTACACTTAGCTGGTGTAGTACAATTCCAAGATCACTTTTTCATATTCGACTGACGAATGTCGCAGACATTAAACACAATTTCTCTGAGTTACAGAATACAAAGAAATCTGACAAAACTTGGCGACTCTCTCAATTGGTATAATAAGTTGATCATCTTGGAAAAATTGGTGAGACCAATGCTTTGCTATTGTAACTAGTCATCTTTAGTGAGGCCAACGACGGGCTAACTCATTTTGACTTCAGAGATAAATCTGGCGAACTGGACAGCACCACCTCCGCAAAATCCGGCGAAATCTGAAAAAAATCACCGTCAAAGCCACAGTTTCTTCACAAGCCAAAGTATCCAAAGTAAGGACTTTGTTGTGGTTCACCAGAGTGCCTCCACCTCTCACCATTCTCCATATTTAAAAGCCTATAACATAAACACTACAAAGGGCCGCAAAGTCCCCTTAAAGCGCCACTCAGTGACGACGACAACGAGTGTGTAAGAACACTATTAGTTTCAACCATGCATAACAGTGTAACAAGGCACTTTTGAGCAGCATGGTTGATATACAGCAAATGATTGTGTTGAAATGCGTATTTGTGGCATTCGTAAGCGTCTGGAGAACGCTTTTCTTTTTTCCTTTTCTTTTGATATGAACCAAATTCATATTTGACATTCCTGTGAGACGAATTTATTCGTCAAGCCTCACTATCCAAGAAGATATAGCAATTCCCAAAGAATCTTCATTATTATATCTGCAATTTCTCACAATTTTTGTTATGGAAAGAGTGAAAATATGTATATTTGGCAACTATTAGTTATTATTATCTAAATATATTAACCATTTCTCTATTTTTCGATTGTCTGGAAGGGACAAAAGAAAGATCTGATTGTTTCTTTAACAATTTCTGATCTCTGGTGGAAAGATTCTCAAGAAATTCTTCAATTTCTTTTTGTGTGGTTGGTAAATAAGAGCAAGGTATGAAATGTATCATCAAATATTCAATATGATACCACAACATCTAATTTCGGTCAAATAGGAGATTATAGCCAATTAAAAAGATCTCATGATCAATCAGACGTTATTTGGATTTAATAATGAGAATTTGGAATATCCCACGTTGATCGATCAGGCACAGCTGTTACTTTTGTATGTGAGTGAGGGAGAGACATCTCAATGACAGAGACATCAATCAAAATTTCAGTGATGACAAAGAAATTTCAGAAAAACTTGCCGCTTTCCTAATTGGTGAGACGCACGAGAGATAACCTCTTATCTTCCGTTGGTTTCTCTCTTTTTCTTCTTGGTCAAAGTATACTGCGCACAAAAACTCTGCCAAACACTACCATAAAATAAAATTTATGGTAGTGTTTGGCAGAGTTTTTGTTTTCACTTTTATTTTTTCAGTTTTGTAAATTAGAAAAAAAAAAACCCATTTGATAGGCAGTTTTTTTCTTCCCTTCAGTTTTAAAAAGGAGTTGTTTTTGAAAACTCCAATTTGGAGTTTTGGGTTTTCAGTTTTGATTTTTGTTTTGAGATCTAACCATCAAACTTCATTAGAAGCAATTTGCTATTCACATTTTAAAAAACTCATTTCAATTAATCACTTTCACCACTACCACCACTTACCCTCTAAGGCCTCACCACCTCCACCACTAGCAGGCAACCACCGTTACCACTCGACCGTCGCCTCAACCACCCGACCTTCGCCACCCAATTACTGAACCACCATAGATCTGCCCTACCTCACCATCCTACTGCCGTCACACCAACAGATCTCTTACATTGCCACCATAATTCCACCGTTTCCATCGACAAATCTGCCTCACCGTTGCCACCACACGCCATCGCCACCGCACGAATCTGCTCCACCATTGCGTCGCGTCAACCAAGCGGACAACATCGCAACCACCATCTTAACTACCAAGCACCACAACCACCATCTTAACTACCAAGCACCACCACCACCATCTTAACCACCAAGCATACCACCATAACTGCCGACGATCTATCAACGTCGGACAACATCACAATCGGACAACATAACAACCACCATCGATCAACATTGACGTTGTTGATTTTACCACTCCTAACCACTCGCCGTCGATCATCACTGCCGTCTCTCTACTGCCGTTTCTCCACTGCCGTCGATCTCATCAGATTTCATTTTTAGGTAGCCGTAACTCCGCCGTAATTTTAGAGGTTGGTCATGATGGGTGGTGGTTACTGGCTATGGGCAACGGTGATACTGTGGTGTGATGATGTTAGTTAGTGGTAATGAAAACTAGTATTTTGGGAAAGAATGAACATAAAGGTAAATAAAATCCTTTTAAAATAAAGGACAACATCACAACCACTATCGATTAACATTGACGTTGTCGATTTCACCACTCCTAACCACCCGCCATCGATCGTCAATGTTGTCTCTCTACTGCCATTTCTCCACTACCGTCGATCTCATCATATTTGGTTTTTGGGTAGCAGTTACTACGTCGTAATTTTGGAGGTTGGTCGTGATGTGTGGTGGTTACTGGTTATGGGCAGCGGTGATACTGTGGTTTGATGGTGTTGGTTGGTGGTAATGAAAACTGGTGTTCTGAGGAAGAATGAACATAAATGAAAATAAAATCTTGTTAAAAAAAAAACAAAACTAAAATTTTACAAACTGATCTATCAAACATCTACTTGTTTTTTTTTTTTCAAAATAAAAATCACAACTAGTTTTGGTTATTATTTTTTTATATATATAAAACCAAACTAAAAATGACAATGTTGTTAAACAGATCCTAAAATACATAAATTAGATTTAGCAACAAAATTTGCCGTCGCTAAATGTATTTTTAGTCCGTCGCTAAAAGTTGGACTTTTTTTATGGCGGATTGAAAATTTTCAATTGCCAAACTTTCAGTGACGGGTTTTTTGGTGACAAACTTTTAGCACGGGGATTTGTTACTAAAAGTCTTTCGCCACAGATTTAGGGCTTTTAGCGATTAGAAATGTCGCTAAAAGTCCCATTTCTTATAGTGTTGGGCATTTAGAACATACTTATCAAATGTTTCCATGTTAACTATTTATGATTCCGTGATCTTTGTGATGTATTTTATTAATTTTAGGTATTAAGTGGTCAAAATAAACAGCAAAAACAGGTAATTCCTAGGCTATAATTTAGATTTAACACTTGGACCAAAATAGATCATATGACCCCGATCTAACCTCATTTAGACCTGAATCACTAAAGCTCCACCACCTGCGCACCACCCTACCACCTCCACCATCCTCGTCCTTATCACCATCCTCCGCCACTACTATAACTGTTGATCCTGATCCAAAAGAATACCTTTAGAATTGTGAGCGCGCGTGTCTGTGCATGCCCGCGCGCGGGCGTGTGTGTGTGTGTGTGTGTGTGTGAGAGAGAGAGAGAGAGACATGGTTCGGAGATTTGGATCTTAGGAATTTAGGGCTTCCACAACCAACCTCCTCCCGAGTTTAGTCCCCAAATGCCAACGACCCACCCCCTCCCCTCCCTACAAAGCACCTACGGCAACGAGATCCGTGACCACCCCGCTGCCACAAATTGATGTGCTATTTCCACTTGCACTTTAGATCCAGTCACCTCATGAACCTCGACAGTGATGGTGTGTCGGTGCAAGCAGCATAGGGCGGTTAGTGCTAAGGTTTCGGTGAAGGAAGGATGGGGAGATTGAGTAGCTATGGTAGATCGGTTCGATCACCGTGGCGGTAGTTTCTTTTGGTCATAAAGGTGATGGACAATGACTCGTGTGGTGCGTGGCTTGATCTCGTCATGGCAAGGGTTTAATTGCCGTGGCAATCAAATGTGTGGTGGACGAATGCTAGCAGGAAGGATGGAACCGGTGGTAGTTATAGCCAGACCTAGTAATTTTTGGCCCGTAACTGCGGATCTACCCAACCCATTCAAAATAACCGGGGTACGGGGTATATATACGTGAAACCATTAAAATTAGACTTGTACCTGACTCATAATTTTTTGTTTGGTCCGGGTCGTTTTGTCCAGAATTTCGAAGTATATATAAAGACAAATTTTACCCTAAGGCCCAAACCCTTTATTTAGGTTTCTCATTTTTCTTCTTGCAATCTCACTACCGCCCCATCCTTGTCTTCCGCTACCGCCTTTTCTATCCCTCACTAATCACTCTCTCACTCAAGATCGACCACCGACCGTCAGCCCCCTGACCCCCTCACTCTATCCGGGCCACTACCAATCGCCACCTATTAACTTAAGTTGAAGTTTATGCTGTGTTTTTTTTTAAGGTTCAGATAGATATGCTCATGAACCTTGAGCTAGATTTATACTTATATTGACAAATTTTTTAAAGATTCAGAAGGAAATGGTGAAAAGAAGTTCAGAAAGGAATTTAGAGATGAAGAAGAACTCTCTAGTTTTTTGCATAATATATTTTTTTCCTGACTCCTTTTCACGCAGCTCCTCTCCATATAGGAGGTTACAACCATATCCAGGATTCTCGGATCAAAACAGAAAAAGGAAATAACAAAAAGAAAAATATCTCAACTAATCTTTCTGTTGTAATTAATCAGACAGAGATCATCTGATTAATGACTGTTCTCTTTAATTAACACTTAATACTAATGATGACACCTCAGCAATTAAAATAGTGATTAATGCCGAGTCACTTCCTTCACGCGGTGGTGTCATTTATGTCGTTGAGTCCTCCACGCGCCTGCTGTTCACTTGGCCTGCCTTGCGTGTTTCCCACTTACTCTGGATCTTCTCTGTTGCAGTTGTCTTCTCTACTGGTGCCAATTGGTTTCTTCAGCTTTATTCTGAACTTGAGGGGTTGTCTGGATGAAACATCCATGACATTCCCTCCCCCTTCAAAATGTGCCTCCTCCATCACAGGAACTGTAGAGAATTTATTCTTCATTACCTCCCAATCCTCCCAAGTAGCTCCACTATCAGGCAAATTAGACCATTCCACTAAAACTTGAGACACTAACTTGTTCCCCCTTCTGATTGTTCTGCGCTCTAAAATCTGCGTGGGTTCCGTCAGCAGCTGTCCTTCTGGATTAAGGGGTGGTAGAGTAGGGGAAGCAACTATAGATTTTCCAACAGCAGCCTTGAGTAGAGAAACATGGAATACCGGGTGTATTAATGAGTGAGAGGGTAAATCCAGCTTGTATGCTACTTCCCCTATCTTGGCTAGAATGGTAAATGGTCAAAATATTTGGGAGTAAGTTTAAGAGTTCTTTTGAGGGCTAAGCTGTTTTGCCTGTAATGTTGTAGTCTCAGATAGACTTGGTCCCCACTGAAAATGCTCTTTCACTTCTTTTCTTATTAGCATAAGCCTTCATTCTGTCTTGTGCCTTTACTAGGTTTTGCTTAAGCAGGTCAAGAACCTTAGCTCTGTCAGTTAGATATGAATCAATGGAAGCAATATGAGTTGCTTCACTAAACCCCAAGTTTAATGTCTTGGGTGCATAACCATACAAGGCCTCAAAGGTAGTCATTTGCAAAGAGGAATGGTAATTGGTGTTATACCAATACTCAGCCAGTGTCAACAACTTGGGCCATGTCTTGGGTCTCTCTCCACAAAAGCACCTCAAATATGTCTCCAAACACTGGTTAACCCTTTCAGTTAGCCATCACTTTGAGGATGATAGGCTGAGCTCAGGTTTAATTTGACTCCCATTAAAGAGAACAATTTTTGTCAAAACTGACTGATGAACACACTTCCTCTATCACTGATGATGCTGTCTGGAGTACCATGCAGCTTGAAAATGTTGTCAAAGAAGGTCTGTGCAACTTCCTGAGCTGTAAAGGGATGGTGCATTGGTATAAAGTGAGAGAATTTACTTAATCTGTCAACCACCACCAAAATGGCCTTCTTGTGTGCTGCCCTAGGCAATCCCTCAATAAAATCCATGGATATGCTAATCCATAGTTGACCTGGAATAGGTAAAGGTTGTAAAAGACCAGGGTAGGCCACTGTTTCATACTTGTATCTTTGGCAAACATCACACTGTTTCACCCATTCCTTGATATCATTTCTGAGAGTGGGCCAATGGAATTATGCTAAAATTCTTTTATAGGTGGCTGCTGATCCTGAGTGCCCTCTAATTCTTGAAGAATACAGTGTTTGGAATATATTATCCCTCAACCTTCCTTCTTGCCCTATGCATATCCTTCCCTTGTACCTTAGAATATCTTTTTTACAGGTGAACTATGTGGTGGCATAAGGATCTAGGGTGAGAAGTTGAATCTGTTACTGTATATATGGATCCCCTAAGTAACTGTCTTGGACTTCTGTTAACCAAGCTGGGGTGACGTAGGAGATTTCTTGACACTCTCCTCTGTCTTCATCATCTCTTGGAAGTCTGGATAAGGCATCTGCGGCTCTATTCTCACTTCCAGCTCTATATTGGACTGTGAAGGTAAAACCTAATAGTTTGGAAAGACATTTCTTTTGGAGTAGAGATGTAACTCTCTGCCCCAGCAAATATTTTAGGCTGCAGTGGTCTTTTAAGATAGAGAATGGTTGGATACTCAAGTATGTATGCCAATGCAGAACTGCCTGTACCAAGGCCATTAGCTCCTTTTCATAGGTAGATAGGGCTACTGCTTTAGGTCCAAAGGCTTTGCTAAAGAAAGCCAAGGGTCTTCCTTCTTGCATGAGTACAGCCCCCATACCCTGATCACAAGCATCCACCTCAACAATGAAAGGCTGTGAGAACTTTGGCAGGGCTAGCACAGATGCACTGGTCATAGCAGATTTCAGCTTGTCAAAAGCACCCAAAGAGTCTGGACCCCACTGAAAATTATTTTTCTGTAACAATTTGGTCAAAGGTTTGCTGATGATACTATAGTTTGCGATAAATTTTCTATAGTATCCTGTCAGTCCTAGAAATCCTCTCAACTGTTTGAGATTCTTAAGTAGTGGCCACTGAACCATTGCCTTAATTTTACCATGATCAGCAGAGACTCCTTCACCAGAAATTATGTGTCCCAGATATTCCACTTTTGGTGTAGCAAAAGTGCACTTAGTTTACTTTACAAACAATTTGTGTTGCCTTAATTAAGTTTGTAGCACCACAGTGAGATGATGCAAGTGCTCTTCAAAATTCTTACTATACACCAATATATCATCAAGGAAGACTAAAACAAACCTTCTGAGGTAAGGTTGAAAAATATGGTTCATCATTGATTGAAAAGTTACAGGTGCATTTGTTAGGCCAAAAGGTATTACCTTGAATTCGAAATAACCAAAATGGGTTGTAAAGGCTGTCTTGTGCACATCAGCTGGGTTGACTCTCACTTAATGGTAGCCACTCCTGAGGTCTAGCTTAGTGAAGATCTGTGCTCCATATAATTCATCTAAGAGATCATCCACTACTGGGATAGGGAATTTGTTTTTGACTGTAAGCTTATTCAATCCTCTATAATCAATGCACATCGTCCATGTGCCATCTTTCTTCTTCACCAATAGGACTGGGGAACTAAATGGGGATGTACTAGGCTGAATGATGCCTGAATCCAACATCTCATGAATTATTTTTTTTAACTTCAGTTTTCTAAGCATAAGGTAATCTCTAAGGCCTAATGCTAATGGGTTGTGAGTTAGGTAGCAAGGGAATGTGATGGTCTTGAGGTCTTACAGGGGGTAGTCCCCTTGGTTCCTCAAACACATCTGAGAATTTATGTAGCAGGGCAGTTAGTTGGGGGTCTGGGTTATGGGTGGAAGGCAGGGTAGTAAGAGTATATACCTGTCCATATATTGCTCCTGGGTTATGAGTGAGGTACTTGAACATCGCTTCAGCTGATATTAATTTGATTTCAGTCCTTCCATTTCCCCCTTTTAAGGTTATAGTCTGCCCCTATCTGGTAAAAGTCATGGTCATAGCCTGGAAATCAAACTGAACCTGCCCCAATGCTTTCATCCATTGTAAACCCAAGACACAGTCACACCCCTCAAGGGGTAAGAGCATCATATCTAAATAGAATTCCTGGTTTGTAATGTCCATGTGAAGTCCTGACACATTGAGTCACTTGTGACTCTATTTCCATCCGCCACCATGATAGTCATGGGTGTGGTGGGTGAAATCACACACCCTAGCTTAGCTGCTGTAACAGGATCAATGAAATTGTGTGTTGATCCTGTGTCTATGACAATAGAGAAGACATTGTTGTGGTGTTTGCCCCAAAGTTTAAAGGTGCTGTGAGAAGGAGTGCCTGGAGAAGGAGTGCCTGTAATGGCATTCACTGTGATTTCATTGACTAACCAAAATTGATCTCAAGGTCTCAAAGTCATTATAATGCTGCTCAATTGTGTTTGTTTGTCTCAGCTTGTGGAATTCACGAATGACACTTTCTCTAAACAAGCTAGAAAACCTAGCATGTAGATCCTTAGTGAATTCTGGCCAGTACACCCTCCCTTTGGCCTTAATATAAGTCCCAAACCAGAACTCAGCTTGGCCTTCAAAGTAAATGAAAGTAAAATTCACTTTATATTGCTCCTCTACAGGGTTAAACTCAAAGAACTTATCTGCTTTTCGCACCCAGCCATAAGAGTCTTCACCACTCAATTTAGGAAACTCCAACTTAGGAACTTTAGGGATGGGGTTACCTGTGGGGGTCTGGTGATATTCTTTATGCATGTGCTCATTTCCTCTGTTCCAGTTAGACTGCTTAGCAGGCCCTTCTCCTTCTCGGCTATGAAGTAATTGTTGCATCATGAGCTGCAACTTAGCCAGGGACTGCCTAACAACAGGCAATTCTTCCTTGAGGTGGTCTACTGATACTCTCAGCTCAGGTATTTTCAAAATTGTCTCCTTCAAACCCATCAATTGATCATTAATCGCTCCAAAGTGGTCAGCGAATTGTGCCTCCATGAGGCTCACATGCTTATCCAACTGCTGCTGTTTCCCTTGCCTGGTGTTATACCCCATGTTCTATACGGTGTTTACTTGTTGGGAATTGAAAATTTTGCAAAATAAGGAATCGAACACTGCTCTGAATACCAATTGTAAGGTTCAGAGAGATATGCTCATGAACCTTGAGCTGGGTTTATGCTTATATTGACAGATTTTTTAAAGATTCAGAAGGAAATGGTGAGAAGAAGTTCAGAAAGGAATTTAGAGAGGAAGAAGAACTCTCTGGTTTCTTGCATAGTATATTTTTTCCTGACTTTTTTTCACGCGGCTCCTCTCCATATAAGAGGTTACAACCATATCCAAGATTCTCGGATCAAAACAGAAAAAGGAAATAACAAAAAGACAAATATCTCAACTAATCTTTCTGTTGTAATTAATCAGACAGAGATCATCTGATTAATGACTATTCTCTTTGATTAACACTTAATACTAATGATGACACCTCAGCAACTAAAATAGTGATTAATGCCGAGTCACTTCCTTCACGCGGTGGTGTCATTTATGCCGTTGAGTCCTCCACGCGCCTGCTGTTCACTTGGCTTGCCTTGCGTGTTTCCCACTTGCTCTGGATCTTCTCTGTTGCAGCTGTCTTCTCCACTGGTGCCAATTGGTTTCTTCAGCTTTATTCTGAACTTGAGGGGTTGTCTGGATGGAACATCCATGACATTTTGTTGAAGTTTAATTGGTTAATTTTTGAAAGTTGGTAGGGATTGGGGCATGGCGATTTGATGATGTTTCTTCTTATGGTATTTAACATGCAACTAAGTAGTCAGTAACGAAGTAGGAGATTAGGAGTTATGAGTATTTGAGATAATTTTTTATATTGATTATGTTAAAAATGATTTTAACAACTACCAAGAACAAGAAATGTGCTAACTAGAAAAAGGCAGAAGATGGAAAAAGGAAGAAAGTATGTCTAACTAGTAAGTAATAACTACTAAAAAGAGGTAATTAAACACTGTTTAGCAAACAAAAATATTTGGAAAACTCAACCATTTACTACGGGTAATACTAGACCCGCCTAAGTAGTGTACAGGCACCGGAAAGACTATTTAGAATAAAATAAACTGAGTAAATTTTACCTGAAAACGACCGAGTATTATCCATACCGAATGGTATACCTATTTGTCACGTCTAGTGGCAATCATGGATGATTGGTTTTGAATGGTGAGTCAACTCATGGAGTTCAGTCACTATCTTCATGAACTAATTTTTTTCCCCTAAAAGATAAGTTGCAACTTTACAATTTTATTTATTTTGATCACTTAACCGTGAAAATTGTGTAATTAAATGCACCAAAGGCTCCACAGAATCATAGAAAGTGAACCACATTAAAAGATTTGACAAATAACATCTTGAACACACGGTTACGCTATAGTTAAAAGGCTATTTTTTTTAAAAAATGAGTTCAAGATTTGACAAAAATGACAGAGGTCCAAACCCGACTTATAATTTGCCGAGAAGTTCAGGGCGGGACACAAATAAGAATCAAAACCACTGGGCAACAATTGTGGGTTACAAAACCTTGTCAAAGTCAAACTATCCTCTTCTGTAGGGACCGGGCATGTGCGGGTCAAATAACATCTTTAATGGACACCAAATTGCCAAAATCAGCGGTTCATATTGGGGAAGTGATTGGAGAAGAAAGGCCAAATTTGAAGATCACGGTTTTTTATTCCCTGGCGATCGACCATGCTGACGAAGTGGCACTGATCCAATGAGAAAGTGGGAAACTATTACCTGTGTGGACACCAACAATAGTCTTGAAGTTGCATTAAGGAGTTCAGAGAGAGAGAGAGAGAGAGAGAGAGAGAGACAGAGGGAGGGAGAGGGACACCAACAAAAGTCTTGAAGTTGCATTAAGAGAGAGAGAGAGAGAGAGAGAGAGAGAGTCATCCAGAATAATGTGCTTTTTTAAGACTCGCTGTCCCTTTTGCGTTTCTTTTGGTTAATCGTCTCTTCTGCCTAATTATCTCTCACCCAGTAATCATTTTGGCTGATCGGTTGACACAAGAGGGGTCAGGATAATGGTGAAAATTACTGTGGTTCAAGGGGAACGATGACAGACCTGTTGTCATATTTGTCAGTCCTATTGTCATATTTGTCACTAGAAATTCCTCATTTTACCAACGTTTATATAGTAAAGTCTGAAGTAATAAAGGTTGTAAAGTTTTAGCATATATTTTGAAATATTAATCAATTTATTTCAAATTTGTACTCTTAAACTCTATTTTTTTTTCACTAAAGTTGAATTTGTGTTATTATCATGTACCACTAATAACTAGTTGGAATTTACAAGACTTTAAATTTGAAGTATAGTTGTTAATTCCCTATACGATCTTAAGTAAATATAGATTTTGACTAACAATTTTTCTCTCTACTTGATCTCATATAGAAAATTTATTATATGGACGTGACTCTCATATGTATACAGTATGATAACAAGTGAATATATAGGAATGAATGATATTATGTTTAATATATTGTGATTGTCTGAAACTGAGAAGTAAGTGAGGCTAAAATTTATGAATATATGTAAATTTATTAACATCCATATAGATGTGACACTAGTAGTAATGCACGCAAACATGCAATTCTCTCCGTGCATCCTATAAAACTGAAGACTAAAAATGCTTGAAATTTATTGAACGTTACTCACTTCACATTCAATTAATAGTATTAAACTAGCGACTAAAACTGTATAAATGCAACTCTTAATAAGATTCCGTCAACATAACATCTTCAATCCAGCCCAGATTGGTGGTTGCAATGTTTGTGGTTTTACACTCTAGTGGCATTTAATTGGGACGGTGGTGGTTGGTGCCTTGAGCATTGGTTCACACACACACACACACACACACACACACATAGATTAACTCTCTCAAATATTGAAAATAAAAAACAAAAAGATAAAATGAGATAAGTTGACTCATCCTTAACACCTAGCAACTAAACCGGCTGACATAAATTTGGGCTAGCTCAATTTTTGGTTTGTGACAACATAAACAATAGACTTTTTACAAATTTATGCTCTTTGTACACGTCAAAAACTGTATTGTTTATAATCTAAGGTTGAGAGAAGGCCAAACAAGTAATTTGCTATAGCAAGTCAATTTATTGAACAAGACAAATGACAGAAAGATAGTGTCATTCTTAAAATGACAAGGAAAAGTGTATGTATATATTTACCTTACCTTAGGAGGGGTCAGTACTCAAGTAACATAATTCTTTTGCTTTTACCAGAAATCAATCTTTTTATAGTCAATGTTACGGTCCACAACTCATGTTCTAAGCAATTGTTGCTGCTAAAAATATGCTTCACGCGTATGTTTCGGAACCCTAGCCTAGACCGATGACCTGCAAGACAGAAAACGAGTGACCGCCGGATAAAATTCCTGGCGAAGAACTCTCCGATACTTATGTCAGAGCGTAGCTACATGATAGTAACTCTAAAAAAGCATGAAAGACACGACGTGTATCAGTGTGTGTGGTTATCCTCATACCTGGGGGAATAGACCCTTTTATATAGCTGTAGGAGAAGACTCCTAGTAGGACTGGGCCGTGGGCCAGATGTGTTAGAATCGCGTTAGGATTCTCGAGGATCACGTCATGATATCTGAGGACTCTTTTAGAATCCTGATAAGATAATTATCAATCTTTCAGTTTGACTGGGATTGTCGGGTATTCCCCAATTATTAGAATATTTGAGTTATATCATAAGCCCCCCACTTGCTTAGCCAAAAGGTTTGGTTAAGGAAGTTATACCCGGTGTCTTAAGACACGCATCAGATTTGTAAGGGATTTTGCTACACGCTTGTGGGGGTTAATAATATTCTCTACTACATGTGCTCGGACCTAAGCTCTCGGGAGCTTAAGCCATGGAACTCTGCCCAAGTAGGGTGCTAGAACTCTAGCTTTTGAGAGCTAGGTCTTAGAATATCACCTCAGCAGGCTCTTCAAAATCGTCTTTGCGAAGATGAATCATTGGATCTCGAGATCCTTTTAGAGGCTGTGCCCCATGGTAGACTCTCTAGAGAGATGACACAAAGCTGTGCATGCAAGTTGTTGCATGTGCTAAGTGTTTACATGTCCCCTTGAGGGGTCACCTCTCCTTTAGAGGATGTTTGTTTTGTGCAAGTGTGTGGTCTTTAGCTTGAGCTGACCACATCATGCTTATGTTTTACTTCGACGCGAAGTCTTATCATCAACTAAGAGCTGGCAAAGAAGCCTCACACTCAAGCTTGGTTAAGTTTTAAATTGACAAAGAATGGTGGGGATGAAGTCCCATAATCCTTTGCCGTTTTACGGGTTAGAACTGTAGCTAAACCATTTGGATAGA
The DNA here is from genome assembly GCA_033070095.1 of Escallonia herrerae. Classification (NCBI taxonomy): domain Eukaryota; kingdom Viridiplantae; phylum Streptophyta; class Magnoliopsida; order Escalloniales; family Escalloniaceae; genus Escallonia; species Escallonia herrerae. The sequence goes on along the minus strand of JAVXUP010001749.1, from coordinate 70,047 downwards.
ACTCGAGCTCTATCCTGTCACCCTGGGGGTGCTCGTCCCTCGAGGGACAGCCCTAGGAGGCTAGCGGACCGTAGAATTCTGGTAAGGGCCCTAAAGTGCTGATAGAGCACAGAGCTCATGTAAATACCCTCGAGGGAATGATGGAACGTAGGTTCTCGTACGCACCCTCGGGGGCAGATTGAGCTCAAAGCTCATGTAAATACCCTCGGGGTTTTGATGGAACTTAAGGTTCTCATCGTACGCTTCCTTGGGGGCGGATGGAGTGGAGGCTCATGCAAATGCCCTGAGAGGCTGGACGGAACTTAAAGTTCTCGTCGTACACACCCTTAGGGTGGATGGAGCACGAAGCTCATGAAAAATACCCTCGAAGGTTTGAAGGAAGTTAGAGTTCTTGTTGTACTTGCCCTCGGGGGCGGATAGAGCCCCAAGCTCATGAAAAAAACCCTCGGGGGTCTGACAGAACTTAGAGTTCTTGTCATACGTGCCCTCGGGGGTGGATAGAGTGCAAAGCTCATGAAAACACCCTCGAGGGTTTGACGGAACTAAGAGTTCTCATCATACGCGCCCTCGGGGGTGGATAGAGCATAAAGCTCATGAAAATACCCTCAAGGGTTGACAAAACTTAGAGTTCTCGTTGTATGCGCCCTCAGGGGCAGACAGAGCACGAAGCTCATGAAAAATACCCTCGAGGGTTTAACTTAGAGTTTTTGTCAAACGGGCCTTCGGGGGCGGATAGAGTGTCAAGCTCATGAAAATATCCTCGAGGGTTTGATGGAACTTAAAGTTCTCGTCTTACGCGCCCTTGGGGGCAGATGGGGTCCAAAGATCATGAAAATACCCTTGAGGGTTTTAATGGAACATAAGTTCTTGTAAAGGGCCTTGAGGGCTGTATTCGAAGAAAAGGCATAATTTTTCATCGTGACGCCGCTTAAGAAGGCACGGGGCATTGAGCCCGCAATATGACTGTTGGTATGAAGCCCCCCTGTATTAGAGGGCACGGGACATTAGGCCCATAATATGGCTAATATCATTAGATATAAGGCCTCCCTGCTTTTAAAAAGGGACAAATATATAAAGAAGGCTTTTCAGCCTATATGTAGGGCATGGTCGTAAAAAGACCTATATGCGTAATAGAGATATAGAAGACCATAATCTATTTGCTCGGCCGGACGAGCATATAAGCTAAAAGACGCAGAGTCCGTCTAAGCAATATGTTACTGGGTGATCTTTAAAGAAGTTGCAGCAGTTTACTGATATACTGAGAGGCTACTAGATCCAATCTGCTAATTGCATAGCTCGAGCTTGCAGTTGTACCAGACATATTAGCGACGCTATTGGCGAAGTGCTCTGATTCACCAGTCGCATTGGTAGCATGTGGTGGTGTGAATGTTTGACCGTTAATAGTCGATTATTGTATGACCGGATATATCACAAGATAATAAGAAATGCCAAGTCGGCAAGATGCTGCCGGAGAAACCTTAGGCATGACTTCTAGTCGCAGGGTGCTGTGAATTTGTTCCTCACTTTATGAAGCGATTTATACCTCACTATTAATGCTTGTAGGCGCAGTCTAATCCCTTCTTTATGTATCTGCCTATTCTCATCTCCCGAACGAAGGTGACGGGATCGACGGTGTCGGCACTCGGCACGACTACGGCGAATGAGATGGCAGGGCGGTCTCGATGAGAGCTTCTGTGGTTGGATCTGGACCAAAGCAGTAGCAATCAACAGGACACCGGGGCTTTGGACATCAATACGGCTGTCGCCGGTCGCTGTGCCTTGGATCTGAGTGAATGGGTGGCTTTCAGATTTTGCGACGGAGTTGTAGCGAGGCGTCACCATGGTGGGGCGACGGCGACAGTGATTTCCCCATGGCCGCTGTGGCGCAGATCTGGAAGCCGATATCGGTCAGACGGCGAGGTGATGACGGCGATGTTGGCGACGGTGCTGATAGCAATGCCAATAGTCATGGTGGTGACGGGGGCAAAAGGGCACTGCCGCTTGTCACGACAGTGGAATCTCGACCGCATGGTCTGGTGGTTGTGCGAAACTTTTACCACGGTGGTTATTGATAGTGGCTAACGATGGCGACGTTCTTATCTTTGTTTTTTTTTTTTTGGTTGATGACTCCGGAGAAGTCAACAATAGAAAGAGATCGCGGTGGTTGTCCTTGACATTGGCCTATGATTATGGATGGGCCGGCGGTGGTCGTACGGCCATTGCGGTGAATTGCAGTGCAGTGGGTTCCCTTGAGTTACGATCGCCCTTGACTGCGGTGGTGCGGTATTTGGTTGTTGTTTGTCAGGATGTCGGGGTTTGGTCGATGATGCGGCTACCATGAGTTGTTGTGGTTGCACCGCTTGGCGGTGATCTCGACTAGTGCAGCGTTGCCTGGAGGAGTCGCTACTACCAATCATGGTGGACGGAGCTGTGAGGCCGCGACGGTGCGACACCAATTCATAGGGGCGGCAATCTCTCTATCTCTCTCTCTATCTCTGTTGAGTTATTGTGATTGTATTGTTGCTCTAGCAGCTTCACAGTGACGACGGTAGTTTTGTGGTGCTTGGGCCTGTGGTAGAGATGCTGTTGAGATTTATATGTAAATCTCATTGGTTATTTGATTATTTAATCAATATGAGAGCTTAAGTAATTGCATAAAACCTTGTCTTCATCTTCTTTGGCAGCAAATGGTTTGAATTGGCCACTTAAATCCAAATGCAAACTGATGTGGTAGTGGTGCTTGCGGCAACCGACATTTTTGCATTTGAAGCTGTGGCTTTGTGTTGCCAACCTTTGGCAGCATACGGCCGGAACATTAACGGTTTAATTACCGTTGTTTCATAGAACGGTATCATGCCGTTTCATTTGAATTCCAGAATGGAAGAAGCCGTGGGTCTGTGACCGTTGTGGTGCAACGGTCACTGCAACTATGTCGCCCTTTCTTGAAGAGATGCTATCAGTTGCTGTGGCCGTGGCTTCTACGTTCATATACCCTGTTTGGCCGAGAAGATAGAAATAGACATATATATATATATATATATATACTCGGGAATATATACATAATACACACACAAAGATTTTTAGATTGCTCTCATAATCTCCCAAAATCTATTTACTATTGTTTCACAAAGATTTTTTCGGAGATATTCGATATTGCTAATCGCAGTTCTTCTCAGGCTTTGTTGTATCCTGGGAACAAATTTGCCTGCAACCCATTAGCAAACTCTATCTTGAGTGGGGGCAAATAACGTTCTAAAGAAAGTGTCTTTAGATACGCCTCAAAGCCTTTTTTTCGTTTCCATTTCCCAACAAGTTTAGAACGTTATTTGAAGAAAATGGAAGCGGAAACTAGTGCCTCTATCAAGATGATGAATCAAGACCTTATCAAGTTGGATCAATTTGATGGTTGCAATTTTGGTCGTTGGCAAGACAAAGTCAAATTCTTACTCACGGCGTTAAGGATCGTCTACATCTTAAATTGCGAGCCACTTTCGGAGCCCGGCGATAATGCTAGTGAGAATGAAAAGAAGGATTGGCAAAGGAGGAACGATGATGAAGTCATGTGTCGCGGCCATATTCTCAATGCACTTTCGGATCGTCTTTACAACTACTACAAGTCATTTGATTCGGCTAAAGAAATTTGGAAGGCGTTGGAGTACAAATATAAAGTTCAAGAAGAAGGTACGAATAAGTTCTTAATTTCTGAGTATAATGATTTTACCATGTTAGACGGCATACCTATTCTCCACCAAGTTCACGAATTGCAAGATATTGCAAATAAAATTTGCGAACTTGATGGAAAACTTCCGAAATCTTTTCAAGTTGGAATGATAATTGCAAAGTTACCACCATCTTGGAAAGATTATAGGAAGAAATTGTTGCATAGAGAGAAGAAGTTTACTTTGGAGAAAATTCAGAAACATCTTCGTATAGAAGAGGAATCTCGTAATAGAGATAAAAAGGGAGAAGCTGAATTTAATTCCAAAGTGAATTACGTTGATGCCGCTAGTGGAAAATCATTTCATGCTCTTCAAGTTAAGAAAGAAGACAACATGTTTAAGAGGAACACCAATCACATTAAGAACAAAAAGAAGAGTAAATGTCATGTTTGCGGAAAGAAGGGGCATTATGCACGAGAATGCCGACATTGAAAGAGTGGAAAAGGAGCCACTGGTGAGTCCGCAAACATGGTTGAAGAGAATCTAGTAGCCATGGTTACCGAAATCAATATGGCCGATTCATCTTCTAGTTTCGGATGGTGGTTTGATTCGGGAGCCACAGCCCACATTTGCAAGGACAGATCTCTTTTCAAGACCTATGAAGAATTGCCAAATAATCAAGAGGTCCAAATGGGAAATCTGGCAAGGGTAAAGGTTGTTGGCAAAGGCAGCGTGGAGTTAAACTTCACATCCGGAAAGACGTTGACTCTTCTTAATGTTCTTCATGTCCCCGATATTAGAAAGAATTTAGTTTCCGTTAACCTTGTTTGTAAGAAAGGTTTTCGTGTTCTTTTTGAGTCCGACAAGTTAATTATGTCTAAGAACGGAAACTTTGTTGGAAAGGGATATGGTTGTGATGGGATGTTCAAACTCAGTCTTAATGAAATAAATGTTGCTTCTTCTTATATTGTTGAGCCTTTTAATCTTTGGCATAGTAGATTAGCACATTTAAATTACAAGTACATTACAAACATGATGCATCTAGGTTTAATTTCCTGTTCTCATGTTAGTACTGATAAATGTGAAGTATGTATTAAATCTAAAATGACGAAGAAACCTTTTAAAAGTGTAGAAAGGAAATCCGAACTTTTAGATTTAGTACATTCAGATATATGTGAATTAAATGGTTTAGTAACTAGAGGTGGTAAGAGGTATTTCATCACGTTTATTGATGATTACTCTAGGTATACTTACGTGTATCTTATGAGAACTAAAGATGAGGCATTTGGTATGTTCAAAACCTATAAGTCAGAGGTAGAAAATCAACTCAATAAAAAGATTAAGATTTTCCGGACTGATAGAGGTTTAGAATATTTTCCAAATGAATTTAATGCCTACTGTGAGGAGCACGGCATTATACATCAAAAGACTGCCTCTTATACACCTCAACAGAATGGTTTAGCTGAAAGAAAAAATCGTACGCTAGTTGAAATGACTAATTGTATGATTATGAATGCGGGCTTACCTTTGAATTTATGGGGAGAAGCTTTGTTAACTGCTTGTCACGTGCACAATAGGATCCCCGCTAGGAATTCTGATAAGACTCCCTATGAATTTTGGAAAGGTAGGAAACCTAATCTAGAATATCTAAAAGTGTGGGGATGCTTAGCATACTATAGAGTGCCAGATCCTAAAAGAACTAAATTAGGACCGAGAGCTCTTAAAGGAGTTTTTATTGGATATGCACAACATAGTAAAGCATTTAGGATTCTTGATTTGGAATCAAATGTGATTGCTGAATCTAGAGATGTAACATTCTTTGAATGTAAGTTCATCTCAGATTTTAGAGGTGAAAGTTCTAAACCAGACTTAGTATCTAATTCAAGAACTGAACGTAACGTTGACGTAGACTTTTCAACGGTTCCTAGTGAGGAACCTAGGAGGAGTCAAAGGCATAAGAAAGAAAAAGATTTAGGCAAAGATTTTATCTCACCTGATTCTATAGTTTTCCTAGTTGAAGGAAGTCGAGAAATAGTATTAAATCAGACTCCTATTATCCTTAATGTTGCCAGTGATCCAATGACCTATACGGAAGCAGTAACTTCAAGAGATGCTGCATTCTGGAAAAAGGCCATTAACGATGAAATGGACTCTATCATGTCGAATGGAACTTGGATATTAGTTGACTTACCTCCAGGGTCAAAGCCTATAGGTTGTAAATGGGTGTTTAGAAGGAAGTATAATTCTGATGGTTCTGTACAAACCTTCAAAGCTAGATTAGTAGCTAAAGGTTTTAAGCAGAAAGAAGGAGTAGACTATTTTGATACGTATGCTCCTGTAGCTAGAATTACTTCTATTAGAATTTTATTTGCCTTGTCATCTATATACCATCTTTACATCCATCAAATGGACGTTAAAACTGCATTTTTAAATGGTAATTTAGATGAAGAAATTTATATGGAACAACCAGAAGGGTTCGTTCTACCCGGCAATAAGAATAAAGTATGCAAGTTAGTAAAATCCTTGTATGGTTTAAAACAAGCACCTAAGAAGTGGCACGAGAAGTTTGACTCATGTGTGTTGTCATATGGTTTTAAACATAATAGTGCAGATAAGTGCATATATTCTAAATTTACTAAGAATTATGGTGTTATTGTATGTTTGTATGTTGATGACATGCTTATTATTGGGACTAATATGATTGGCATAAATAAGACTAAGCAGTATCTTTCTTCTAAGTTTAAAATGAAAGACTTAGGAGAGGTTGATACTATCTTAGGTATTAAAGTGACAAAACATAGTGGGGGTTTTGCTCTTTGCCAATCACATTATGTTGAGAAAATTCTGTCTAAATTCCAACATCTTGGTTTTAAAGATTTTAGTACTCCTTATGATTCTAGCATTAAGTTGACTAAAAATCTTGGAAGACCGGTGGCACAACTAGAGTATGCTAGTGCTATAGGTTGTTTAATGTATTTAATGCATTGCACACGACCCGATATAGCATTTGCAGTTTGTAAATTGAGTAGATTTACAAGTAACCCTAGTGTAGAGCACTGGAAAGGAATTAGTAGAATTTTCGGATACATAAAGAGAACTATAGAACTTGGTTTGTTTTATAGTGAAAAGCCGGGTACACTTGAGGGGTACACCGATGCTAGTTGGATTACAAGTATAGGGGATAGCAAGTCCACATCAGGGTGGGTTTTTACCCTTGGCGGTGGAGTTGTTTCATGGGCTTCTAAGAAACAAACTTGTATATCTCACTCTACTATGGAATCCGAATTTGTAGCACTAGCAGCTACAGGCAAGGAAGCCGAATGGATAAGGATTCTGTTGTTAGATATAGATTTGTGGCCTAATCCTATGCCGCCTATCACAATATATTGTGATAGTGAAGCTACTTTATCAAGGGCTTATAGTAGTACTTACAATGGTAAGTCCAGACATATCAGTCTGAGGCATGATTTTGTAAGACAACTAATTAAAGATGGTATCATTACGATCATCTATGTGAAGTCAAATAAAAATTTGGCTGACCCTCTAACCAAGAGTTTATCTCGAGAGTTGGTTAGAATAACTTCTAAAGAGATGGGACTAAAACCCATTCATTAGTCACCAATAATGGTAACCCACCTCATTACTAGTCCAAAGCTAGTCCTTGAGTTTTAATGGGTAAGAACAAGTTATTGAATGTGACTGTTAGCACTAATAATGTGTGTCTCTCTAGAATTATTAATAAATTAGTGTTGTTCGTTACGCTAAACGAGGTTGAGTACATCTCTTAATGAAATTGTTTAAATGCGTTCTTAGTAACAGAGACACAAGAGAACTTCACCTATGTGAACGTAGTAGTGGTGCCGCTTCTTAAGAGAGTTATTTGGGTTTACTCTCGAGAGCGTTCATGAATCCAAGATCGAGCACATGGTCATAAAAGTGCCGAGCGAGTTTATATAATTCTTTACCGAAACAAGATATTATTATGCGTATGGTAATTCTGGAATTATCTCTAGAGTACTTGGTTTAAGGTCTGACCACCAAGAACTTTGATAAGACTTTGAGTTATTTATACTTATTGAAGGTTTAAGTTGAAAAACACCTTCTTGAAAACGTAATAAGATCGAGTAATAAATTTTGAGGAGACTTGTGATTAAATAATCAAAGTGGGGGATTGTTGAGATTTATATGTAAATCTCATTGGTTATTTGATTATTTAATCAATATGAGAGCTTAAGTAATTGCATAAAACCTTGTCTTCATCTTCTTTGGCAGCAAATGGTTTGAATTGGCCACTTAAATCCAAATGCAAACTGATGTGGTAGTGGTGCTTGCGGCAACTGACATTTTTGCATTTGAAGCGGTGGCTTTGTGTTGCCAACCTTTGGCAGCATACGGCCGGAACATTAACGGTTTAATTACCGTTTTTTCATAGAACGGTATCATGCCGTTTCATTTGAATTCCAGAATGGAAGAAGCTGTGGGTCTGTGACCGTTGTGGTGCAATGGTCACTGCAACTGTGTCGCCCTTTCTTGAAGAGATGCTATCAGTTGCTGTGGCCGTGGCTTCTACGTTCATATACCCTGTTTGGCCGAGAAGATATATATATATATATATATATATATATATATATATACTCGGGAATATATACATAATATACACACAAAGATTTTTAGATTGCTCTCATAATCTCCCAAAATCTATTTACTATTGTTTCACAAAGATTTTTTCGGAGATCTTCGATATTGCTAATCACAGTTCTTCTCAGGCTTTGTTGTATCCTGGGAACGAATTTGCCTACAACTCATTAGCAAACTCTATCTTGAGTGGGGGCAAATAACGTTCTAAAGAAAGTGTCTTTAGATACGCGTCAAAGGCTTTTTTTCGTTTCCATTTCCCAACAATTTTTCCCAACAGATTCATTAGCAGCGGTAGTTGCGCCGATAGGCACTGGTGGTATCGATATCACGACGCCGTTGCCTTCTCGAAAGGCCTGCTGGTAGTGACGGTGATGGCATGGCATGGAGCCGATCAGACAGTGTCAGTGGCACAGAACTAGCCATTGCTGCTGCGACTGTGGCTGTGAGGTGGCGACTGGGTAGATCGCGACGGTGCCGTTGGTGGCTCGGCGGCACTTTGTTGGTTCTGAATTTTCTTCGAACAATGCGTTTGTATTTTTGAGACTGTGACGATAATTCAATCTGAAAATTTGTGGCGGCGGTGGTTCTATCGGTGGTTCCGACACGTTATCACCAACAGTTTGGGATAAACTGTTGAATTTTCTTGAGGTCAAACGGCTAGGCTGGCGGGTCCCATGGATGACGTCAATATGTTGCTGCTAAAAATATGCTCCGCGTATGTTTCGGAACCCTAGCCTGGACCAATGAACTGCAAGACAGAAAATGAGTGACCGCTGGGTGGGGTTCCCGGCAGAGAACTCTCCGATACTTAAGTCAGAGCACATCTACCGAATAGTAACTCCGAAAAAGCATGAAAGACACGATGTGTATCTGTGTGTGTAGTTGTCCTCATACCTAAGGGGTAGACCCCTTTATACAGCTATAGGAGAAGACTCTTAGTAGGACTGACAGTGGGCCAGATGTGTTAAAATCGAGTTAGAATCCTCGAGGATCACGTCACGATCTCTGAAGACTCTTTTAGAATCCTGATAAGATAATTATCAATCTCCCAGTTTGACTGGGATTATCGAGATGTGTTAGAATCGCGTAGGATCCTCACTGCACATTCAATTAATATTATTAAACTAGCAACTAAAACTGTGTAAGTGCAATTTTTAATAAGATTCCCTAAACATAACATCTTCAATCCACCCCTGATCGGTGGTCACAACGTTTGGGGTTTTGCACTCTAGCATTTAATTTGGTCGGTGCTGAAGTTGCTCCAGGGGGCAATGTCGATGGCACTGAAATGGGACGGTGGTGGTGGTTGGTGCCTTGAGCAGTGGTTGAGACACACAAAAACAGAGAGAGAGAGAGAGAGAGAGAGAGAGAGAGAGAGAGAAGATTAACTCTCTTAAATATTGAAAATAAAAAACAAAAAGATAAATGAAATAAGTTGACTCATCCCTAATACCTAACAACTGAACCAGCTGACATAAATTTGGACTAGCTTAATTTTTGGCCTGTGACAACATAAACAATAGACTTTTTACAAATTTATGCTCTCTATACACGTCAACAAACTGTATTGTTTACAATCTAAGGTTGAGAGAAGGCCAAACAAGTAATTTGGAATAGCAAGTCAATTTCTTAAACAAGACAAATGACGGGAAGATAGTGTCATTCTTAAAACGACAAGGGAAAGTATATGTATATATTTACCTTACCTTGGGAGGGGTCAATGTAATCAAATAACCTATTTCTTTTACTTTCACCAGAAATCAATTTTTTTATAGTCAATGTTACGGTCCACAACTCATGTTCTAAGCAATCATCCGGTTTCTTTTGTCGCTTTTCTGTTCAAATAGCAAGTAATTTGCCGCCATAGTAGAATTTGTTCAATAGGTTGATCGATTCTCCTTTTTTGGCCAAATCATGTTCTCTATCAAAAGACAATACATGAAAACCAACAACACCTTGGCAAAATGACCAACAAAGTCCTAAGGAAAAGTCACAAGCTTGGCATGTCTCCGAATTAATGTTACAAACTAAATTGGAAACTAAACATAGATTATCTTTGCCAAACAAGCCCTTTAACTCCCTTAAATATTTGTTTTTCCTGCATTTTCTCTAGTTTCAATCTCTAGAAAAACCCTAGTCGTCATGCTTAAGCGGGCAATGGGGGTTACTGCCTTCCCATCTCTTTCCTTTTCTCTCTTCTCATTGTTCCCCTCTGATTGTCTAACATTTTTCCCGTTACAATAGTTGATGTTATTGGTCTATTTGTATCTGACTGTTCCGCCAACTCATTTTGTCTAGAGATTGCAGGTGGTTGTGATATGCAGCATTGATGGGTAAAAGAGTGATGTCTTTCACATGCTGGCTTGATGTATCCTTCGGTTTATGTGTTATCTATGTTGTTCGAAGAGTCTCTCTCTCTTCTCAGCGTAGTTGCCTTACTTACGATCATGCTTTTTATATTCAATTTAGCGATGTGTCCTTTTGCCGATCGACCAGAAAGAGATGGAAAAACGGCAGCGAGCTAAGTGGCTGTGTCGAGACTGGAAGCCTGTGCAGGGATAATCTACTGCAGCTTTGTTATATGGATTTATTCAGAGCTCTTGTAACAATTAGAAATTGAATATGAGGAGTATAAATTGGTTGATGGTTCATCTTAGCAACCACCAGTGTAATGTTCGATCAATTGGAGGAAGTAAAACACTGAAAAATCCAGATTGCTTTCTATATTGTGGCGGCAAGTACAATGATTTCTTCCGGTGGCTCTCTGTCCGACGGCCGTAACATTTTAGGAAAGCCATAGGCCAACTTCTCGATTACTTAAAGGTCACATCTAGCTTGAATACACCTTATGCTGTCCGCGCAAGAGCAAAGTTAAATTTGGATTCTCTTAAGCATGGGTCTAGTAAGAAGTTTCAATAACGAGCTTTAATTTAGTGACAAAAAAATGCCTAAAAGTGTCTGGATAAATTTTGTTTGAAGGTAACAAGTCAATTTCTTTCACCCAACAAATGACGGAAAGATACTGTCCTTCTTAAAACAAGAAGGAAAATATATGTATATTTAACTTACCTTAAGAGGCGTCAGTACGTGTAATCAAGTAACCTATTTCTTTTGTTTTTATCAGAAACTAATCCTTTTGTTGTCAATGTTACAATATATAACTCAGGTTCTCAGCAATCATCCAATTTTTTTGTGGCCTATCTGTTCTAATAGCAAGTAATTTGCTGCACGGTGCTAATAATGGTCATTAGTAATATACTTTTGGTAGAAGATTCTGGAACTCTTGGTTAAGAATGTGTCTAAAACTTGGGGAAAAAAAAATCAGGTTTTGTATGGAAAATTTGGTTCAGTTTTCTTGGCCTGTTTTGCAAGTGAAGTTTGATGGCATTAGTTCCGGAAAAGTATGCTGGATTCAACATCTATGTGTATTGTAACCTACCATGTTCATACCAGACAAATCTTTGAGTGTTTTGATATAAGTTCTTTCCTTAGGCAAAGTTAGTATTGCATCAGTTGGAAGAAAAGAAACGACTTGAATATCTGCACTAACTGACAAGCATCTTCGCATACCCGTACTTGCATTACTTGTCCCAAAACATGGATCAACGATTTTGGGGGATGGGTAATTTGGAAAGACCAAATTAACTGATTTCAAAAAACCTTTTTTTCTTAAGTCTACTCTTTATTCAGAAATTTTGAAAAGTCACCCAACTTTTTCTTAAGGTTTTAAAAGAATCTCACCATTCATAAATATTTATTCCCAAAACTCCTCATTTTTAGTTTTTCCGATTGAATATAGGAAGTATAAATTTGTTGATGGCTCGCCTTAACAACCACCAGTGTAAAGGACAAATCTTGGCAATTTCTTAAGGGTTGCTCGATCAATTGGAGGAAGTAAAACACTGAAAAATCAACATTGCTTTCTACATTGTGGCGGCAAGTACAACGACTTCTTCCTGTGGCTATCAATCTTGACGGCTGTAACATTTTAAGAAAGCCATATGCCCACTTCTCTAGAATAGGTCACATCTAGCTTGAATGCACCTAACGCTTCTGCGCAAAAGCAAAGTTAAATTTGGATTCTCTTAAGCATGGGTCTAGTAAGAACTGTCAACAACGACCTCTAATTTAGTGACGAATTAAAAAATTTCCAAAAGAGTCCGATAAATTTCGTTTGAAGGTGGCAACACTGTTTTGTAACCACATTTAAATGTTGCTAAAGCTATTAATCCTACCAAAATTGGCCTGACAAACATTTCAGGTAGACAAGTGTATCCTTTTTATCTTTCTTTATTATATTTAAACGGCAATCGATGTCACTGAAGTTTTCTTCCTTCGGTACAAGGAAGCCAAGTTAGACCAAGTTTGTACTAAAGCAAATTCGCATAAAACTTAACGACAGATACACTTTGAACCATCCCTTACAAAACCCCCTGATCATCCCTTGAAAGTCTATATCAAAGCTCAGAAAACACGTAAAAGTACCTAAGAACTTAGTTTCCAATGGCCAACCAAGTGGTTGTGGTCATGGTGCCATTTCCAGCACAAGGCCATCTCAACCAGCTTCTGCAACTGTCCCGTGTCATCTCATCCTACGACATACCGGTCCACTACGTCAGCACCACCACCCACAACCGCCAAGCCAAGCTCCGCGTCCACGGTTGGGACCCCCTTGCGGTTGCGAATATCCATTTCCATCAATTCTCAACACCTTCTTTTGTCTCTCCACCTCCCAACCCTAATGCCTCCATGAAGTTCCCCTCCCACCTTCAACCCTCATGGGATGCGTCGTTGCAACTTCAAGAGCCTGTGGCCGAACTACTTTTTTCTCTTTCGCACACGAGTCGAAGAGTAATAATCATAAACGACGGCCTTATGGCTTCTGTTGTCCAAGACGTCGTTTCAATACCAAACGCGGAGGCCTATGAATTCAAGAGTGTGTCCGCTTTCTTTATCTTTTGGGAGTTATGGCAAATGATGGGGAGGCCTTTCTCGGTTGAAGCCGAGATCCTGAAAGAAGTTCCCACTTTAGAGGGTTGTTTAAGCTCAGAGTTTTTTGAATTCTATTTAGCACAGTGTACTTATCAAACTTTCAACTCTGGTAGTCTTTACAACACTTGCGAAGCAATAGAAGGTACTTATCTTGACTTGATTGCAAAAAAAGAAATCAGCGGGAACGAAAAGAAATGGGCTATTGGACCTTTAAATCCAATATCACTGGTCAATTACAAGAGTTCAGTAGGACGCCATAAATGCTTGGAGTGGTTAGACAAACAAGCTCCAAACTCAGTTATATTCGTTTCATTTGGCACGACAACATCATTGCCGGATGAACAAATCGAACAGCTGGCAATTGGATTAGAGGAAAGCGAGCAAAAGTTTATATGGGTAGTGAGAGATGCGGATAAAGGAGATTTATTCCAAGGGGAAGTTAAAAAAGCTGAATTGCCAAAAGGGTACGAAGAGAGAATCGAAGGGAAGGGAGTGGTGCTGAGAGACTGGGCGCCGCAGTTGGAGATCTTGGGGCACCCGTCAACGGGCGGATTCATGAGCCATTGCCGGTGGAATTCATGCATGGAGAGCATGAGCATGGGAGTGCCAATAGCAACATGGCCAATGCACTCAGACCAGCCGAGGAACGCTGTGTTAATCACAAAGGCACTCAAAGTAGGCGTAGTTGTGACTGATTGGGCTCGTCGAGATGAACTGGTGACATCATTAACTGTTGAAAAGGCTGTTAAACAACTGATGGCAACAAAAGAAGGAGATGAATTAAGGAAGAGGGCAAAGGATTTGGGCTGCGCTATCAGGAAATCAGTTGAAGAAGGCGGGGCTAGTCGCTTAGAGCTGGATTCCTTCATTTCTCACATTACCAGATAGGCAATTCTCATGTCACCGGCTATGCAAAATCCAATTGCACTACAAATATGCAATATCATTAACTAATTTTCCAAGCTATAGTAGTCAAAAATGTCAGGAGAGAACAGGCCATGGTCACACTGCTGGCTGTTCATCTGACAATCAAGTTCCTAAGAGGGAGTTGCTGCCATGTCTAACACTTCTGCTTCCATGACAGAACTCCCACTAACAATTATCACAGTCAATACTGATAAGGATTTGTCGATTAAAATTTTCTAACCAACAACTATACATTGTCAAACCTCTGAAAATATATGTATGATGGTTTCGTCATTTTATTTTATCAACAAAATATGAGATGTAAGTCAAACCAGTCCTTTAGAGACCTTTGGGGAGCAAAAGTATTTTCCAACCAACAACTACAAATGATTCTAGAGACAATTTTTTTGCCCTTTTGTGACCATTCCTGATTTTTGAACGAATAATATTGAAATTTTTGAAAATTGAGTTCTTCTCCATGTGTAGAATATGGGTGGCCCAGTCATTGCAGGACTGAATATTTTTCTTGTGTAATTATTCTCGTGAGTACTGCAAGATTGACATCAAACTCTAGTTTCTCGCTTTGGTCTTTAGGATTTGTACTCCCTTTCGTTGCATACTTATAAATCACTTTTCTTCTTTGTAATGTTCCGAAATACTACTTCCCAAGTTAAGCAACAAACTATACATAGAATTCAATATATACGCTTGATTCAATGCAAAAGAAAAAGTTGGAAAGGTCTTCGACTAAATTCTTAAGTATGTACAAAGTCAAAGTGATGAAAAGACGTACGAAAATTCCCTCGTCTTTATCTACAAGAATTCATGTACTTGAACTCGAGGATTTTCACGATCTGAGTGCAAGAAAAAACTTTGTGAGAGTCAGCCAACTCCACCACCCTGCTGCTATCTAAAATTTCATGTCCAAGTCAAAATCTGTAATACTGGGGGCATATGCCCCCACTGGAACTTTCTTTCCCTTTTTGCGTTTCCACGTTTGAGACATCAAATCCTTTTCCCAGTAAATTTGCAAAGCAATTCAGATTGTTATAGCTAAGTTTGAAAGTTGATTGGTTTACCATGCTGTGGATGGTAACCTTTGAACACTATCTAGTCCACCATACTTTCTAGTTTGTGCATCACCCATCTTCTTTTTATACTAGGTTATCGAAGCTGAATAAGTAGCACAAAAGAGTTGTATAAACAGTTTAGGGATACGACTAATTGAAAATTTGAAGATTCCGCTATTTCACACATATCAGACCCTACAGAGAGTTGGAATGTCATTTTCGTGTAGCACGGCTCTGTTCAGCGGGGACTTCCAAAATGACAAAAAATGTGGTTCTACGTCATAGGGCGACCGAATGTTAACCGAAAGTACCTTACATGGCGACATTGATCTTGATCTCTTCCTAGACTAATGATATCATCCCATAAGTCATCTTTTTTCCTAGCCATATATGTCTTATAAGCTGGTTTCCAGCAAAATATGACTAGCTTCCGTCACATAAAACCTTGCCAATGGCGAAGCACAGCAAATCATGACTTGCTAGCTTTATGGTTTCATTGCTCTTGTTGTCAACCCATTTGTTTTTTGGGGGCGGACAGCACCATCATGGATCAAATTTTTTTCTCCAAGCATTAGTTGAAAAGTTTTTGGCTACTTCGAGGGCTGAAGAAACTTTCTTCCTACTCTCCGTATAGCGATAATTAATGACCGCTAAATATTTATATTGACTTTTATTTAATGACGCTATGAAAATGCTGTTAAATGAGAAAAGTTATTATAAATTTTTAGCGATTAATAATTGTCATTGTATACACGGTATCAGATGAAGATTCTTATAACCAGGATAGCAGCCAAAAATTTTCTGGTCGCTTTGGCAAGCCAAGAAGCAGTAATGTTTCGAGAATGTTTGGAACTTTTTCTGTCATGATTTCACTGGCAACTATTGTTCAGGAGAAATGGAACATTCATCCGAACTTTTTGTTTGGTTGGCCAGGAAGAAAGTGTCAATTAGTCTGTCAGTTTCGTGGCAAAGCTATAATCCATGAACTAACTAGTCGATAAGCAGAGTGGGACTGCGTCATTTCAGTCACCAAGATAAGCATAAATCTTGTTTAACGTGGACGTGAAATGACGATACATATGAGCTGTAGTTGATCCTAACTGAACGCTAACGACACAGAGGTGTTTCTATTGAAGAGTGATTGAAAGCTTGAATGAGTCTATGTTAGTTAACTGTTTTTTCCTGATTTGTTGCTTAATGGTTTGTGCCATGTTTCTCACTTCTGTTGAGTTTATTTGGGAAGCCACTTCAACGAGAGATCAACCAGAAATCTATTTGAGTTCAATAAAATCTGCCCGCAACAGTTTCTTGTTTCTCCTACAATTTCAATTTTCTTCATTCATTCAGCCTATAAATCCTTCGATTTATGCTAGCCTGTTGAGATCACTAATTTATCGTCGTTCCCCTAGCCTTATGTCTTATAAAGTTCCCCAGAAACCATAACTTCGAATGCCAAACGTTGACAATGGCAAACAAAATCTATGGCCAAACACAGTCCCAAGTGATTGTGGTCATGGTGCCATTTCCAGCTCAAGGCCATCTCAACCAGCTTCTCCACCTCTCCCGCCTCATCTCCTCCTACGACATTCCGGTCCACTACGTCGGAACCGCCACCCATAACCGCCAAGCCAAGCTTCGCGTCCACGGCTGGGACCCACTTGCCATTGCCAAAATCCGTTTCCATGGACTTCCAACGCCTTCTTTTGTCTCCCCTCCTCCCAACCCTAATGCCTCTATCAAGTCCCCTCGCACCTTCAGCCCGCATGGGATGCATCATTGCAACTTCGCGACCCTATTGCAAAACTGTTGTCCTCTCTTTCGCCCACAAGTGGAAGAATAATTGTCATTCTTGCTAGTCTAATGGCCTCCGTTGTTCAAGATGTCGCGTCAATGCCAGACACGGAAGCCTACTGTTTTCACAGCATATCTGCATTCGCTGTATATATCATGTGGTACTTGTGGGAAGGTGCGGAAAGACCTTTTGCAGGTGAAGCGGAAATACTAAAAGACCTTCCTCCTCCAGAAGGATGCTTCACGCCCGAGATGCAACAATTTTGTAGCTACTCAACTTGGGCATCAAAATTTCAACTCCGGTAATATTTACAATTCATGCAGAGTAATAGAAGGTCAATTTCTTGATGCACTTGGGAGAGAGGAGATTATCGGTAGCAGAAAGCAATGGGCAATCGGGCCATTTAACCCTGTTTCAGTACCCAATAATAAAAATTCCATTCAGAGGCACGCATGCATAGAGTGGCTAGATAGACAAGACCCAAATTCGGTGATTTTCGTTTCACTTGGAACGACAACTTCACTTGCGGATGAGCAAATCAAAGAGCTCGCGGTTGGGTTAGCGAAAAGTGGGCAAAAGTTCATTTGGGTATTGAGGGATGCAGACAAAGGAGATGTATTTCAAGGTGAAGTAAGAAGAGCTGAATTGCCCAAAGGTTATGAAGACAGAATAGAAGGGAAAGGGATGGTTTTCAGAGACTGGGCACCTCAAATG
The DNA here is from genome assembly GCA_033070095.1 of Escallonia herrerae. NCBI lineage: Eukaryota > Viridiplantae > Streptophyta > Magnoliopsida > Escalloniales > Escalloniaceae > Escallonia > Escallonia herrerae. Next base: position 52,276 of record JAVXUP010001749.1, on the reverse strand, counting down.
GAGATTTTGGGGGATCCTTCGACGTGCGGATTCACGAGTCACTGTGGGTGGAATTCATGCATGGAGAGTATTACCATGGGAGTGCCGATAGCGGCATGGCTAATGCACTCAGACCAGCGGAGGAACACGGTGCTAATAGCCAAGGTCCTTAAAATTGGTCTAGTTGTGAGATATTGGACGCGTCGAAACGAGACTGTGATGTCTTTCACGGTTGAAGATGTTGTCAGAAGGATGATGGCGTCGGAAGAAGGAGATGAGATAAGGAAGAGGGCGGTGGAATTGGGTGGCGCCGTCAGAAGGTCTGTGGATGAGGGTGGCATTACTCGCATGGAGTTGGATTCTTTTATATCTCACATCAGTAGACAGCTGTTGAAATAGAAGAACAGTAAACTTGAATTTTTTTTTTTTGTGTTAGTCAGGTGTTACTAATTAGTTAGTGGTAATTAGTCACATGTTAGTGGTGTGTTATTAATATGTTCAGTGCATGCATATGTTACAAATGCATTACTCTTATATTTACGAAAATGAGCAGTGGTCTAGTAACTATGTAGATAGTGAGGTGAGTAGTGTAGTTATTATAATTTGAAAGTTATTCTTAGGCACTATATTAACTGATGTACTTCCATCATTTTGGATCAGGTGAAATGCAAGTATATTCTCAAATATCTCTCTATTGCGATTGACCAATGACAACTAAGAAAATTGGTGTATTCGCATGAAAATTGGTGTCATTTTCTTTTGGTAATTAATTTTTATTGTTTTTGATAGAAAATGTGAAGGAAAAGATAATTATATTAGATAGCATTATAAAACTGAGTACAATGAGACATCTATTTAAGTAAGAGAAAATTATCCTACAAGAAACATAAAAGAGAATCCTATATAAGTTATGAGAACTATAGAATGTTCTAGACAGTTCAATACCGATAGGGTAATTTCTATATTAATATATATCATCTAACATCCCTCCTCAAACTCAAGTTGGTGGAGAACGAACAAGCTTGAGTTTAGAGGTTACGTTTGAGATCCAAGTTAAGATGAAATCCATCTGTAGAATCTGGCGATGCAAGAACAGAACAGGAGTCCCAGGGCAAAGTCCAACAACCATCAAGGTCTTGGGGCGAGGTCCGGCGACTAAGAAAAGATCAGGAGTCCTGGGGCGAAGTCCGACAACCATTAAGTCTCGGGGTGAGGTCCAGTGACTAAAAACAAGGCAGAAGTACCAGAACAACATCTACAAACCAAGAACAGAGGAGAGTCCTGGGGCGAGGTCCGATGACCATAAAGGTCTCGGGGTGAGGTCCAGAGATTGAGAACAAGGTAGGAGTCCCAAAAAAAGGTTTGCAGACTAAGAACAAAGCATGAGTCGCGGGATGAGGTCCGACGACCATAAAGGTCTCGAAATGAGGTTCGGCGACTAAGAACAAGACAAAAGTCAGAACAAGGCAAGAGCAGGATCCATTGGAGGAACCGAGTAAGAAGCATGGTGGCATGGTTACCAAAGTTGTGATAAATGGAGGGAACATAATTTTATGGTGGTGTAGGATTAGGATTTGGGCTAAAGGAAATCGACAGAAGTAACTAAAGAATGAAACCATTTTTTTTTTTAGTAAAACGGTGGGCAGGAAAGAAATACTAAGATTTTGAACTCAAGAAGAAAAAAAGAGCATGAAAAGAAACAAAAGCACTTGAGTTGGCCGGGCGAACGGCAGAAGGTTGCTCGCCAGAATTTGTGAAAATAGTTGAAAGACTCTCAAACCGGATCGTATGGCTCTGATACCATGATAGAAATTGTGAAGGGAAAGATAATTATATTAGAGAGCATTATAAAACTGAGTACAATGAGGCCTTTATATAGGTAAGAGGAAATTATCCTACCAGAAACAGAAAAGAGAATCCTATATAAGTTATGAGAACTATAAAATGTTGTAGACAGTTCAATAGCTATAAGGTAATCTCTATATTAATATATATCATCTAACAGTTTTAAAGTCGAGGATCCTACAAGAAGATTTATTGGTCAAAATTAGTAAAAAGCAAAATCATTTAACGCTACCTCACACGTTTGTTCTTACCAGTAAGGACCACGTGCGTTGCACATTGTAATGTAATCTACTTCAAATTATTTATGAAAAGACGCTAAAACAGTAGATGTCAAAGTAGCATAACTAAATAATCCAAAATTATTCCTTTCCTATAAAGCAATACTAATATGTTAATCCTTTTCAATCTTTATCCTCTTCCTGCAGACATTTTTGGTCATGGACCCAACTTTATTGTTTTTAGCCTTTTTCTTCTTTTGAAAACTTTCGAGAGTCTCATCATCATCGATCAGTATGGACTCTTTACTTGCAACTCTTTCTATGGTCTCTTTCTCTGCACGTGCTTGTATGGTCTCTTTCTCTGCAACCGCTTCTAGTATCCTTTTCCCTGCAATTGTTTCTATTGCTTCTGCAATTGCTTCTATTGCTTCTACAATAATTCATGTCTTGCCATCTTTACTTTCAGAGACTCTCTGTAGCTTTATAAGAAACTTGTACTTTTCATTTTTGCATCCAACCATCTTTCTGTAGTACCTAGAGTCTTCGGTCTGCATTAAATTAATAATGTTAGGATAGAACCTGTAGTGTACATGAATATCTGAAAGAATTTTTCTAACTTATGACCTTAATCCTTACAGATTTTTTGTATTGTTAAGCACAACGATCAGTCATCGTTATTGCTACTTCATCAAATAAGATAACTGTAGCCCTGTATGTGTCATCAACTACGTCGAGCCTAATGTTGTACCCTGATGTAATTACAAGATGTTAGTATTATGATTGTTGGTGCATTTTGTCGATATCATATGTGTTTACTACACTAGCCTGGGACTGTGTTTTGCATTTGACTCATGTCCATTTGTGCATTCAGTCTTGTCATTATATCTTCCAATCGATTTTTGACAAAGTACGCAAGCATCATAGTAAGTTTGTCTCTTGTTTTCAACTTCAAAAATTGTTGTTTCAAAGCAATATAAGGAATCCTGTGAGGAAAGTTAAGGGACACGAGTTTTATTTGTACACTAAAATTTCCATATACAATTATTTGCTGTATGCATTAGTATATGAACTTTGACTCACCTGCTCCAAAGAAGTGCTCTTGTATATAAGGTCTTCTAACGTCACTGCTTTTGCTCAATTCATTTGTTTCTCCAAGACTAAAAAGTCTATTGTTTTGTTCTTTGTTGCATTTTTTATCCTAAAATCACAAACTGTTAGCTGATAATAATATGCAAGGAAAGAACTTATACATAATTTATGAGCATTAAAAGATATTTGAACTTTTATACCATTTCTTAATCTTTTCTACTTCTTTGCACTTAAATTCCACTTGTACTACTGAAAGTGACGATGATGAGTATTGCTTCTCTCCTGCAACATCATTGTTAGTAGTGGAATCTAATATGTTATAAGAGTCCATATATTTCACGTGTCATACCTTGGAATGTGACTCGCTTAAGTTGGATAATGCAATAACTGGATTCTTATTAACAATATCCTCAAGTAGTTTTCCTACATTTAGAGCCATGTCTCCCCACAAGCATATGGTCATCGGGTTTAGCCTGCATAATAATAATAATAATAATAATAATAGATTACTGTAGCAGAAACAACTGTAAGGGTACTTAAATGAATGGGTACTTACTCTTTGGTGGGCAAAATAACTTCTCTTTTGTTAGTCGAACCTCTTCTTGTTTTCTTGATCATAAAATTTCTCTTGACTTTGTATATAAGACCTAGGATTTCTGCATTTTTTTGTTGACATTCTTGCCATTTCAGTAAGACTTCAATCATGCATACAATTAAAGTTGATAATGTACCAATGTTGGTTTTTTTTCCCCTCTTCATTTGCAGTTTGCTTGAATATCAAGATGTTGGACTGAACATTAATTTCATTTTCTTCCTCACGAACTATTGTGCTTGCATGTAACATCAACTCAATCTTAGGATCGATATTCTAAAAATCTGGATTTATCGGCTTAACAGTTCTATTACCGATTTTGTAACACTTGTTGTACATGAAGATGCCGTCAAATTTTGTTATGGTTTCCTCAAATATAATGGCCTGAACTTTTGTTCCCTGCATTGTTTGAATGCAAAAATGTGAATTTCATAGTATTATGATGGTATAAAGAGGAAAAAAAATACGTTCTTCTAAGTACATCTTCATCAATTAAAATTAGCTTCCATATCATTCCCGCGCCCTTTACGTTAGTATTCGAATCCATCGTGCCAACTCTTAATACTTTTACTTTTATAGTCCAAGTTTTTTGGTACGCCACCAAAGAGTTAATGGGTACTGCTTGAGTGGCTTCCATCTCAATAGTCGTCATGTGCCTCTGCATGATAATAATGTTGAAATTGCAAAAACTTGTGAAATTTCTCATTCTAAAGATACAATTGTAATATGCTATTAATAAACATAATTTTTAAAAATAAATATGATAGTAACTGAAAAAAAAAAAAAGAAACCAACTCCTTTAAGTAGTCATATGTTCCATAACTTAAAAGTCTAAAATAAAACCACAAAAAACTAATAAAACAACTTGTAGCCTAAATACATCAAGCCTAGCAATTTAAGAAGAATTGTTCGACTGAAGAACTTCTTTGTAGACCATTTTTTCGTGTATGTCGTCCTTTCTTTTTCTGGCCCTGACTTGATCAAAACTTTTGTTGTTGCCATGGATGTTCCTTTTGATAAGGCAACATATAATTGTCCATGAGAGAAAACTGGCTAGGGTGAGTAGATGCTGACAAATGGTATAGTCTGTCCTTGAGCCTTATTAATGGTCATTGCAAAACATAGGCGTACTAAGAACTGGGCATACTGAGAACTGCTTTCGTCTAAACTGAAGTGGGTAGCCTTCATTCTCAGCGGGGGAAAGAGGAATTCGTGGTATTAAGACTGGTTTCCGAATAAATTGGCCCATTGTAATTTTCTGCATATAACATTGTCTTCAAATTTCTTGCAGACTATTCGTGTCCCGTTGCACAAACCATTAGATGGATCTAAGTTTCTTAGCAACATGATTGGATAGTTTTCCTCCAGGACTAAACAATGTAGAGGTAAACCATTAGGGGTTAAGGAGTTCAAAAATTCCTCTGTATAGTAATATGGTTGATGTCATCTACTGCTTCATCATAACTGTTAACCTAAGCTTGGGGTTGTCAAGCTTTGGAGCTTTGGGTTTGTCAAAGCTTGTTCTTGATGTGGGCATAGCATCAAGGGATTGTAAGAGGTTCGATCTTGACCCATAAGGAAGATCATACTAGTGGATTCTAGGGCCTTTCAAGGGACTTCCTTGAAGGGGTGGACGTAGGCTTGTGGGTATATCAAGCCGAACCATTTAATTCTCCTTGTCAAGTATCTCTAAACCCTTCTCTCTTTACATTATCATCTTACATTTGTGTTGAGATTGGTTGTTTGCTCATTTAAGTTATTGAGATTGAGGTTTGTTGTTTGTTAATTTTTAAAGTAGTCTTAAAACCCTATTCACCCCCCCTCTAGGGTTATTTTATTGGTTTCAATAACTATTGTATATTTTTGCATCACCAGCACGTTTTGAGATCATCTATTCATTAAGATTATCCACATACTCACTTTTGGAAAAAGTATTGCACGCTCTGTCATGTACATTACTGAATGTGCATTTTCTTGTAAAGAAGGAAATATGCAATCAATCAAGGAGTGCTCAGGGTTTGCATCATTATCACATTTGATCACCATTTTATCTGGAATATGTACCATGTCATTCTCGTTGGTTAGCTCGTCCCCATCCCCAACTCATAGAAGAAATTCACTGAAACATGGATCGCCTCTTGCTCTCAGGTTTCTTGTTAAAGTGAATTTTTGCATCTTTGACTACAAATACAATTTCACAAGGCTTGCATTTATGGTTTCTTCTCTTGTGCCCTTTGGAATAACTGGTAACACTTGGCTAAAGTCCCCTCCAAAGACAAGTACTTTCCGGCCAAAATCTTCTTCATTGTCCATGATATCGCTCAATATTCTGTCAACTGTCTCAATTGCAAAGCGTTTTGACATTAGTGCTTCATTCCAGATAATTAGTTTTGATGCACGTATTTACTCAGCTGTCTCACTTTGCTTGGGTATGTTACAAACACTTGTCTCATTTACTGTAATTGGAATATTCGGATGTGAATGGGCTGTTCTCCCTCCAGGTAATAGAGATGCTGCTACACCTGATGTCGCAGTTTCAAGTGATATCATTTTCCTTCTTCTTACATTTGCTAACAATGCATGGTATAAGAACGTTTTCCTTGTACCTCCTGGACCATCGATGAAGAAAACACCTCTCTCTTCAAAATCTACTCGATCTATTATTACATCAAAAGCACTCTTTTGTTTATAATTCAACATGACTTCAGCGGAGTAGTCTTCTAATGGAGTCTCAACAGACGATTCATCCCTCAATTCTCTTGTAATATGGTTTAAAGTATCTTCACGGTTGAATGGTAAACTTGGTAAATCATATTGGCTGATAGATTTTTCCATGCTCTCAAGGAAGAAGTTGATACTTTTCAGAGTGCTTGACATATAAGAATTGGGTGCAATTTCAGGTTCTCTTCTAAAATCTTCAGACATTGGCTCATAAAATCTATCCCATATCACTAGTACATCACTTGGTTGGCAGTGGATTAACAACGTAACAAATAGTCTGTGCATGGCATGAGGCATCTGAAATGTTGTTGCTTCATTCAAACAATAAAAAATGCTTTAATCAGATTCTAGTAGCCCTCTTTTCAGTGCAGCCTCTCTAAATGACATATATTATTTTCCTTTAACTGATAGTAGATCTTGAAAGGATTTTGGACCCTTGACGTGGTTTAATAACAATCTCAAGTGATATCTCTCTCTTTCTGCTAGATTTGCGCCATTGCCAAGACTAATCACTTCTTTTTTGTGCCTTTTATTCCAGCACTTATACTTATAGTTCCACGTGTAATGCTCCAAAAATTCTCTGTAAAGATACTTTCTTGGTTCTTTGCCATCTGCATATATTTTGAAAAACTTTGTGAGCATTGTTCGTGAGAGGTTGTCATTGGCTATCACATTTTATAAGTTTTGATTTGCCCAATAAGTAAAAAACTACTTCCCTGGCAGGTGTAGCTATAAGTTTATAACTGCTGGGTCCATCTCTTTCAGATTGGACTCATATATTCTCCACATTGCCTGTTGAGCTGATACTCACCTTGCATCCTAGAAATGATGGATTTCATCGACTACATTTTTATTATCTCCAGTAGCAATATGTACAGCAACTCTGTCATGTCCCTTGTAGATATACTTGTAAAGATACTTAACTGTTTGTAGTCCAGAGCATACCTCAATGTTGATATGACAATTATATCTAGTAAGAACGTAAGGATTACAAAGTACTACCCATTGATTATCGAGCTCAGCATTTCAAATCCTCACGTTTTGCTTGTCATCTCTTCTTCTATAAATTGGATAGCCGTCCTTTGCACACATTGTCTTCTTACAAAATGGTCGAGGATAATGGCTCTTACATTCTCTGTTCACCATGCAAGGGTTCTTTGTGTGTTTATCTCCACAAGGACCATGCATCATATGTTTAAGGACAAACTCATATAGCTGTGAATACTTATTCTTATCAGGGATCTCCGCACATATGAATTCATCATATTGATCAGGGGTACTAATCTTATGCTCGGAGCTTAATATAATCAAAATGTGTGCATGTGGCAAGCCTCTTTTCTGGAATTCAATTACATGGACATTGGCTGCTACTCTTTCAAAGATATTTTTCTTAAACAATTGGTCTTTGAGATCATGTACTTTGCTCGAAACACTCTAGAAACCAAATCTAGTCTATCTTGTGCACGTTGGCCTTCTTTCAGCTGGTCTTGTATATCTTTCCACTCAGGGTTACATGTCATTGTAAGGAAAAGATCTGGTTTGCCAAATTGCTGAACTAAATCCATTGCATCAAGGTATCAATGGCGCATGTCACGGGGCCCTCCAACAAAAGATGCTGGAAGAACTATCATTCGACCAACCTGATTCCCTCTTGTTTCTCCCACCATTACAGAATCTACAATGCACTGATACAGTTCAGATATGATATCTGACTGGCTCTTTCAAAAATATTCTAACCTAGTTATCTCTAGCTTGATGTAAATATCCACTGCATACTGTTGTAAGATCCGGGCAGCTAACATAAGAGTTGAGTTTTCGAATTCTCGCTCTTGCAGTTTATAACAATAATATTGTTTATATGACACATTTGCATCATTTTGGTTGCCAACATCTACAACACAATTTAAAGTTGAAATTATTATTAAGTAGCAGTACTTTAATAGATTTAAAATGTAAAATTATGGACGTTACCTTCATGTTCTCGGCTGAATATATCTACGACAGAGTTAAAATTTTGCATCACTGAGGTTCTTTCTTCTCTAGAAGCGTTCTTATATATATATATATATATATATATATATATATATATATATATATATATATATATATATATATATATATATCTTGATGCCATCCAGTTTCTCCCTGTGGGAAAAGAAGAGGATATTGTAGTGGATCATAGCAACCATAATAATGCTTCACGCGATGTCTATGTCTTGAATGTGCATGAACTACAATATCTCTTTCAAGATGTATGTTTGGATTATTCCCTTCAATCCATATTGCCACAACTTGATCAGCTGTTGGTGCATTGTAAACATGTTGATCTAATTTGACATCCTTTCTAATATGAATTTGAAGTTCCTCAAATGAAAGGGGCAATCCTTTAACCTACGCAAGAATTGTGAGTAAGGGTTTTCCTTAAGAAGTCCCATCAGTCCGTTTACCACTGCTTCATTCAACGTTGTATTTGGTAGTATATTCAATCTATTCTGCATCTCATTTTGGGTGTCATAGAAGTATAGCTGAAAGTAATGCGGGCCATTTTTATTAAGTATGAGAGCTGGAAGATCATGATATATCTGTCCCTGTGCTCGAAAATTATAAACACCACTCCTTGCTGATGCAAGCTCCTTATCCAAGTTAACCCCAAAGGATGTGAAAGAGAATATGCTATTGTATGCACGAATGTTCTTTGAAAAGTGTTCAGCCTCTTCAGATGGAGATGTGAATAAGAAAAGTAGTTCATCTGCAACATCTACAGGAGCTAGCTTAACGTCTCCATTTTAACAACAAAAACTTGGCAGCTCGTATTGAAATCTCTTCGCCTTACAATGACTGCAATGTGGTGTGCTTTCTAATTCATGCATCTCTGAGCACACAGGTACATATACTGTTTGGCCTATAAAGAAACAATTGATATACTTTAGTGTTACATTTATAAAAACTTACTCGTGGGTGTTTTTCTATTGTATATTGATTTTTTTATTTATGATAATGATAAAAACGTGCATCCTTGAAATTGTTGCGGTACCAATAGAGCTTGAAGCAACCAACATGGACTTCTTCTTATTTTGTTGGCAGAAGCACTAGATTCACTATCATTTTGTCCTCTTATAGTTGAGTTGCTTTCTATCATCCTCTTGCTCCTCTTTGCTTTATTATAGCGCTGCTTCTGTTCATCATTAGCAACGTAACTCTTCCTTTTTTCAAGACTGCGAGAGCCTTGCCTCAATTCTGAAATGTAAGGTGGAATATACTATTGTAGGTTACAATTGAATATACCTATAAGAATATATTATAAGTATGTTCTTTTTTCTATTTCTTGTTACTCTACTAAGATATCGTACCTCTTTCAGATAACAACCTATTCATTTGTCTTCGACAAAGAATATTGTAGATAAGCTATATGAAAAGAAATACATGATAACAATTAGCAATTAAAATCACAAGTAAGTCAGCTGAAGTGCAAAAACTATTAACTGAGCAAGTGAAATAGAAATGTCAAAAACATACCTTTAGAAATTGGCTGCAGATGAATTAACTGCAAAAATTTTAAGAAGAAGGTTAGCTGATTTTCTATCTTTTTTTTTAGTAATTCACTTACCACAAGCACATGAGAAATATTTTATTCGGGACCACTAAGATCATCAATAACTTTATATCATCACATACAAAAAAAAAACACTCGTGCAAAGTACTCCATAGCATCGTACGTATACTTATGAGTTTTATTGAATGTATGCAAAAGTAATTAAATATTTGAGTAATTAAGTAAAACAATGTTCTTACCTCACCTTGTGTATTGTTGGGCACGGATGTTTTGCTATTATTACATATATATGAGGCCGATAATTAAGCAATAAAAAAAATGTTTTTATCTTGCCTATTTTTTGAAGATTTCTGGTTTCTTCAGTTGGTTGTTCACAAAGGCACATCTTGCAGTTGCACTATCGTTCTCTGTGATAGTTATTCTCATTAAAAAAAAGAAGTATAATTGCTAGATCAAACTTCATACTTACCAAGCAAAATTACTAGAGATGTGTAACTACTCCCACATCCTACATGATTATTTATGCACAAAATTGTGAAATTACTGTTCTACTACTTTTTATGCCTCCGCAAAAACATTAAATGCAGTTGGGGATTTTGTTGAGTGTAGGAGAGACCCTTTATGAGGTTTTTGGTGAGATTAGGTGAAGAGAAGGGGGAAGCGAAGGGGTGATCTGAGAGTAATGTTTATGAGACGCTCCGAATCATGGGGATTATAGAAGGTCTGATGTTTATTTTTGGTGATACCTTTTGGAACGCAGTAGTTTAGGAAGATCACATAATATCCTTCGGTCACCAAAATTTGGAGTTTTTACAGGAAAAAAGCTGAGTATCCTCTTTGCTCTATTATAGCGTTGCTTGTGTTCATCATTAGCAACGTAACTCTTCCTTTTTTCAAGATTGCCAAAGCGTTGCCTTAATTCTGAAATGTAAGGTGGAATATAATATTGTAGGTTACAAGTGAATATACCTATAGGAATATATTATTAAGTATGTTTTTTTTCCTATTTCCTGTTACTCTACTAAGATATCGTACCTCTTTTAGATAACAACCTATTCATTTGTTTTCGACAGAGAATATTGTAGATAAGCTATATGGAAAGAAATACATGATAACAATTAGCAATTAAAACCACAAGTAAGCAAGTCTTTTTTCAAAATTTTCTAGCTTAAGTACTAAATTTCAAGTACCACCTAAAACTATACTTAAGCTTAATGTTACTTTCTTTTTTTAACCTTTTACTTAAAAAATCTGTTGTTTAAGGTTTTGTACAGAATGATTATACATAGATTACCTTAAATGTATATCTCATGTAGTAGCAGGTGGGGCAAACAACTCTCCCCAAACACAGGAGCCAATTTGTTCAGTTACACAAAGGTATACATGGCGAAAGAAAAAACATCTCTAAAATATATGGTTGCAAACAGTTGCCACCCCAAAGCGACACCTGATTGCATGCAGCAAACTGCTGCTCTGCCCTGCCATTTGAATTGCCACTTAAAATCCAAATAGCTAAAAATAAAAAATAGCAAATGAGATTTTGAAGAAAAAGAGGATGTCATGCTTGATTTAAATTCTTATATCATGAAACATATCTACCACATTTATAATTACAAAAAATTACTAATTGTGGTCCATGTGAAAAACAAAAGGAAATCCATGTGAAAAATAAAAGCACATCCAAACCTTCAAAAACTCTACATTATTGATATGCGGACATACTATAAAACAAAATTTTGACCTAAAAATAAAAACTGCAACTTTGAAAACGAACTTAACGTACTTACTAAACTATCATAGGACTATACTATAACTATTAACACTTGAAAAAGACTTAAACAAAAACATAAAATAGTATAAGGAAATAACAGAAAAAATATACTAAAACTATGTACAGTCGCAAATTAAATTGTTCACTTTAGCAAAAAATTTCTAAGCATTTCTCCCTAGTCTACCCCAAGTACTAAGCATATTTTCCGAGAACAATCAAGGGTTATTTATGTCAATAAAACTACCCCTGTTCTTATCCAAGGCTTCTAAGTCCTGTATAATTGCTCATCCTATCACAAAAACCCATATTAGCACCCCCACCACAAACTCAGCCTCAGAGAATGTCTCTCTTTCCTCCTTAATCAAACACTTTCTTCTTTGCTACTTATATCAGAGATGAATAAAGTGTACATTCCACGGGTGGGAAAGGGCTTCAACTGAATATCTTATCTTAATCACCATAATATCTTATCTGAAGCACATGAAAATTTTACAAATTTATGTGATTCGACGGGATGCAAGCTGGTGGTGATCCGATGGTCGAAGGCGTCATCCAAGTTGTTTGATTAAATGTATGAGATTCAACTGGGGTCGACGACGGCATGCAAGCTATATTTTCATGTTTTGCAATGGTATCCTAGATTCGGTACTGGGTAATGTACAGAATCCAAAATATTGGTGGTCTTGGTATTTCTATATATTGGCATGATGGTGCCACAGGTGGGAAAGGGCTTCAACTTGTGGTAATCCGATGGTCGACGGTTGGATGCAAGCTGTTTGATTAAATGCCTAAGAGAGACGTTGTCGCCTACTCCCATATAATCAACTGAATATCTTATCTTACTGAAGCATAAGAAGATTTTACAAATCTATGTGATTTGAAGGGACAAGCTGGTGGTGATCCGATGGTCGACGGCGGCATGCAAGCTGTTTGATTAAATGTATGTGATTCAACTGAAGCATATGAAGATTTTACACCCTCCGCTTTTCTCATATATTCACGGTAATATCTGATATAAAATCGAATACATGCAAAACTATATACACACAGTCCATATAATTGGTACTACGTTCCAATTTTGATCAGAGTTTCTCCAAGTTTTAATCGACACAGAGTCCTATAAATTCTAAACAATGACAATAAGGTGTAAAACTATATACACACGGTCAAGTTTTGCTGAACAATGGCAATATGAATCCTCAGAATTTAAACCAGAGTCGATAAAAACTTACCTTTTCACCTTTTTGTTGAATGAATTCTCAGAATTTGCTGAACAATGCAATAACGTGTGGGGGTTTGGGGGCTGTGGTTTAACATGCATAGAGGTAGAGCTGAGCTAGGTTTTGGAGAGCATAGATGACTATGTAGGGTTGGGTTTTCTTTTTTGAGTAAAAGTCGTACTTACCCTTATACCTAATAACACACTGTGTTTCAATAAGGGTTGTTCAGGAAACATGTTTGATATTGTATAAGAAGTCAAGAACGCCCTTATATTTTAATAAGTCTAAACTCCAAATAAGGGTATTTAATGGAAAAGAAATGTTATAAGTCAAAAACACCCTTACTCACCCTTAATGTTTTATGAAAAAATCAATTAGAAAAGGGTATTTAAAGGAAAGAAAAGATTAGTTATTTAAGCCCATACGTGCTTTTATATATGTATAGATGTAAATTACTTACCAATATCATAAGGTAGTAGAGTAAATTACTTTAGATTAGGAAGAAAACTATAGTGAATGGATTAACTTCATCATCATGCCATAAAAAGATCAACAAAACCGTTTTTATTCTTCTTATACTCGACAATTGCATATTTCCTAAATCTTACATGGTTTAGGCTGTTAATTATAGAACGACTCCCAGCCGCTAAGTGGAAATAGTACTTCAAGGCGGCCCCCGCGGCTCTTCTGCCTCGGGGGCTTGGCCAACGACACGTGATTGTTGTAGCAAAAATGTCTAGAATAGAATCTATTCTATAATAGATAAGGTAAATAAAGTTTAGAAGGATTTGGGCTTCGGGTAGCCGAATTTCACTATGTGCAAATCTATTGCTCATATGCATGCCTCTCTCCTTATCAGGATACTTTTAATTTTGGCAATATACCCGTAGCAGTCCAACTCAAATCCCCTCCAAATGAGGAGGTTTTCTACAAAAGACAATGAGATTTCGAAGGATGTTACCACTGCGTTGAGTTTTAAGCTTCCAAAGTACATAACGAAATAAACATCATCTCCATGAGGACTAGCGCAACAGAGGCTTTTTACTCACATGACAAATTAGGTTTCCCCGTCAGTGGTTTGGTATGTTGTTAACAAACCATAAGATATATGTGCAGTTTTTGCTATTTGTGATGAGAAGCAGAGGCGGAACTACATTGGGACTGGGGGGCGGCTAGTGCACCCCCTGAAAGTTTTTAAAAAAAATATTTTTTTTCTAGAATTGCACTTTTTGGGATATGCATCGCCGTCCTCGAGACCTCACACCAGTCGACAGTCACCCCTCTCTCTCTCTCTCTCTCTCTCCGTGACCTTGAGGATCATGACCGCCAGTGAAGACTGAGGCTCAGGCCGTGACTGTTGATGGCTTGATGATGGTGACGGCCGAGACTGACGAGTGACGAAGACAACGAGTGACGAAGACTCATCGCACAATGAGCACTAACCACCGACTGACCGCGACGCTGTGACGCCGACCAAGGAGGTGATGATCGTGACTCACTTCTATGGTTGGAACTCTGACTAGATCTGGATTTTCAACCAAATCTGAGATCTGGAACTGCTGAACTCACACCGACAACGAGGCTCTTATACTGAATGTGAGTCTGTGACTCTGTGATATGAGACTGTGAGGTAATAAGTTAATTTTAGTTTAATATGTTAATTTTAGTTTAATTTTTGTGACGATATAGAGGTTTAGAATATATGTTTGGTTAATTTAATTTTAGTTTAATTTCAGTGATTATATAGAGATTTAAAAGAAGTTCTTAAATTTTAGTTTAACTTCAGTGATTATATAGAGTTTAAAAAAATATGTTTGGTTAATTTGCTTGCCAATTAACCAAACATATTTGTACCCCCTAAAAAAATATGTTCGACTAGTGAATATATGTTTGGTTAATTTGCACCTCCTGAAAAAAATTCCTGAATCCGCCCCTGATGAGAAGTTTGTAAAGCCTTATACCAAAATTTGAGATTCTTCAATATGGTACTTACCCTTAGCATGAGAGAGTAAAGGTAAAGTCTTTAGTCAACAAGTAATTACCGTTATCAGGATGATGATCAATTGTACTGCGGAGACTTCCTTGTCCTGCATGCTATAGAAGGATCAAGAAAATTGTTATAATATACTTCTAAATATTAGTTGCATATCACTTCTAAGAGACTTTATCGCAGATTCGAAGACACGACTATAAAGTCTACGCCATCTGTCCTAAATTATTTGATCATGTTTGACTTGCACGTTTATTTATGATATGAGTCATTTTTTATGAGTTTCATAGTCTACCCAAAAAATAGGGGGGAAGTGGAGAAAGTGGATCAGGGGAGAAAATGCGTTGGTAGAGGATAAATATGGAGAGATAAATAAAGTATAAAATGATAAAAATGAAAAAATACTCACGAAATCTTTCTTAATTTGAAATATGGTCAATTCTTTTGGGACGGACGGATATTGTTGATAATAAAAAATAAAGTAAAGGCAGTACGCTGTTTATGCTTCATGAGAATTAAACCCCATTCTCGTACATATGAAGTTTACTACTCATCAAGTGTCTCAAAGAAAAAAAAATCAATACCATTTATTAGACACGGGCTCTAGTTCAAAATGCCAGTGATCGTATTTATCAATTATTAACTGATGCTACATGGGAAATTGTTCCCAAAGGGCTACCTCAAATTGCATCAAATTTTCTCATTGTTGCTTTTGGCTTCAGAGCATGGTTCGAGTAGTTTCAAAACATATTTCTGCTAAAGTTTTGATTCATAAGCGCTATTAATAAGAAAAACATGTCAGGGTCGGGGGGGGGGGGGGGGGGTCCAAAGGGATATATTTTTTAGTAGTGTCTAGTAAATGTGCATATAGTGAGGTGAGTAGTCTGATATTGTAATTTCAAGAGTTACTTTTAACACTACTGTAGTCAATAAGATAGTACGATACATCTATATGTAATGGGTCAATAACTTCGTTGTCGTGCCATAAAAAGATCAAGGGTTATGTACACTTTAGTACTCTGAGAGTGTCTCGAAATCTCATCTGAGGGTTCAAATGTTCAATTTTTACACAAAAGGATCTACTGTTTTATAATTTTGCAACAAGTAAGGACTACCATCCAAATTCCTAACTATCTAGACAAAACCGTCAGGGGCAATTTTGTCAAGCCAACTTTGTGTTTTTTAAAACCTTCGTTTAAAATCTTCCCAAACCTTTCAACTGCCCCATTGAATTCACGCAAATCACCACGGCTTCACCCACCTCAGCACTGCCGTCACCATAGATTGGGCCTACACCAGATTGGCATCACCACTGCCAAACCACCACCAGGCCACCATGCCACTGCCGTCAACCGACAATCATTAACGACGCTAGTCTGATCAAATCATCGCTGGAGCCAACATTGCCCATCAATGCCAAGACTATAGCCACCGCCGCACACCACCGTCGCGGCTCACAAAGCCATCGCCGCTTCCACCATCTTTACACTCACAGGCGCTACACAGCCACCGTAACACTGGCAAACTACCAAATCACCAAAGCATCGTGGCTTCATCCCCGGCAGCCAGATCACCGCCGGCATCATAAAAGCGGTACAGGCACCCAGATCAGTATTGGCGGTGGCTCGATCAATTACTGGTCGATCACCAACACCATCATCATCAGACGTCCACCACCAGTCATAACATCTGTCACATCACCCACTGAACCATCGACCACCAACATCATCGCCGGCGATCTCTCTCAAAACCAAGAAGTAACCATTGCCGGCATTCCTAACATGACCACAACATGATATCACCACCATCACAATCGACCGGATCTCCACCAGCTTAGACCGGTCACCGACTAACTTCTTTCTTCACTTCCAGCCATTGTTTGTGTGCATGTGTATAGATATGTTAAGGGGTGTGATAGTGAATGAGGTGAACACGTGTGCGACTGTGGGTACGGTGATGTGCGGGGGGTGGGGGGTGTGGTTTGGGAACTAGAGATAAGAGTGATTTGGCTCTTTTGCCTCTAACCGTTTAACAGAGAAGTTATGAATTTAGACAGAAAAAGGGGTTAGGTACTTACTAATGACAAAACTAAAACCCCAAACCTTGGCATGTAAAAATTGAAAAGGTAGGTCTTCAAATGAGAATTCGGGATACTTTCAGAGTATTTACGTATATTTAACCCAAAGATTAGCAAAGCTGTTTTATGCTACTAATACTTGATAATTGCATATTTCTAAATATACAAACATGGTTTAAGCTATTAATTATAGCAAAACTCTAGGAATTCATGTAGCAAAAAATGCCTAGAATCTAATCCCTTTTGTTATAGATAATGTAAATAAAGATTTACAAGAATTTGAGCTTTGGAGGTGGCTGAATTTCACTCTATATAAATCTTTTTCATGTATCTTTGCCTCCCCCCTTATCATGATACACGCCTAGTTTTGATAATACCTGTAGGAGTCCAATTCAAATGCCCTTCGAACTGAGGAGGTTTTCTATTTCGAAGGATGTTATCGTTGCATTGAGTTTTAAACTTCTAAAGCAGATAGTAAATAAAATGAATATCTCCATGAGCACGAGCGCAACGGAGGCTTTTAACTTGCACGATAAATTATTGCCCCTTTGTTGTGGTTTGGTATGTTATGAGTAAACCATAAGATATGTATGCAATTTTGTTTTTGTGTTGTGAAGTTTGTAAAGCATTATGCCCAAATTTGGAGTTCATCTTACCTTAACTAGCTTTGATCATTCATATATGGGAAATTGGACCACTGCCTTTCGTGCATCAGAGCATAAGGAAGCACGGGCACTTTCAATAGTACATTCATGTAGCCGGGCAGCTCTTCATCATCTCAAACATGTCATTATATATACTGATTCATCTCATATTCTTTCATTGATGGTGGATACTGAGGGCAAGACACAGTAGTGAGACCTATGATATATGATATATATTCTATATATTCCTCTTTTGACGTGTGTGTTGGAAAATTTTCGTTCGTGTATACTTGTGCAGAAAACAACTAAGTACGAAAATACTGAAATGTAGTTTACTAAACAAAACAAATAGTATTAGCAAGAACAATTAAAATTAACTCACAGCAAAATCAGACAACCAGCAATAGAGAACCGAGGCGTGAATTTGATTCACTGTCTTTAAGACTTTATTCATCCCGCAACGGTGCTAACGGTCTCTTGACGAAAAGCCTCCCAGGATACAACGGTAGTACGTCTGAAAATAGGAGCACTCCAAATTTGCAGACCCGGCGAACAGAAACAATGGCACAGAACTCTATCAGACACAGGAAAACCGGACAGAAGAAAATTTGGATTCGGAAGTTAACTTATTAACTTCTATAACTGACTCGATTTTATACACAGAGTATTCACTGGGGGGTGCAACTCTTTACAAAAAAAAACTGCTAGCTAGAAAGGTCACACCTTTTGAAAAGAAAATAAATAAATAAATTTATTTAAAATGTTTTTGTCCCAAAAAGAATAAAGCCTGATGGGCCCAAGCCCAAGCCACGGCCACGGATCGGACCGGGACGGGGCATGGCGGGCGGCACGCGCGTGTATGGTGGACCTTGGGTCAACTTAGGTCATCCCTTCTTACAAAACATGGGTACCCTCGAGGGGCCCAACCCTTAGCTCAAGGCTAAGCCTTATAAGGAGATAACTTGGCTTTATCTCTTCAATGTGGGATACTCTTTTACCTTCAAGGTGAACCACCAACTTTAACTTCAATTTTCTCATTCACCTCTCATTCGTTTTAAACTTGTGAATATACCACGATCATTTATTCCAATAGATGAACATGAATCAATTTGTTCCTAACCAAAATATGGTTTGGAACTAATTTGAAAATTGAGTCAAAGTTGCTTCTCCACATTGGGTTTAACACTGAATTCTAACAATCCCTCGCATGAATAGAAAATTGACTGGACTCTATACGCAAAGAAACAATGATACAAGAAAGAGTTCTTTAGAACGACACTGCATCGGGATAGGTAGTCGATGGCCTTGAACCTTCCCTAGTGAGAACTATCGGATTCACCGATTAACCAGTGAACGTGATGTCTTGAACTGTTCAACCTTTAGTGTAAACCGAGACAATAGAACTTCACACAGTATCACTCAAACATTGTTTTGAGGTTCTCATTGTTGTGTTCATTTTGGCCCTGAACAACTCCTGGTGTTCATGTGTACTCTTTGAGAATTCAGCCTTACAACCCTCATAGAAGCAGCCCACTTCTTACTCACATAGATGATTTCTTATTAAGAGGTTCCTACTGCACCCCCACTTGGATGTCCAAGATATAAGAGTCATTAAAAGCATAGCTTAACCTAGCCATTTTTGTAGGTGCCACTGTCTTCTCATCATAGGAATGGATATGAGGGTTTTAACCCCCCACAGTGCTCTGTCTGAGTCGCATTTACATAATTCGGTTTTCCCTTTGAACCTAGATCTTGGGATCTCCAGTCAACTAGGTAGGTTTCCATTATGGCAACTCTTTAATTCATAGGCTTAAGACCCATTCCCCTCGATGACGTATTTATTTTCTCTCTAGTCAAAGCTTTCGTTAACGGATCCGCAATATTATCCTTTGACTTCACATAGTCAATAGAGATAATTTCACTAGAAAGTAATTCTTTAACGGTATTGTGTCTGCGACGTATGTGTCTAGACTTGCCGTTATACATACTACTTTGTGCTCTTCCAATTGCAGATTGACTATCACAATGTATGCAAATTGGTGGCACAATTTTAGGCCAATTTGGAATATCCTCCAAGAAATTACGAAGCCACTCCGCTTCTTCTCCTGCTTTATCTAAAGCAATGAATTCAGATTCCATAGTGGATCTGGCAATACATGTCTGTTTAGAGGATTTCCAAGAAATAGCTGCTCCTCCTAATGTAAACACATATCCACTTGTGGATTTTGTTTCATTAGAATCTGATATCCAGTTGGCATCACTGTATCCTTCTAATACAGCTGGATATCTAGAATAATGCAGACCAAAGTTTAAGGTATATTTTAAGTACATTAAAACTCTTACAATAGCTATCCAGTGATTCTTTCCCGGATTGCTAGTATATCTGCTCAACTTACTGACAGCATATGCTATATCGGGTCTCGTGCAATTCATGATATACATTAAGCTACCAATTATACGCGAATACTCTAACTGAGATATTCCTTCACCAGTATTCTTTGTTATATGTAAATTTACATCTAGTGGTGTCTTAACTGGACTATCATCGTAACTTTTGAATTTGTCAAGCACTTTCTCAATATAGTGAGATTGTGACAAGACTAGTCCATTTGATGTTTTGGTAATTTTCATACCAAGTATAACATCAGCCACACCCATATCTTTCATCTCAAACTTACTGGTCAACATTTTCTTTATAGCCTTAATGAATTCATTAGTGCTCCCAATAATGAGCATGTCATCCACATAAAGGCAAACAATGACATATCCTTTTTCTGTGCCTTTAATATAGACACATTTATCACATTCGTTGATTCTAAAGCCATTTTCAATCATGACTTTATCAAACTTTTCATGCCATTGTTTCGGAGCCTGTTTTAGTTCATAAAGTGACTTAACAAGCTTGCACACCTTCCTCTTATGATTAGGAGCTACAAACCCCTCAGGTTGCTCTATATAGATCTCTTCATTTAGATCTCCATTTAGGAAGGCTGTTTTCACATCCATTTGGTGTATCTCAAGATTATTAATAGCTGCAATAGCTATCAATATTCGAATTGATGTTATTCTTGTAACTGGTGAATATGTATCGAAGTAATCAAGCCCTTCTTTTTGTCTATATCCCTTGACAACCAATCGGGCCTTATATTTTTCGATCATTCCATCAGCTTTCATCTTTCTCTTGAAAATTTCCAGGAGGAAGATCCATCAGTTCCCACGTATGATTTTGCATGATGGATTCAATTTCACTGTTAACAGCTTCTTTCCAATGAGGAGCTTCGGGACTCGACATTGCTTCACTGTAAGTACGAGGCTCATTTTCTAATAAATATGTTAGAAAATCAGGACCAAAATATGTAGATGTTCTAACTCTCTTACTACGTCTTGGCTCATCTTCCTCTTGTGAGGGTTCTTGGTCCATACTAGTTCTTTCTAAAGAACTCCGTTCTTGTGCAACTTTATAAGAAAACACATCTTCAAAGAAATGTGCATTCATTGTCTCCATTATGGTGTTGACGTGTATATCGTCAACTTCATATTTATGCATTAAGAACCGATATGCCGAGCTATGGCTTGCATATTCAATGAAAATCCCATCAACCGTTTTAAGTCCTATTTTGACCATTTTAGGTGGTGGGATAGCTACCTTTGCTAGACACCCCCACACTTTAAGATATTTGAAGGAAGGAGGACGACCTTTCCATAGCTCATAAGGTGTCTTTTACAGCTTCTTGTGAGGTACTTTATTAAGTATATGATTTGCGGTTAAAACTGCTTCCCCTCACAAGTTATCCGGTAGTCCAGAATTTATGAACAAAGCATTCGTCATTTCCTTTAAAGTACGATTTTTTCGCTCAGCAATTCCATTTGACTGAGGCGCATATGGTGCAGTGGTCTCATGAATGATTCCATGATCGGCACAAAATTTTTCAAGAGAGAAAACATATTCTCCACCTCTATCACTTCTTAGTACTTTGACTTTCTTGCTAAGTTGGTTTTCAAACATCAATTTGTATTGCATAAATGCTTCCAAAGCTTCATCCTTGCTTCTAAGCAAATATACATAACAAAATCTAGTACAATCATCAATAAAAGTAATAAAATACTTTTTTCCTCCTCTAGATTGTACCACCTTTAAGTCACATATGTCACTATGAATTAGACTTAAAAGTTCCTTCAACACAAATTCCACATGCATTATGTGATTCAAAATTCATTTTAGGCAAAAATCCATTTTTCATTAGCTTTTGTAAAGAGCCATAGTTCACATGACCTAATCTACGATGCCATAAATTAGGAGATTCCAACAAGTAAGCAGAAGAGATATTATTATTATTATCGGAATTTGGTACAACTTTAGGTACGATGGTCATTACATTTAACTTAAACAGACCATCACAAAGGTACCATTTTCCTACAAACATTCCACTCTTAGTTAGTACAAACTTGTCGGACTCAAATACTAGCTTAAAACCATTTTTACTCAACAATGAGCTTGACACTAGATTCTTCCGAATGTCTGCCACATGAAGCACATTATTGAGGCTCAACTCTTTGCCAGATGTCATCTTTAAGACCACATTGCCCATCCCTAGCACCTTTGAAGAGGAAGAGTTTTCCATAAATAGATTCTCGTTATTGGCGCTCTCGTATGTAGTAAACATACTTCGCTCGGAGCACACATGTTGAGTAGCGCCCGTGTCTACCCACAACTGTTTGGGATTTCCAACCAAGTTGACTTTGGATACCACCGCAGATAAGCTCAAATCTGTAACATCCTCGGTAATTTGGGTAACTTCTGTCACGTTGGCTTGAGAATGCTTTCCTTTCTTTCCTTTGTTCTTGCGACTGTAGCAATCCTTAGCTCAATGGCCTGGCTTGTCGCACACATAGCAATTCCCACTGAACTTCCTCTTTTTATCACCGCCTTTAGAATGAGAGCTGCTTGCTCCATTTGGACCATCCGATTCAGAATTTTTCCTCCTCTTTGACGGATGTTGCTCGACCACATTTGCCTTGGCTTCTTGAAGATAATTATCGGCCTTCTTCTCGGACTGACGATTATCTTCCTCAATCCTCAATCTGACTATCAAATCCTCGAGCTTCATCTCCTTATGCTTATGCTTCAAATAGTTCTTGAAATCTTTCCAAGTAGGTGGCAATTTTTCAATCAAAGCAGCCACTTGAAAAGACTCTCCTAGTACCATCCCTTCCGCATGAATATCATGCAGAATTAGCTGAAACTCTTGGACTTGACTAATCACTGTCTTGGAATCCACCATCTTGAAATCAAGGAATTTGCCGACTACAAATTTCTTTGAGCCGGCATCTTCCGTTTTGTATTTCCTTTCCAAGGATTCCCACAATGCTTTCGCGTTGACCATTGGACTGTATACGTTATACAATGCATTGTCCAATCCATTGAGGATGTAGTTCTTGCACAAGAAATCTGAATGCTTCCAAGCATCCACGGCAGCTACTGTTTGCTAGTCAGGATTGTCACCAAGGTCTGGTGCATCCTCTTGTAAGAACCTTGCCAAATTCAAGGTGGTAAGATAGAACAACATTTTCTGTTGCCATCTCTTAAAATCTTTTCCGTTGAACTTTTTCGATCTTTCACCAAGTCCTACGGAACCATGAGCAGGTGCAACGTAAGGTGTCGCATACACAGTCCCACCGCTATGTTGCACGTTGGGATGAACCGGTCCACTTTTTGGAATGGTTTAGCTAATAGCCATTGTTATATCTATCAACAGAATATAACAACAATTAATAAGCAAAAAATAATCCAGTCTATCACAAAAGTATAACGAAAACAGATTCTAGTAACACTAAAATTAAATTCAGAATCTGAAAATAATTTTAGTATAGATTGACAAAATCAAATAAGAAAACGAAAATTTGAAAACACAGTTTGAAAACACTGTTTCTACACATGTAACACAAAGTGAGAATAAAGTCCTATGATTGTTGAAAAAATTCCGTTCGTGTATACTTGTGCAGAAAATAACTAAGTACGAAAATACTGAAATGTAGTTTACTAAACAGAACAAACAGTATTAGCAAGAACAATTAAAATTAACTCACAGAAAAATCAGACAACCAACAATAGAGAACCGAGGCGTGAATTTGATTCACTGTCCTTAAGACTTTATTCGTCCCCCAACAGTGCTAACGGTCTCTTGACGAAAAGCCTCCCAGAATACAACGGTAGTACGTCTGAAAATAGGAGCACTCCAAATTTGCAGACCCGGCGAACCAAAACAATGGCACAGAACTCTTTCGAACACAGGAAAACTGGACAAAAGAAAATTCGGATTCGGAAGTTAACTTATTAACTTCTGTAACTGACTCGATTTTATACACAGAATATTCACTGGGGGTGCAACTCTTCACAGAAAAAACTGCTAACTGGAAAGGTCACACCTTTCGGAAAAGAAAATAAATAAAATTTATTTATTTAAAATATATTTGTCCCAAAAAGAATAAAGCCTGATGGGCCCAAGCCACGGCCACGGACCTGACCGGGACATCGGCGCGGGCGTGTCTGGTGGACCTTGGGTCAACCTAGGTCCTCCTTCCTTACAAAACATGGGTACCCCCAAAGGGCTCAACCCTTAGCTCAAGGCTAAGCCTTATAAGGAGATAACTTGGCTTTATCTCTTCAATGTGAGATACTCTTTTCCCTTCAAGGTGAACCACCAACTTTAACTTCAATTTTCTCATTTACCTCTCATTCGTTTTAAACTTATAAATATACCACAATCATCTATTCTAATAGATGAACATGAATCAATTTGTTCCTAACCAAAATATGATTTGGAACCAATTTGAAAATTGAGTCAAAGTTACTTCTCCACAATGGGTGTAAAACCCAATTCTAACAGTGTGCAGTATCACCTATCGAGACCCATCCACGTTCATTGAAGCTAGAAATTGTGCTCGAATTGCAAGTAGGGCACATCCTCCCCTAATAGGGACTAGCTTCAGATTGCTGTAAAGAAAAATTCTCAGGGCTGCTCATATAGGGACTGCTGCCGTAGCACCTATTATATGAGGAACAAGCTTTTGGACTTTGTTTCACTGCCTTTTGTCTTTAATATTACTTACTATTATCATAAGAGAGTAAGGTAACTCTTTAGTCAAGAAGTACTTCTTACCGTTATCGAATGTCAAATCAATTGTACTATGTAAACCTCCCTTCATGTATGCAAAATATATAGTACGCTTCTAATGTACAATATTAATTGTGTATCACTATTAACAGTCTTTATCCTGGATTTCAAGGCACAACTATAAATTCAAGATAATAAAAAAATAAACTAAAGGTGATATGCAAGTTATGCACCAAACCCCCCCCCCCCCCCCCCCGGAATATTTGTAGCAAAATATATCCGCCATGAAAATTGTAGAATTTGTGATACATAATGCAAAAGGCATGAGCAAATCGGAAAAGGAGTAAGTGGACTAAAAAGGTATGTCGACCTTGGCTTGTTCTTAAGCATCATGATTTATTAAACCCACTCTCGTAAAAATGCATTTTACTTCTAATCAAGTGCCTAAAAGCTAGAGGAATCAACATTATTTACTAGATAGAAGCTCCGCTCCTGAATGTAACCGATCATATTTAGCATTCATTAATTATTACTACGTGGGGAACTGTACCTAGAGAGCAACCTCAATTTGCGTCCACAATTTATCATTGTTGCCTTCGGCTTCACAAAATGGTTTGAATAGTTTCAAAAAATATTTCTGCTAGAGTTTTGTTTCATAAGTGCCATTAATAAGAAAAACATGTTAATGTCGAGGAGGGTCCAATGCGACGTAGTTTTGTTGCTAAACAAGTACAAACCACAAGTTTGTCCATTGGCAAGAGAGAACAATGGAAAGGCGTTGTACGTCACTTAAGTGCTGCTCGTAGATCATTTTCACTAAAAGAAGAAATTAAAAGATCCACAAATGTATTAAATCTATGCTACTATATATTAAGGGAAATAATCCTATGGTGCTGCCTTTTCTGAACTTCTAGTTGTACCATTTATTCTACCTCTTAAAATCATTATAAACATCTCGAAAAGCATTAACGATGGTCATTAAAGTAATTTCAAATTTCGAATTACCTTCTAATTCTACTTTCTGGCCTCACTATCACCTCTCTCCATCTAAACATAACTGCTTACAACTCCATTCATATAATTTTGCCCTTTGTTATTAAAGGCGCAGCTAAGAGGGTCGTTAGAGCCTAGACGCCAGGAACAAGCCACAAACAAGAGACAAAATAAAAAGTAATATTAATATCATTAAACAGATAAAATTATGTGTGTCCCAAGTGCTAGTGTCACAAAGGATAAGACCAGTGGCAGAACCAGGACTTCAATTCAGGGAGTGCAAAATATATATCGAAGTTACTAAATTTTTTTTATAAGTAAAATAATACACAAAAACTGAGTACACTTTTCAATTATATACAAAAAAAAGAACACACTAAAAAGCAGATTGTATCTTAAAAACATGTGTTCGTTGAAAAAGAGAGAGCCGTACCAAAGAGTTTATTCATTCAAAATCTATCCCAAGTATCTGGTCCTCAAACTTTTTTGCAAACATATGATGGACTGATGTGATTCTTTTGACTTGCCACTCAGTGGATATATTATTACAACCAAAAGTTCACTCATCAAAGGCATTGTTCGTCCTCAAATGGTTTTATTTTGAGTATACATCATCCGAATCTATTCGTAGAATTGTAATTGATACCCTATTGTATTCAATTCTAAGTAGGAGAGAAAAATGTCAGAAAGAGAATTTTTCACAATGTCGATGGGATTTCATTAGTGCGACTCAGTGAATCTTTTTAGATTTAGCATACCTGAATTCTCTTGACTGGTTGGTGTATATACATTGATACACATATGTATCATGATGGTTGATACTCTCTAGAAGTGGAATCTAATTTTTAGTTTTACCTGTCTATTTTTGCTTTGAAATTCTTGATTCCCTTACGATCTGCCCTAACCAATTGGCAGTATAATCTGCCCTCGTCTCGAAATCATGATTTTTGGAAGAGATATTATGAAATCCTAATAGAGTTGTATGTTTTTACATTGATCATGTTGGAGTTCATGAAGAATTCCAAAACAGTTCGATCAAAGCACATATATCCCCAAGTTCCCACTTCCCATAACACAAATCATTCAAATTGCAACTAAAGCAAAACTCACAAATCATTCAAATTGCAAATAAAGAAAACTGAGAAGATTATCTTTTTCTTTTGTTGCTGCGAAACAGATTTTAGGTACTCGTGGACATATTTCATATAGGTTCCATTTGAGATTTAACCAAGCAGGGATTTTTCTTTTCTTTAAATTCAGGGGATACATTAGCCCAGCCCCCCGCAGTGCAAAGGTGGTTCCGCCAGTGGATAAGACAATTCTCACATGTGCTTCTTTTCCGACACTCATATACGATGACCGATGAAAACGTTTGTTATATTGCATCTCAGTGCCAATATCAACATACTACTACCTCAGTTTTAGTGAATTTTTCTTTATATAAATTGTCACAAATTATATTGTACATTTAAGTACTTGTGAATATCGAATCACTCAAAAACAATTTTACTCGAAGTAAAGATTGGTTGATAAGTCAAGCAAGAAGATAACTATCAAGCAAACAAATAATGCAACTAGAAAACCTCCTGAATTTTGATATTGCATTTCACAATATTTCAATCTGCAAACTTGCACAAAGAAGCAAAAAAGCCTTTCCCTCAAGATTATCACCTTGACCACACGATAGGAAACCAAACTGCTTTCACATAGACCGAAAAGACCATGTTTTATTCTGTTGTCAAGTCATTTTCTAACCAGATGCTGCAAAGGTCTTTAGAGACAGTTGTTGTCCTTTTAGTGACAGAGTCTTTATTTTTAAGCCTATAGTTTAGAAGCGTTGAAGAATCGAATTCTTCTCCAGGTAGAATGTGTGCGCCATGCTCATCGCTGGGCCGGATCATTTTTGTGTAATTATTCTCGTGAAGGGGGCCCTACTTAGATTATATGTGCCCGCGCTCTCGCCATATTGTCATCAAACTCTACACGTCACTTTTTTTTTCTTGTTAATTTGTACTCCATTCGTTCCAAACTTAACAACCACTTTTCTTCTTTGGTATGCTCTGTAACCAAACTTCATGCTGAATTTCCATAAATACCCGTGACTCAAAGCAAAAGAGAAAGTTGGAAAGGTTTTGGACCAAGTTTTTAAATTACGCCCAAAGTCAAAATTGATGGAAAGACGTAACAAGTTTCCCTGCTTCCTCTCATACCATATGATCCTTAAGATTCATGCTCCATGCATTTATCTTTCGAAAATTCCCTTGTCTTCGTCTGCAAGAGTACGAAACCCTGTGAGGTTCATCGAACTCCACCATCTGAACTCTCAATTCCAAAATAAAATTCTGAAATTCACACACCATTCATCCTTGAATGCTGGACCCTTCATTTTCTGTCTTACCATGAACCCAACGTCCCCAATAGATTCTCTTCACAGGTCCAACAAACATCAGAATCCGGAAATCTCTTTCCCTTGCTTTGCTTTCCATGTGTTAGTGCTCCACTTCAGATTTTGCTCCGTACTTGTAGCTATCAAAGCAATTTTTTCTCCCGTAAATTCCGAGAGCAAATCAGGGTGTTATAGCCGAAGTTTCTAGTTGACTGGTTAACCACGCATGCTGTGGATTTGCCCTTTTCTTTGAGACTCATCTTCAGTCTGTTCTGGGTCATCAAAGTTAAAGAATTTGCATAAACCGTTAAGGGATCTATAAGAATGGGGAATTGAGTTCATAGTTATTCTGCGATTTGACTGTAATTACTTGAGGATAGGAGAGTCATTCTCGTGCAGCATGGCTCTCTCTGTCCAACTTGGACGACTTCCAAAATGACAAAACGTGTCGTTTGGCGACATATAGATATTTCTGGACTGTTGAGATCGTCACATCAGTCATCTTTTTCCTAGCCATATGTCATATAAGCTGGTTCACAGCAAATAATGGCTAGCTTCCGTTACCCTACACCTTGCCAATGGCAAACCAAAGCCATGGCCAAACACAGTCCCAAGTGGTTGTGGTCATGGTGCCATTTCCAGCTCAAGGCCATCTCAACCAGCTTCTCCATCTCTCCCGCCTGATCTCCTCCTACGACGTTCCGGTCCACTATGTCGGCACCACCACCCACAACCGCCAAGCCAAGCTTCGCGTCCATGGTTGGGACCCACTTGCCATTGCCAACATCCATTTCCATGAACTGCCAACACCTTCCTTTGTCTCCCCTCCTCCCAATCCTAATGCCTCTATCAAATTCCCCTCGCAACTTCAGCCCTCGTGGCAAGCGTCATTGGAACTTCGCAAGCCTATTGCAGAACTGTTGTCTGCATTTTCGCCCACAACTCGAAGAGTAGTAGTCATTCACGATAGTCTAATGGCCTTCGTTGTTCAAGATGTCGCCTCAATGCAAACCACAGAGGCCTACAGCTTTCAAAGCATCTCTGCGTTCTCTATCATGTGGTACTTGTGGGAAGCTGCGGAAAGGCCTTTTGTTGGTGAAGCGGAGATACTAAAAGACCTTCCTCCTCCCGAAGGGTGCTTGACGCCGGAGATGGAAGAATTTATACTCACTCAAACTGCGCACCAAAATTTCAACTCCGGTAATATTTACAATTCATGCAGAGTAGTAGAAGGTCAATTTCTTGATGCACTTGGGAGAGAGGAAGTTGGGGGTAGCACAAAGCAATGGGCAATCGGTCCATTTAACCCGGTTTCAGTACTCAATAAGAAAAACTCTAATCAGAGGCACGCATGTATAGAGTGGCTAGATAGACAAGACCCAAGCTCGGTGATTTTTGTTTCGTTTGGTACGACAACTTCACTAGCGGACGAACAAATCAAAGAGCTTGCGTTTGGGTTAGAAAAAAGTGAGCAAAAGTTCATTTGGGTACTGAGGGATGCAGACAAAGGAGATGTCTTTCAAGAAGAAGTAAGAAGAGCTGAATTGCCTCAAGGTTATGAAGAGAGAATACAAGGAAAAGGGATGGTTGTGAGAGACTGGGCACCTCAAGTGGAGATTTTGGGGCATCCATCGACGGGCGGGTTCATGAGTCACTGCGGGTGGAATTCATGCATGGAGAGTATTACCATGGGAGTGCCAATAGCAGCGTGGCCAATGCACTCAGACCAGCCAAGGAACACAGTGCTAATAACCAAGGTCCTTAAAATTGGTCTAGTTGTGAGAGATTGGACGCGTAGAAACGAGACTGTGACATCCTCCACGGTTGAAGATGTTGTTAGAAGACTGATGGCGTCAGAAGAAGGAGATGAGATAAGGAAAAGGGCGGTGGAATTGGGTGCCGGCGTCAGAAGATCTGTGGATGAGGGTGGCATTACTCGCATGGAGTTGGATTCTTTTATTGCTCACATCACTCGATAACTTTTCTCTTATCCAAAGTCTGCGATTCCAGCTTCTCTTCTTGTCCCTATTCTTCGGTGCTTGGCTTTCTTCCTGCCACAAGTGAGGGACAAATGGAAGCTCACACTTTGAAATTGCAACTATTGCCATGATCATCTGGAAATCACAATCTGCAAATGCATGATTGCTCGAGCATGAGCATGTCTTCCAAGCTAAACAACAATACTGTTTTTCTTTATGTATTCACCTAGCATGTGTCAAAATGGATAAATTTTTGCACCGACCCCAGTTATAGGAAAAGATTAGTACAAGTTTATGTATAGCGATAATTAATAATTGCTAAGTATAGTGACATTTCTGCTAAACACTTTTAGCAACAAATTCAAAAAAAATATTTAACATCACTAAACAAAAACCACTAAAAGTATTTAATGGCCTTTACTTGCCAGAGGTGTAACTATCATCCTAAAACCAAGGGTAGCAGTCAAAACTTTATCAATCGAAATATAATGTCCATCGGTGCGGTTGGTAAAAGAGAAGTTCCAAAGTGTCAAGCACAGATCATGTGTTATTAAAACTACTAGCCCAGTTACCCGAGCTTTATATCACAGTATTTGAAAAAATACATTAATGCTTACCACATATTGTAAGATAAAAGATATTAACATTATAAAAATATCTTAGTTGACTATTAAGAATAACTTTAGTATTTAAATTTAACACAACTATAATATTAAAAAATAAATTCACTTGCATTTCTATTAACTTTCAATTATTAAATAACATTTTTTGTTCGATTAGGCTGCATGCAATTATTATGAATATTTGCATATACATGTGTGTTTACCTTAAAAAAATTTGTACCGAAAGCTAAAAGACAAAGAATAGATAGTGACACAGTAGAGTCGTTGGCTACTTGGTTCTTTAAGCTTTTGTTTTTTAAATTGTCAAGTAGTATTTAAAATGGATATTGGCTTAGCACTTAGAGCAGTAGAATAGTCATATTGGTGTCATATAGAGCTAAATATAGTGAGTACGATAGTAGTTACAATTAAAAAAATGATGGCACTATCATGTATTCATTTTGAAATGTATATATTTTATACGAATTCAATTCTTTAACTTCATAAACATATGTTCCTGAGGTTGTTATAACGATTAAGTAGAAATCTAAAAAGAATAAAGTTGCATTTTAAATTTAACAGGACTTATGTAAATACATTAACATAACGAACACATAATATCCATGTGTTTCTTTAACTCTTGTAAGATGGTAGTAACGGGGAAATTCAATTGATGAAGATGGTGTGTTTAATTTGGAGTTGAAATTGTTTTTCACATCATTTATGATATATGACTAATATTTGCCTTCAAGTTATTGTTTTTGTATCTACTAAATGCATTTAATGATATTATTTCATGAATTGCACTTAGTTTATCACAACATTATATAATCTTTATATAAACCAAAATATGTCATGTTATACCTACAACTATGATGAGTTTGCAAATAATAACATATACCATTATATTAGGCTAATATTATAGGACGAGCATTAATCAACCACTTGCTGTTAAATTCGTATAATAAAGACCATGCATAGTTATAATCCCTTTCATTAAAATCAGAATTAAGTTTTAATGCTTATAACTTGTCTAAGATTTACTAATTAGTCTTATTTTTCATGAAAACTTAATTAAGTATAAATAAAAAAGTCTTTTTATTGTTTGTAAAGGCCCTATGTAAAAACGAACTAGTTTATCATTAGTTTTATGGAATTATAAGGATATATTTTTTCATCTTAGGATTTTAAATTTTCTCAAATACAGTAGTATTTAAGAATTATTTTATTTAACTGTACATTTTTTTCAAATACATATGCGATTTCCTTACAAATTCTCAAATATGCGATTTAGCCACTTTGTTAATCGTGTGATCTTATGAGAGAAAGGATTGTCCTATGATTTTATTATTGATCATATACTGTATATATGTAATTGTTTGAAATGATTATGTTATGTTGTGTGTCACTACAAGAAACATGGGATTTAGCGACCGCATTTTGCGACCGCAAAGACATGCGGTCACTAAACTAATATTTAGCGACCGCTTTAGCGACTGCTCTATTTTGCGGTCGCTAAATATTCATGGTCAACGAAAACTTGGATTTAGCGAACGAAATTGGCGACTGTCACTACCGTCGCTAAATTAGCGACTGATTTGGCGACCGAGTATGCGGTCGCTAAATATTTTGACTAAAATCCCTAAATCGCGTCTCTCTCTTTCTCAGCCCGTCTCTCTCTCTCTAGCTCAGCCCTTGCCGCCGCACGTCGGCTCACCGGTGCCACCTAGTGACCATCGCCCCACCGAGACCCGGTCGTCGATCGCAGGCCCAGCTCGTCTCTCTCTTTCTCAAGTCCGTCTCTCTCTCTCTCTCTCTCTCTCTCTCTCTCTCTCTCTCAGCCCTTGCCGCCGCACGTCGGCTCACCGGCGCCACCTAGTGACCATCGCCCCACCGAGACCCGGTCGTCGATCGCAGGCCCAGCTCGTCTCTCTCTTTCTCAAGTCCGTCTCTCTCTCTCTCTCAGCCCTTGCCGCCGCACGTCGGCTCACCGGCACCACCTAGTGACCACCGGCCCACTGAGACCCCGCCGTCGATCGCAGGCCCAGCTCCGCCTCTTCACTTTTAACCCTATTTTAGAGCCCTAAAAGCTGCATTTCCTCACTCTACACATCTACCCTTCAGCGGCCTGGTATGCAGAATCTCTTTCATTACTCGTCTGTAAGAACAAGTTCATATTGATTAGTTAATTTCTACTACCAATTTGGTGCTTGGATGTTTCATGCTTTCTATTTCTGCAACCCCATTTAGGCTTATGTTGTTGTGGTGATGTTTAAATGCATTGAAATTGAACTCATCCAACTGAGATATGAATGCATGTTGGATTAGCTGTCTTAGGATTTTAAAAAGCATACTTGTTCGTTTGATAGTTCTTAAAAGCATACTTGTTCATTTGAGAATTGAGATTGTTGAAGGAGGATGGGACCCAATTGGATTGAAATATCGGATACGTGCATTTTGAACAGCTTTTTTTTCCTTTTGAGCATTGACTATTTGATTTTTAATTTTAGGTTGTTAATTATGCATTGAGCATTTGAGATCGTTGATGGAGGATGGGACCCAATTGGATTGAGGCGATCAGATATGTGATTTAGTTGAATGATGGGTTGAAATTAGCACCTACACAGCACCGACACTTTATATGAGTCTAGGTATGTTGTCCGACACCTCACCAGCACCTTCGGACACGTGTCCGATACCTCTCTGCAATGTCCCGGTCGATGTCGGTGTCGGATACAGTGTACGTGTCAGTGCTACCAAGATTAGCACTAATCAGCACAGATTATGCTAATCAGCCCTAATTATCCCTGATTAGGGCTAATTGACAATAATTACGCTAATCAGCCCCACTTAACACTGATTACCCCTAATTACTCCTAATTAGCACTAGTCAACACTAATTAGGCTAATCAGCCCTAATTATCTCTAATTGACCATGATTGAAAATGATTAGCAATAATCAGCCCTAATTAGCCCTAACTAACACTAACAGACACTAAATAGCCCTAATTAGCAGTAATCAGCTCCAATTAACACTAATAGCCCTAATTAGGACTAATTTGCACTGATTACCCCTAAATAACACCAATGGACACTAAATAACTCTAATTAGCACTAATCAGCCCTACTTAACACTAATCAACAGTGTCTGTGTCCGTGCTACCTAGATTAGCACTAATCATCACTACTCAGCTCTAATATGCCCTAATTAGCCCTAATTAGGCTTTGTTGATGATGAAGCACCGACACTTCACATGAGTCTAGGTATGGTGTCTGACAACTACCGACATCCCGACACCTCACCAGCACCTTCAGACACGTGTCCGACACCTCTCTGCGATGTCCCGGTCGATGTCGGTGTCGGACACAGTGTCCGTGTCTGTGCTACCTAGATTAGCACTAATCAACACTACTTAGCTCTAATATGCCCTTCTTAGCCCTAATCATCCCTACTTAACCCTGATTAACACTCACTTGTAAGTGACTACTCAATATATATTTTTCAAATTGAAGGTTAATTTTGAACTCGACTTGTATAGGTTTACCAGGCAGTGAGAGATATATATCATGTCAGTGGATAGAAGTTGGATGCGAAGGAGGATTGCTCCAAGTGGGATTGGGGTATCAGAAGAGTTTAGACAGGGAGTGAACGGGTTTATTCTATTTGCTTTGAATCAACGGGAGTTTGTGGATGACGGCACGATTAAATGTCTGTGCAATGATTGTCAACTATTAAGTTGGAAATCCCCCGACGATGTAAGTTTTGATCTGTTCCGTAGAGGTTTTATGAGTAACTATACGAATTGGACTCAGCACGGGGAACCAATTCTGAGGGTGCCCACTGAGGTCACCGCTGAGTTCAGACAGTACAGTCCTAGAGATCCGGGATTTCCCAGTATCAACATATGGTAATGGAAGCTGGGCCTAGTGGGATTAATTGGGATAACTATTTTAACGATGGTAACCCTAAATTGGAAGAAGAGCCAAACCCGAGTGCACAGAAATTTTATAAATTGTTACAAGACTCTGAGGAGCCAATATGGAATGGAAGTACAAAGCACACCAAGTTATCTGCTGTGACAAGGATGCTACACTTAAAGTCTGAGCATGGTCTAAGTGATAGGGGTTTTGATGCTTTTTTGAAGCTTAATAAAGAAATGTTGCCAGAGGATAAGAAGTTGCCTGACACGTACTATAGTGCTAAGAAAATGATGATGAAACTTGGTTTGGGGTTTTAAGAAGATAGATGCTTGCAATAATGATTGTGTCTTATTTTGGAAGGAGAACAATGACTTGAGCGAGTGTCCGGTTTGTGGCCACGCAAGATATAAACAAACCAGTGGGAATAAAAGAAAGATAGCATGGAAGATATTGCGGTACTTCCCACTGACACCAAGGCTTCAAAGGTTGTACTACTCTTCTAAAACGACAGAGCACATGAGATGGCATAGCCACGTCCGCAGCAAAGTTCCCGATTTATTAAGACACCCTGCCGATGGAGAGGCATGGAAGGAATTTGATTATCGACACCCATCTTTTGCTGAAGAAGTTCGAAATGTGCGACTTGGGCTCGCTACCGATGGGTTTAATCCTTTTGGGCACTCTAGCACACCCTACTCTACGTGGCCTGTGATCATTGTCCCGTATAACCTTCCTCCGGACATGTGTATAAAGAAACAATTCATGTTTTTATCATTACTCATTCCTGGACCTACGAGCCCGAGTAGAAATATAGACGTGTACTTGCGGCCGTTGATCAATGAATTAAAAAATCTGTGGGAAGTTGGAGCCCCAGCATTTGATGCATCTCTTAAACAGAACTTCAACTTGAGGGCAGCAGTCATGTGGACTATCAATGACTTCCCTGCATACGGTATGTTGTGTGGGTGGAGTACACACGGTAGGTTGGCATGTCCTTATTGTATGGAAATGAGTAAGGCTTTCACCTTAAAGCACGGGGGGAAGGCTTCCTTTTGGGGGTGTCACAGACAATTCTTACCACCTAATCACCCATTTTGAAGGCAAAAAGATAAGTTTGATAAAACTATGGAGCGTCGCCTTGAAACACGTGACAGATTGTCTGGCGAGGAAGTGTATATGTGCGTAAAGGACCTTGACATGGATGCGGTACCATTTGGAAAGTGTGGTGCTAGTCTAAAACTTCCTGGCTTTGGAAAAAAACACAACTGGAAGAAAATGTGCATCTTTTGGGAGCTACCTTATTGGCCGACCCTCCTTCTGCGCAACAATCTCGATGTTATGCACATTGAGAAAAATGTTTTCGAAAATGTGTTTAATACAGTCATGAATGTCAAGGGCAAATCAAAGGATCACTTAAAAGCACGCAGAGATATGCAGGTGATGGGTATACGGCGTGAATTGCATCCACGAATGGTTAATGGTAAGCTGGTTTTGCCCAAAGCAGTATATACATTGGATAAAAAGCAGATACAACTGGTGTGCGAGTGGGTAAAACTGTTGAAGCTGCCAGATGGCTATGCATCTAATATATCACGCTGTTGCAACCTTGCAGATTGTCGGTTTTATGGTCTAAAGAGTCACGATTGTCATGTATTCATGGAAAGATTTATACCAATTGTCTTTCGTGACCTCTTGCCGAAACCAGTAAATGAAGCATTGACTGAACTTAGTCATTTCTTCAGGGATTTGTGCTCAAAGGTGCTCTGAGAGAGTGATGTTAAGATTCTTGAGAAAAACATTG
The DNA here is from genome assembly GCA_033070095.1 of Escallonia herrerae. NCBI lineage: Eukaryota > Viridiplantae > Streptophyta > Magnoliopsida > Escalloniales > Escalloniaceae > Escallonia > Escallonia herrerae. The sequence goes on along the minus strand of JAVXUP010001749.1, from coordinate 15,780 downwards.
TTGAGACAGTGTGCAAGTTAGAGAAAATCTTTCCCCCGTCCTTCTTTGACTCGATGGAGCATTTGACCATTCACTTAGCATATGAGGCTAGAGTGGGCGGACCTGTGCAGTATCGATGGATGTATCCATTTGAGAGGTGATGTCGCCCATCCATCTTTAAATTGTATTTCATTCTTGCACACATGCGTTGATTACTGAAATCCATCCTTATTTCTTACATAGGTATATGTTTGACCTTAAGAAAAAGGTGCGAAACAAAGTCCGGGTTGAAGGTTCAATTGCAGAGGCTTACATCCTTGAGGAGCTTACCAACTTCTGTTCCCTTTACTTTGAGACTGATGTTGATACAAAGATGAATCGACTTGGTCGCAATGACAATAGTGTCGACACAGAATTCGATGAGCGTCTTTCCATATTCAAGCATCTTGGTCGTGCACTTGGAGCAAGTAGCAGTCGATATCTATCCGAGGAGGAGTATATTGCCGCAACATGGTACGCTCTCATGAATTGCACTGAAGTTGCACCATTCATAGTGTAAGTAGTTGCGTACATACCTTCATTCTCATAGTATTTACTCACATAATATAACGACAATGCCATATAACATGCAGTGAATACGATGAGGAAGTGTTATTAGCAAACCCTGTGATATCAGATGGACAACTTGAAAAAATGCGAAACAACGCGTTCCCTGAGTGGTTCCGACAGCGCGTAAGTTTTAAAACCTACAGTTCATTTCTAATATAGACCGCATGTGATAAGCTAATACTCTGTGCAAATTGTTTGTTGTTGTAGACCGTCTATGATAGAGTTGATGTCCGTCTCAAGTTGCTTGCTGCTGGCCCAAGTAGACTAGTATCGTGTCATAAAGGGTACATTGTCAACGGGTTTAGGTTTAACACGATGAAAGTTGACCTTACTAAACAAACCCAAAACAGTGGAGTTTTGATCAAAGGTGACTGTTATAATGATAGCGAACATGATTTTTATGGACAGTTGGAGGAGGTTGTTGAACTAGACTATTATGGCAACGGTAATCGACTGGTAATGTTCAGGTGCAAATGGTTTGACATTACAGCTGGTATTCGAGTTAGTCAACATGGGATTGTAGACGTTAATATGAGGTCAAGGCTCGGATCCTACGAACCATTTGTATTTGCAGCCCAGGCAACGCAGGTCTTCTATACAAAGGGTGTGACAAGGAAGGATCCAAATTGGCATACTGTTATCAAGACCAAAAGAGGCTTTGTTGATGATGATGTGTTCGTTGAGATGTACCAAGAGGATGATGCTCCCACAGTGATACCGCTTCAAGAGAATAACGATGTTGTTGATGAGCCTTTTTGCGATTTAGGCCATGCTGAAGAAGAGGTCGATGCCGAAGCCCTCCGTGATGATGATGGTGATGACGATGACGATGACGACGATACTGAGGAAGACATTGACGACGAAGAAGAAGACGATGAAGATGAACGGGACGACGATGACGACGAGGAGGAAGACGTTCCGTTGTCTATTAGTGATAGTGATTGACTGTTTGGAGTAAAAAAATTCTTGTCAATGTACTTTTAGACATGCCTGTTTATTATTTAAATTGAATTAGTTATTAATTGATGGCGGTTGACTATTTAATTTGGGTTGTCTTTTATAGTCGGCAGTGCCACATTGTTAGCATACTTAGTTCTGCACTTAAGTTGTTTATTATTTGGGCAAACTACATTGTAGATATGCCGAGATCCAGTGCACCTCGAGGTCGTGGAGGTGGCCGTCGCGGAGTTGTTTCGGCACAGTCAGCCCCCCTCCCTAGGATTGGTGATGCGACTACTACTGAGCAGCCGTCATCGTCATCAGTTGCTTCAGAACATGGTGAGACGATATTAGTTTTGTGTCGGATTGAAAGCAATTACTTGCAATATATATAAATATAATAATTTCCTTTTTCATCATCTGCAGCGTCTAGTTCATCTGTATCGCGAGGTATTACCCGCGGAATACCTCTTCCAGCCACCCCGGAGCAGAGGGTTACTGCTCATGTCCGAAACAATTAGTATGTTTTTAATTTGCAAAGCTCAATTCTTTTGTAATATGCACTTATATTGGGATTGATGTATCTTTGTGATTTCTTGTAATTAGTTTTGTTGAGGATTGTGTTAGGACCAAGATCGGTCCTATTATCAAGGCTCACCTCCCACAGCCTTATGCGACGTGGGGGTCGTGGACTGAATCAGACAAATAGCTTGTTTGGGGGAAGTTTTTGGTAAGGAGCGTAGTATTTTTTATGTGCTTTATTTTTGCGGTTTTAGAAGTACATTATCGCTGAATTTTTCTTGCTAACTGTGTTTTTCAATTGTGTTGAATTATGTTCAGGACTATTTCAAATTTGAGTCGGACGGAGAGCGAGAACTCGGGAGGCAGGCGTGGGAGTGGCATTGTGCCGAGAACTATAAGAAATGGATGCTGAATGCGAGGAGGTGGGCGCTAGCTCGGGCGGGTACGACAGATATATCTATGACCAGAGACCACAATCCCGAATACTTCTCCAGAACCATGTGGGGGCACCTGGTGTCGCATTGGAGTACTCCAGACTGGGCGAAGCTGAGTGAGCGAGGCACGGAGATGACTCAAAGCGAGAAGAAGATGAAGCATAGTGCTGGTTCCCGTCCATTTGTCGTGCACGAGCTGAGGTTGACAGAGGAGGACCCTGACAGGAGGCCCCCTACGAGGCTCCGCCATTTTGAGCGCACACACCAGAATAGTGATGGGAAGTGGGTGTCTGAGAGCGCCGAGCAGTTTGCGGTGAGCACGTAACTAAGCAATACTTTTGTATTCCTATTGCATTTTTTGCGATTGTGGCCAATAGAATTTCTCTAACATTTTTGTTGTTTTCTTATACAGAGTTTATTTAGAGAGAGAGTTCAGGCCAACTCCCAGCCAGACGGTGGCCAGACGGTGGACGATATCTCGTTGTGGTCAGACGCGACTGGGGGTCCTAGGAAAGACCGTATACTCGGCCACCCTCGTCAGTCCGCTCAAGCATTGTTAGCAGACAGACCAGCATCGTCAGGCAAGACGAGTTGTACCGGTCCTCGGGCAGACGCGACGGATATGGCTGCGACGTTGGCAAAGTGCTTCAATACAATGTTTGATGCCCGCATGCGGATGATGCTCGGTGACAGTTATGTAATTATAAAGGACCCCAAACTACATGTAATACAAATTTTCTCAATATCCTGCTGTATTTTGTGCTCTATATGTGATCTTGATTAGATATATGATGTTGAATCATTTGTATGGCTTTGTGCAGGGCAATACCGATGATCTTAGTGCCGGTGACCCCCGGGGCGATGAAGATGTTGTTGGATCAAACGTGCCTTCATCATCGAGGAATGAAGAAGATGATGACGGGGCTGGTTGTTCTACCGACGAGTGATTTAGATAGGGGTTTGGTTAGGTTCATCTGCCATGAATGTTATTTTCTTGTTTTGAATTGATCATCGGTACTTAACTATATGAATTTTATTATTTTAATGCATATGTTAACGTTTATCTATACTTTGATGAATGTGAGCAACTGTTTGAATGAATGCGGGACAGGGGGGTAAAACGGTTTTGAATGAATGCGTTGAAAGCTTTCAACGCATTCATTCAAAAGCGTTTCAACAGAAGTTAAATCGGTTTTTGGATCGATTGGATTGGATTGGATGCGAATTGATATTAGTTTTGCGACAGGTTATCTGACCTGAATTTTTTTTTTTGCAAATCCAGGTTTTGCGACCGCAATATACGGTCGCTAAATTAAACAACGCGGTCGCTAAAGTTTTTATTATTTTTTTAAAAAAAATAATAAACAATTAAAAAAATTAAATTATTTAGCGACCGCCAGTCGCGGTCGCTAATTCGGTCACTAAATATAAATATAATTTAATAAAAAATAATTAAAAAACATAATTGTTAAATTAATAAATATTTAGCAACCGCTAAGAGCGGTCGCTAAATATAGTCAACGCGGTCGCTAAAGTTAGCGACCGAACTTAAAATGCGTTCGCTAAAATTTAGCGACCTGGGCTATAGCGACCGCGTTAGCGACCGCCCTTACGCGGTCGCTAAAACCCTTTAGCGACCGCGTAAGGGTCTTCAGCGACCGCGCCTGGCGGTCGCTAAAGACCCTTTTTCTTGTAGTGTGTGTGTCTGTGTAGCCCTCATATAATTCCTGCGAAATTAAATTAACTTACAAATAGGGATTAAGGCATCTTAAATGGCCCTCATATGATTCCTGCAAAATTAGATACACTTAAAAATAGGGATTACATCCAAAATATTATTTGCATACCTTTAGATACACTAACATGTTTAGTATATAGCTTATCAGTTTCAACAATCAAGATTTACAAATAATCTTTATAAGTATTGTAACTTGAATTAATAAGAATTATAAAGTCATATGTTGGCTGTGTGGTCCCACCCAAAAAATAACATCAATTTTTCTATTTTATCAAAAGGATTCTAAAAGTTATATATTATATTGGCAGTTTTTTACATCGATCACAGTAAGCATATACTAAAATAAATGAATTAATATGAATCAATTCTTACAAAAATTTTTATTGTTTCAATCTCAATTGTAACATCATTTTTTTTTCTTTTTTTGTCTTCTAAATCTAATATGTTGTTTTTATTTTTTAGATATATAATTTTTTATATGCATGTTAGAGAGTGGTCTTAAGGATACAATAGTTAAAATTGAGTCTTAATAAGTTAGTTATAGTTAGAGTTTCAAAATTTCAGAATTAGTTTTTCGATTACTGATGTGGAAATTAAATTTCAAGAAATAAGGATCCTATCCAAAATACTATTTGAGACCTTTTAACAATCCCTCTTCTTCTTCACCATGAAGCTCACGACACCATTTTATGGCCTTTTGACCACGGTACTTATTCAGTCACTCCCGCTTACAACTAACTTTCAAATACTGAGCTCACACGCCCACACAACTGGCATTGGATTTGGCACCTTTCCGATCCCACCCTGGATTCAACATTTTCTTTGGAAATGCCTGCACCATGGAATACCGGTAGGCGCCAGACTCCCTGGATCCAAAATAAGCTATGCCCTCATAACTGGGGCTAACTTGAGACAATTGACCCGATGCCCTAGCATCCGAGATATATGGAGGCAGATAAAACCTCACACCATGCACAGTCGATCCTTTCAATTACCTTTCGTCGATGATGTCAATCCATTGCTACGCTAAATTCAAAGACCGACACTCATAATATCCCATAGTCAACCTTATTCGGGGTTCCATATGTACGGTATTTGGAACTACCGAAACAAGCTTGCTATTCTTCAGACTTCATTCCCAAACAATCAGACTATCCTCTGCGAAACCATGGCTTCTGCTACGAAATACCTATTTTTTACAAATCGTATGAACTCCAACTCTCGCCAACACCAGATCACTCATATTAGTTGGCGTCCGCCTTCGGAAGGGTGGGTCAAAATTAACATGGACAACAGTGTAAACAATCAGCTTGGCCATGCAGGTGCTACTGCTAGTATTAGAGACTTAAATAGCCGATGGCTCACTGGCTGCTCTCGAAAACTCCGCATCCATAACAGTCACACCGTTGAATGGTGGGCCTTCCGTGATGGTCTACATCTCGCCTCAAACAATAACTACAGGGAAATTCTTCTTGAAGTTGATGATATGACTATGGTCCATTGTCTACTACATGATGTGCCCCCCACCCCTTTATTTGAAATTTTAATTCTTGACTGCAGGGCTCTATTTAGACTTGCTTGGCAGGTTCACGTTTCCCATGCCTATATGAAAACAAACTTTTTGCGGATCACCTGCCAAAGTGGGCAGGTGATCAGTGTCATGCATACCACCTTTGGAAGCATGCGCTGATCTTTTTGTGAAACCTCCTGCAAAATGATGCCAGTGGGAGAGCCACCCCACGATGTGTGGCTCAACCTTTTGTGTGTTAAATAAATAAAATATCTCATGTTTCTCAAAAAAAATAAAAATAAATAAGTGATACTTATAATGTTTATAATTTTATTTTACATTCAAAATATAATGTGATAACGTGTAAAGTAAAGAAACTATCATAACGCGATGACGTGTCAGAGAAAGAAACTATCTTGCTTCGCTTATTATATACTAGTATTGAGCACGTGCGTTGCACGAACATGTGATTGAGAGCAATTTTTAAAGTAATATCATTAGCTTTTTTGGGATCAAAATAATATAATTCAATTATATTTTTATTTCTTTTGTGACTTATTTTAAAAGAAATGTATATCAGTCACCATATCAGTTTAACATCTGGAAATCTTCTTTATAGATTTCTAGATTGAATTGTGGTATACACTTACAATTTGTAAATTTTAAGACCTGGTGGTCTTCAACTATAATAATTGAACAGATTTTCAGTTCAAATTGATGCTATATTTAAGCCTTATTTTTTTTTTTCCATTTTTTGATGCATATTTAATCCTTTTTTTTCTTCTGTTTTTGTTTTTTCAACATATTTGTTTCTCAACTAATTTTTTCACATATTTCAATTTCTTCATTTTGTTTTTGTTTTTCAGTTTTTTAATTGGTTAATTCTCTGCTATCCCGAAAATGCAAGGAGAAAAGAATTACAGTTCTCATTACTCAATTTATTACCCAATGTTTACTTTATTTCAACCAAATTTAAAAGAGAATAATAAAGGGATTTCTTTCTTTTGCTTTTCTTTCTCATCACACTTTTTATTTTCCAATGTTTATAATAGATTCATTACCCAATGTTCATTTAATTTCAATTAAATTTAAAAGAGAGTCATAAAGAGAGGGTAAGAGTATTATTGACGTAATTTACGAAGGACATAATCGTCCGAAAATAATTTACAACATTCGTACTTTTATAGGTAGTATAAATTGTTTATGTATGTGTGTGTACAGACACATATAGACCGGGCAAATGACTCTACCTACCAGTTATGAGTAATATCCGGACGGGTACGAGTAGAAACTAATCGGGTAAATTTTATCCGATTTTTATTAGATAGTCTTTTTAAGAACCCGTTCCCAACCCACGCGAATCGGGTAATACCCGCGGATAAATGACCTAATTTCTAATAAATTCCTTTTTTTCATTTTTGCCAATTAATAGTCACTGTTAGGCATATTTTGCTCTCCTTGCTTCTTTTGCCTTTGTTAAAATAATTTTCAAACTAACAAAAATCAAAATACATGTTAATTGTTTTATTCCATGAGATCAATTACAAGGATTTATCTACCCCATTTTCCAAACAGCACCAACAAACACATGCTTGTTACAATATATTTTTTAACACACAAATTCGAAAATCAGTTTTTAATCCTTACAAACCACAACAAATTACAATTAAATAACAAAACAAAAAGTCTAAATAGGCGGCGAACTGTGATTGAAGTGGCTGATCTGTGATTGAAGTGGTGGCCTACATTGATGATTGAAGTGGCCGGTCTACGTTGATGATTGAAGTGGCCGGTCTGCAATCTTAGGGAGAAATGAGGGAAGAGTTTTGTCGACGATCAATCTGGATCTGCCATTGACGGCCGAAAGGGTAGCCAGCGGAGTGTGGAGCCGAAATGGCCGTCGATCTGTGGGGCGTCGGTCGTCAACGACAGATAGAGAGACGGGCGTCGAGCGTTGATCAATGGGCTGTAAAGGTGGCAGTGGAGTGAAAGACTTGAGAGTTGAGAGGAGAGAATGAATGAGATGAGAGAAATGGGTATAACACAAACCAGAGAGAGACTTGAGAGTTGACAGACTCGGGCGGCGGAAGTGTGAAGATGAGAGAAAATAAGAAGGGTTAACCTAAAAACCTTTATATAGTCATATAATTGGATAAACTCGGGTAACCCGTACCCGACACGTACCGACCCGAAAATTACAATCATGTTTGGGTACGGGTTTATTTTTGGCGGGTAACACATATATGTACCCATACCCTGAATTTTTGACCGAGTGTGGGCAGAAAATTACCAGGTTTACACGTACACATAGATATAGATGCTTAGTTTGAATCAGTAGTATGCTGATTTTCTATTTGCAAGCAAGTGAAATAAATACGATTACTAAAAGATGTCGAGAATGTTATATCCTGAAAACTCGTTTAAGTCACACTAATGATTTCGAAGGACCATAGGATGCATCTAATATCATAATTGGTGGCCTTCGTTAATCCAGATTTCATTTTTTCGGTCGGTTCATGAAAGAAAAGGTATACTAATAATTAAGAGACAACATGAAATTTGAATTTTACGCACAATATTAAAATGATAACATACCTTATAAGATAGTGAGATAATAGAAATCATTAAAAGTTAAACCATGTTTACTCGTTACACATATTACGGAGTATAACAATAGGATACAAATAGGTTGTTGTTAATCACACTTCAATTTCTGGCATTTATACTCCACTTTCGCCACTAAACACCAAAAAATTGTCCACCAGATGACACTTTAAAAAATTTATCTTAAAATTAAAGTGTAAGTGAAGAAAAGTGGGATGTGATTAAGAATTTCTTCAAAATAATGGCAAGGCAATGTAAGATGCATTTGGGTTTTGTAGTGAAAGAATTTTTTTCTTATAAAAAAACTTATCAAGACCCAATAAAAAAAAAAGTGTCACCAAAAAGTCCAAGTGTTCATCTCAATGAATGCATGAGATTTTCCGATTACTGAGTTTGCCTCTCGTGGATTCCATGGATCTAAAAAATCATTGTCTTAAAAAAAGTCATATCCAATGGAATTTCATGGACAAACTCGCTGAAATTGTTATATTCTTAAGAATTTTTTTAGGTAAAACAATGTCTTCACGTCAAAATAATAATAGATCACTAGAAACTTAAGAGTATATTGTTATCACCAAGAGCAACAATTGGGAAAGCTGCTTATAGTTAGCAATTAGTTTTGCTTATGTAGTTATTATGATGATTCCACAAATAACAGAACGCACAAGTGCTATTAATATCCTCTACAAGCTATTAATATGAAATGTCCGAAATGATTGGCAAATTAACGAAATTGTAACTTTCCTCGAACATTGCTAGGCTTAGTAATGAAGGAGACAACATCATAGGAAAGAACTCCAAAGGCATGAGAGTTCATGTTTCAGTGGGAGTGAACCTTAAAAGCTTATTCCTTTTGCCTGTGTCCTTTTTCTTTTACTCGGGATAGTTGTTAACTAAACAGTCCAATTGGGGTGGGGAATTTGCGCAGACAAAGCTTTAACATTGTGTTTTTATTTTTAATTTGTATAGTTGCTAAAGAAAGAGTTCAATTAAGTTTGGAGACTATCGTACAGTAAGTTGAAACTTACATGACACAAGGAGAATGCCCATAAAATCTTTCTTGTCGCAAATATGACAGCTCCAAATCCTACGTTTCGTAATTTTAAGAGCATGCTTCGCTTACTTGCTAATGAAAGAGTCCAGTTAAGTTTGGAGATTATCACATAGTAAGTTGAGGCTTACATGGAACAAGGAGAATGCCCATAAAATCTTATTTGTTGCGAATATGAGAGCTCTAAAATCCATGTCGTAATTTTAAGAGCATGATTCTCTTATTATATATTATATAGATAAGAAAAAATATGATTGCAATTAATAAGAAATTAAATATGTCGGTCATAAATTCAAGAGAGAGGTGAATTGCCCTTGATTTCGTTTGGCTCGCATATTCGACACTCAATGACCAGTTAATAGAGTTAGTGACATTTGAATAGGGATGCTAAGAAAATCCTATAAATATATGTCTCTTGATGCTTTTTCAAAAATGTCACAACCATATTGAAGAATCTTTAATTGCTTCTAGACAAGCTGTTATACCTAGAGAGCCACCACCTCGAAATGCATCCAAACCCCATTATTATTGCTTTCCGCTTCAGAGCATGGATTGAGTTGTTTGAAAGCATATTTCCGTTAAAGATTTGCTATTTGTAAGTGCAATCAATAGGAAAAAAAACTGTTAATATCCTGGTAACTAGTTTGGTTTTTTGGCAACAAAAAGACTGGAAAAGCGTTATGCATCACTAAAAAAATTTCGCTAAGATAAGAAATTTAAAGACAAATGTGGAAAATGTCACTAAAGGGATAAGACCATTTTCACATGTGACTTTTTGCTGACATTCATGTATCATTACGAATGATAACGCTATTTTCATTCTTATATTACTAATTAGCATCTTGGTGCCAATGGCAACAAACTACTACCTCTACTCCATTGGACAATTTTTCTTCAAATTTTACAAATCATAGCACATAATTAAGTAGATGTAAATGTCGGATCGAACTTTATAAACAACTATTTACTTCAAGCAAGTATTATTTGACAAGTAAAGTTGAAACATAACAATCACGTACAACTACTAAATATATCCTAATGACTAAATCTCCTTAATGGAGATATTGAACTCTACGAGATTTGAACCACAACATTTCTTGACTAGTTTCAGTAATGACAATGTATTCAGCCTCTATCGTAGATAAAGCAACACATTTCTGCAGTTTAGACTGTCATGACACAGCTCCCCCTACAACCGGTGTAGATTTTTTACCATCAAGGTCACCTGCCATATCTAAATTTGTAAAGCCTTGGCATAGAACCCCTTAACCACAAGCACAAACTATAATTAACCTTTAAGTATCTAAAAATCCATTTGATAGCTTCCCAATGCTTTCTACCATGATTAGGAGATATTGGCTCACAATACCAACTGCATGAGCAATGTCTGGATGACTACAAACCATTGCATACATAGACTCCCTACTGTAGATGAGTAGGTAACCGTTGCCATGTCTTCTCTTTCTTCATTGGTTGAAGGACACATGCTCTTGCTGAACTTAAGTGACTAGCAAAGGGAGTGTTAACTGGTTTAGCATCTCTTATGTTGAACTTTGCAAGTACTCGTTCAACATATTTCTCCTATGACAACCACAACTTCCTTGCTTTCCTGTCACGGGTAATTTTCATACCCAATATCTGCTTCACATTCCCTAAGTCTTTCATGTCAAAAGACTTAAACAATTCATTTTTAAGTTGATGAATCCTCTTAGCATCTTGCCCAACAATCAACATATCATTGATCCACATAAAGTAAAAGAATAATAAAGTTACTATCTGAAAATTTCCTCACATAAACACAATGAATTGTTGCAGTTCTCTTGTACTCATGACCCACCATGAATGAGTCAAACTTCTTGTATCGCTGCTTTGGCGATTGCTTTAGGCTATAAATACTTTTCTTGAATTTCTAAACCATGTACTCTTTCCCTTTAACTTCAAATCCGTTAGGTTGGTGCATAAAGGGAAAGAGTACATGGTTTGCAAAATTGAATGCTTTTCTTCAAAATAACCATCAAAGAGCTTGAGCAGTTAGATGCCAATTTTCTTCTTGTGAATAAAGGTTATTTTCACAACTGAGAAAAAATCCTCATCAAAGTCAATGCCTTGCTTCTGCCTAAGGCCTTTGACATCCAATCGAGCCTTGTACTTCACCAGCATCTCGCTGTCTTTATTTAGCTTGAACACCTATTTGTTTCTCAAGGCTTTCCTACCTTTAAGAAGTTTCACCAACTATAAGTGTCGTTCTTATGCAAAGAGTTCATCACTTCTTCTATTGCTTTTGCCCAATAATTCTTATCTTTGTGAGTTTGAGCTTCCCAGATGCTCTTTGGCCCCCCTTATATGTAAGCAAAATATACTCATTGGGTGAGTATCTAACTGATGGCACACGTTGTCAGTAGACCACTGTGTTTTGAGGCACCGTAGTCTCTGGAGGTTCCTCATGCTCCCCTGATCAAGACCCTCTGTCTCTGGCTCACCTCTAACACCATCTATACCTGGAAAATCCGTCTCAGGAGCTTTTCATTAAGCTCTTCCCCATGTACAACATCTGTTGATGAAGATGGTACTGGTGCGAGGTCAAGAGCTCTCACATTCTTAGGTTATGTTGTTTCTCAAAATATGCCGAACTTTGATTCTCTTGAAACACCGCATTTTTGCTTCTAAACAACTTTTTTTATTCAGGATCCCAAAAGCTATAACCAAACTCTGCATCTCCATAACCCATAAAAATGCACAGAGGTTGACTTGTCATCGAGCTTCAATCCATGCCCATTTGATACATGCACAAATGCCTTGCACCCTAACACTTTCAGATAGGAGTAGGAGACATCACTCTCTTTCGACACCTTCTCTGGAAACTCAAAATCTAATGGAGCTGAGGGAAACCTGTTAATGAGGTAACAAGTAGTGCGAACGGCTTCACATGAAAATGACTTCGGAGGTTTGGCCATTTTCAGCATGCACCTAACTATCTCTACTATAGTGCGGTTCATTCTTTAGGCCACACCATTGTGCTGGGGTGAGCGAGGAACTTCTTCTTATGCCGTATACAGTGATCACCACGATATGCTTCAAACTCATTTGAAGTGTACTCTCATCCATTATTTGTGTGAAGGCACTTCAATGATTTTCTTGTCTCTCTTTCAGCCATAGCATGAAGCCTCTAAAAACAGAAGAACACATGGTCTTGTGTTTTCAAGAAATAAACCCACACCATCAAGAAATACTTGTTTCCTCCTATCGATTCAACCTCAATAAGACCACAAACATCAGAGTGAATCAAATCTAACAACTTGGATTTTGTTTTGGAAGAAAAACTAAATAAAACTCTATGATGTTTGCCAAATAAACAGTAATCACAAGGGCTCAAAGCATTACCTTTGGGAAAAGGAATGAGAGACTTCTTTGCCAGAATCTGCAACCCTTTCTCACTCATATGGCCAAGTCTCTTGTGCCACAAGTTTGGTAAAGACTCATCTTCTACCGCATTCAACCCACTGGAACACGCCTTGAAATAGGTCTTGTACAAGGTACAATAAGCGGTCCCTCTTGCAACTATCATCGAATCCTTAGTAAGCTTCCATTTTCCATTACCAAAATAATTTTCATAACCTTGTTTATCCATGGCTATTCCTAAAATCAAGTGGAGATGTAAATTTGGAATGTGTTGAACATCCTTCAACACAATTGTGCAGCCAACATCGGTTTGAATACATACATCACCTATTCCCAGAATCCTTGACTAGCTTGTATTACCCATCCTCACAACCCCAAAGTTACTTACTTCCTGGGAGTAGCGTGGTATGAGGCTGTAGTATCAACAACTCACTCAATAGCCTGATCACAAACATGCAAGCAATCTTTCTCCCAAACAAAAAGTGCTACCATATCTTTAGAGACATTGGTTGTAGTGTTCTTGTCCTCAGCCTTCTTCCTCGTGTCACTATTTTTCTGCTCTCACTTCCAAATACAACATTTTTTCTTCAAGCGGCTCTCATGTTTATAGTGGTAACAAACAAATGACTCTTTTGAATCATCTCTTGCTTTAGACTTGCCTTTGGCACCTCGGCTTTTAGTTCGATTCTTAGACCCCTTGTTTTCCACCTTTATGCCACTGCCCCTGTTCTCTGTGACAAGAGCCTGTGATTGATCATTGCCTACATCCCTATGCCTTTCTTCTTCATTTAACATGCCATCTTTGACCATGCTAAAAGTTAGCTTCCCATTAGGAGCAGAGTTGCTCAAAGTTACAACTAACGTCTCCCAACTGCCCGGTAATGAACTCAAAAGCAAGAAGGCCAGCATCTCATCATCTAAATTCATTTCCATTGTTGTCAATCGATTGGCCAAACTCTAGAAATCACTCAAACGCTCAGCAGTAGAATTTTCATCTTTGAATTTTAAATTCACAAGCCTTCTAATTAAAAAGGCTTTAATCTGCGATGTTTTTCTCTCGCAAAGAGACTCTAACGTTTCGACAAAGTTTGGGCACTCGCCTCTTGGGACACATGGTGAAACACACTTTGGTCAATCCATTGCCTCATTAACCCAACAACTTTTCTATTTAAATTTCTCTCATGATCTAGCATCCATACTTTTAGGTTTGGAGCTATCACCCTCAACAGGGACATATAAATCTTTGCAAAATAAAATTTCTTCCATTCCTGGTTTCCAAATTGAATAATTTGTAGCCGTAGGTTTTAACATGGCACCCGCCGAATCCTCCATTTAATTCACACTAACAATTTGTTCGACGAACCAAGCTTTGACACTACTTTTGTTAGGTTAAATATATCGTCTGAACTCAATTATCACGTGTGAATTCAGTATCAACAATAACAATATCGTTTATCAATTATTCAAAGCATGCCAAACTCAGATAATAATATAATGCAATCCCAACTAATAACAAGCAACTACAAGACACAAAGATTTAATGTGGAAACCCTCCAATGAGAAGGAAAAAACGGGCCAAACTCCGAACCAAATCCACTATATCAACAACTTGCAATACAATGGTTCTTCTCAAATTAACACACCAAACTTGAGGGATCACAATAAATAGAGAGTGCAAAAGAGTTACCTATTTGAGTTGACAAGCCCAAAAATCTTACGAAATAGTTGCTCTCTTAATTTTCTCTCTAGGTCTCTCTGCTGAATTGAAGAAGATGTAGAGTTCCATTTTATTTATAAGACTTCAATGAAGAAGTCGTCACCCACTCACATGCGTAACTGTCCCGTACATGCCACTCAAAGAGACTCAATTCAATTGGGTTAAATAATATATGTGCCATGGGTCACCTCATGAGTGAGGACCCGAATACCCAAAAGTTGGATTGTAGCCATCTTCTCACCAGCCGAGTTACAGTTCAAAATCATTCCAAAGTTTTTTTTTCTGCTCCATGCAGCATTGTAGCGATGCTAAGATTGTCAACAAAGTTTATAGAGGCATTTTTCCTTAAGCTTCCCGGCAATGGTAAAAGTGGTGGTAGAACTTTCTTGCTAAAAGTGCTATAACATATGACACTAACTATATGACTTGATACTTGGTGAATTAGAGGAAGCGTTCTATCAAAACGAATTTTGGCAAAAAAAAAATTTAGGCTATTGCTAACGAGTACCTTTATTGAGTACCCCAAGGGCACTAGTTAAGCAAAGTGTGCAATAACTTGACATCCCGCTAAAAGAATTTCATTGATACTCTGACAGTTGCTAACGAGTACCTTTATCGAGAACCCCAACGGCACTAGTTAAGCAAAGTGTGCAATAATTTGACATCCCGCTAAAAGAATTTCATTGATACTCTGATTAGCGGCTAGCGCCCTTAGAACAATGGTTGGGTAGCATTAAATACAGTACTAACAAACTCCGTTTGCATTTATTTTTAGGACGACCGTGCAAATTTTTGTACTAAGAAAGTATTCCTAATTAATTATTATGTATTAAAGGAACTGTTAAAAGACACTTAAGCTGTTCTTCTCATCTGAAACCATAACTTTAATTCATCATTAATTGCATAAGAAAGTCATTTATTACACTTCACTACATGGCATGACTCATATTTTAAAACAACTATTTACCAAAACTTGAAAACTTGTTCCTTTCATTGTTTTTTGAATAACTGGCGGTCATCGAGCCGGTGAAGGAATTGATTCACGATTTACTGGTTTTAACCGAAGATTCACGATTTACTGGTTTAAACGACGATTCAAATAAGTAATTAAAATTAATAAAGATTATAAAAAAATAAACTACGTGATTAAATATGCAAGATGATGTACAGATTTTAAGTCTAATGATAAATACTGTGATAAAATCTCTTGAATTTTTACTTTTTAACCCTAAAATTAGTAAAGTTGATTAACATGAGCAAAGTCGGTGTAAAATTAAA